>JAJPUD010001386.1:115510-237363 GCA_023553655.1 Myrmecobius fasciatus
GTTGAGATTGTGAGATGATTCCCAGATCTACAGAGAGACCCAGAAAGATTGTGACTTAACAAGATCCTATCACTAATAAATTCTGAGGATACAAAGTTAACATTCCTACCCTAACATGTCAATTGAGAAACAATTCATACAAATTTTAAAAAATTAATTTCAAAAAGATTAACAATTTCTAGGGGTAAGAACTAGCTGTTGGGGATGGAGACATAAAAATAGTTCTCAATTGCTATCCAAGAAGGTTAGACCAGTTTATGGATCCACCAACATAACATAGTGTAACTATCAAAATTTTGACAACTTTTTCAGCATTAACTATTCCCATTTTTTGGTCATCTTTGCAAATTTCCTGGCTGTAAGATAAAAGTTCAGAATTGTTTTGATTTTTAGTTCTCTCTTTGTGGGTGATTTGAAAAAAAATCTTAATTATAATTACTAATAGTCTTTAATTCTTTTAAGGAGAATTGCATGTTTGTCTCTTTTGACCACTTTCTTATTAAGAAATGCCTCTTGATCTTAGATTTCTGATGGTTTCATATCATATAATTATATACATTTATTTATTGGGTTTTGCACTCTTATTAGGGATATTTAATACAAAGATTTTCTCCCCAATTTACCAGTTACCTTCAGAACCTTGTAGTTCTGTTGATTTTATTTGTGCAAATAGTGAGATAACTTTTGGCTGAAGGAACCCAGAGAGGCTTGTTAGAAAAAGTGGTGTGGGAGTTATTCCTAGAAAGATTTCAAAATGCAGAGGTAACAAAGAAACAGATAAAGCAACATGAACAAAGGGACAATGCAAGGCATACACATGGAGAAGAAAGTTGGCATATTGATTGCTAGTATGGTTTGTGAGAATTATTCATAGATGTGTGGCAGTCAGCTAGTGTGGTACATAAAGTGCTAATCAAGGAGTCATCAGAAAGATTCATTTTCCTGAGTTCAAATCTGACCACAGAGATTTCTTAGCTGTGGGATCCTGGACAAGTCATTTAACCAAGTTTGCCTCAGTTTCCTCATCTGTAAAATGAGCAGGAGAAGGAAATGGCCAACCACTCCAGTATCTGTCAGGAAAACCCTAAATGAGGTAATGAAGAGTTGGACACGTCTGAAAAACATTGATAGATGTAACAAAAACATTTCACAAATAGGGGAAGTAAACTTTAATTCAGATTTTCCACTAAAAGGGGCAGCTAGGTGGCGCAGTGGATAGAGCACCAGCCCTGAAGTCAGGAGGACCTGAGTTCAAATTTGAACTCAAACACTTAACATTCTCTAGCTGTGTGACCCTGGGCAAGTCACTTAATCCCAATTCCCTCAGCAAAAAGAAAAAAAAAAGATTTTCCAATAAAAGACAAAGAAAAGGGGTAGCCCTGAAGTGAATATTGATCCTGTCTTAGCTGATAGAAAGAACTGGTAGAGTTCATTCTCAAGCCATTGTCAGTATTCTTTCAACATTCTTAGAAATGCGATGAGATTGAAGATAAAGTGTTATCCTGATTTCCAGGGAGAAAAGGGCTTGGAGATTTCAAACTAGTATAACTGGCAAAATTCTAGAATACTCTCTAATAAATAGTTTATAAACATACAGGAAAAGAAATACTCCCTAGGAATCAGTGTAGCTTCATCAAGAACAAACCATTACATGGATCAATTTTTAGTTGTTCAAATTGTCTGTTTTTTTAAATATATATCATTCTTCTTATTCTGTTCATGTTACTGTGTGTCACTTCTTCTTCCTGACAGAAGTGATGAACTAAATATGTAGAATGAGGCAGTTATTTTTGGACGCGGCCAATATGAGAATTTGTTTTGCATGACTACACATATTTGTTACAAGGTTTTTGTTTTTCTTTTATCCCCACAGTGGAGAATGTGAAGAAAAATAAATACATACATGCTTGTTAATATTTCAAAAATAAGAAAAACAAAAAAGTTGAAAAATAAAAAGGATAGATTCAGGAATTAAAAAAAAAAGAACAAGTCATTCCAGGCTAGCCTCATTTTTTAACAACTAGGCAAGTAAATAAATAAATGTTATTGATGTAATTTGCATATTTTTATATAAAAGAAGAAGAGCTATGTTCTAGATGAAATTGAAATACATTGAAAACTAAGTGGCAAAGATTTTGCATCTTTAAAAGTGGTCAGTGCTAGACAAATTGTGGAAAGATGAGAATACTAATTTAATAATGAAGCTTTAAACTTGTCTAATTATTCTAGAAAGAAATTTGGAAGAGAACTCAGAGTATGAAAAAAAAAGTAACTAAAACATCTATACCCTTTGATCCAGATTTCTACTGCTAGGGAGATCAAAAATTGAAAGAAAGTGTTCATATAATATGCCAAAAAAATTATAATCATACATTTTGTGGATAAAAGAAATGGATCAAAGTAGATAGCCATCAACTGGAGAATGGCTTTAAAACGGTGGTAGATGGATATAACAGAGTATTATTGTGCTATATTTCTAGATGGTTCAAAGCAGGTAGGTAGTACAGTGGATAGATCACTGGACCAGAGGCAGGAAGACAGTTCAAATTTAGTTTTGGATACTGCCTTGTGAAGTCATTTAATATTGTTTGCCTTAGTTTTCTCCTCTGTAAAATGAGCTGGAGAATAAAAGAGCAAAGCAGGGGCATCTATGTGGATAGTGCAGTGGATAGATCATTGGATTGGAGGCAGGAAGACAGTTCAAATTTAGTCTCAGACACTGTCTTGTGAAGTCTTTTGATGTTGTTTGCCTTAGTTTTCTCATTTGTAAAATGAGCTGGAGAATAAAATGGCAAAGCAAGGGCATCTATATGGTGCAGTGGATAGAGCACAGGCCCTGGAATCAGGAGGACTTGAGTTCAAATCTAAAGGAAGGAAGGGAGTGAGGGAGGGAGGGGAAAAAAAGAAAATGGCAAATCACTTCAGTATGTTTACCAAGAAAACCCCAAATGGCATCATGAAGAGTTGGACGTGACTGAAAGAACCAGACAGCAGCAAAAACAATTAATATAATGAATCCATAGGAGAATGGAAGGATGTAAACTGATGCAAAGTAAAATAAGCAGAACCAAGAAAACAGTATCTACTAATATGCCATGACTACAAGAACGTGAACAGAAACACCACCAACAAAACCTCTGGAACTGGAAGTTGTGAAATTATAATGATTAAGCTTGACTCCAAAGAAGAAACATGAAAAGACATCTCTAATTTCTTTGCTAAGCTGGAGGACAATGAGTGCGGTACACCATATATATCTGGCTTCATTGATACATTGGATAGTTTTGTTACCTTTTTTCTCTTTTCTTTTGTTCTTTATTATAATGGTTGAAGAGAAGGATTGAGTGGAAAATAGAAGTAATACAAAAATCAAACATTTTCTTTTTCTTTATAAAGACTAAAGTCGCAATGCCAATTAGAGAGAACTCTCTAGTGGAGTGTCTCTGGAAATCAGTCCTTGTCTCTACACTGTTTTAATATATTTTATCAAAAGTCATAAATGACATGCATATCAATTTTGTGATTAATACAGAGCTGAGAAGAAAGCTAATGTATTAAATAACAGATGTAAAGTCTTCAGAATATGTTAGGTTGGCTCTAATAAGAATATTGTTCATAGGACTAAATATCAAGTCCACACTTAGGTTTGAAAAATAATTCCACAAGTGTGACTTAAGGTAAGCACAGCTAAGTATATAAGGAAATGATCTCCATGTTTTATAAGACTAAAAATTCTAAATTAGTCAAAATTGCAGTAGTAGCAACCAACTAAGAAAGCATAATATTAGAAAACACAAAGGGAATTGGATCCATGACCTACAAGGTGCTGCTGCATAGTCCAAGATAGGACACTTCTGGGAAGTTCCATTTTGGGAACAACATTGGCAAACATCCAGGGTAGATTAATGAAGGTGATAAAGAGCCTTGAGATCATGAAATATGAAAATCAACTGATGGATCTGGGGGTGTTTGACCTAAGGAAAAGAAAACTTGGGGAGGTATGGGAGAGGAAGAAGGGATGATGGTGGTCCTCAATATTTGTGGGGCTGGTCTGTAAAAGAAAACTCCAGAGAACAGAACTAAGACAATGAATAGCGGTCTCAGAGAGACACATATAGATTTATCATAAGGGAAAACTTCCTAATAATTAGAGCTATCCCAAAGTAGAAGACTCTACCCAAGGAGAGAAGGGTCTTTCCTTAATGGAAGCCTTCAAGCCAAAAACCAAACAGCTCCTTGTATGGGTGAGTGGGATTCTTATTTGGACATTGGTTGAACTCCTAGGTCACTTTGAAGTCTAATATTGGGTGAGTCTCTGACCCTATAGAGTAATTGAAAACATTGTTCCTGCTGACTTTTTTGTTGCTGTTGTTCAGTTATTTTTGAGTTGCGTTCGACTCTTTGTGACCCCATTTGAGGTTTTGTTGGTAAAGATACTGCTATCCTACATAATGCTAGTTTCCTCACGTGATTACTAGAGTCCATCAGTCAAGCCCAGTTTCTTAAGTAGTTCTGCTGCTGATTAAAAAGATAAGACCAGGCCAGTTCCAATGGTCTTGTGATGAAGAGAGCCATCTGCAGAGAAGACAGTGGGAACTGAGTGTGGATCACAACACAGCATTTTCCCTCTTCTTGTTTTGCTTGCCTTTTGTTTTCTTTCTCATTTTTCCCTTTCTGATTTTTCTTGTGCAGCATGATAAATAATATATATAAATATCTACAGAAGAATTGCACATGTTTACCATATACTGGATCACTTGCTGTCTAGGGGAGGGAATGGGGGAAGGGAGGGAAAAAATTAGAACACTAGGTTTTATAAGGATGAATGTTGAAAATTATCCATGTATGTATTTTGAAAATAAAAAGTTTTAATTAAAAAAACAAGACATCAGAAGGTAATAATGACTCAAATTAAAGTGAGGAGGTCAAAATGTGACTCCCCAAGCCTATGATCATGGCTTTAGAGGGAGAAAAGAAATCACCAGATTAGGAAGTAGAATGCAGTGTGGATGTCAGCTGCCTTTGACAGCCTTGAAAAAAATCCTGGCTGTTGTAGCTTCAAGCATCTCCACAAAGCCTTCAAGCTCTCCCTGGTAGATTCTGTAGTTTTTTTCTATTCTCCTCATGAGTTCCGCCATGTTTTATGTTGGTTCTGGGCTGCAAGGGTCCATCAGATGAAATGTAGTCGGCCATAAATGTTTGTGCTGAGTCAATGCTGATGTTTTAGCTCAACATAAGAAAGGGACCTGAAGATAATTAATATACACCAAATAGTGTTCTATGTAATTCCCAGGCAATTACTCTTTAATACATGAGGAAATATATGGCCCCACACTCAGTTGCAGAGAGATCAGCTGTGTTTACAGGAAGAACTAGTAGTAAGGAGTCAGATCAAGGTATTAGGAGATTCAGGGTGGATCCAACTAGGCCTGAGGCCCAATCAGGGAGAGAGTAATGTACACTGGGGAAATTCCTGAATTTGTGGTCAGAAAACATAGATTCAGATCGCAGCCCCATCACTTGCTACATGTGTGACCTTGTGCATGACTGTAAGAATCACCATCGATAAAATCTGGGATTTTGATTCATCAAGAACTAGAGTTTTATCAGAATAGTTGCTCTCCCTTGCCCTTGAAATTTAATGGATGGTCTGTAAGAGTTATCATAACCGAAAATTGTAAATTGTATCACTTGGCAAGGAGCCTCTCAGAACTTAAAAAGCTATTATTTGGTCATTCTGTTATACCTGACTCTTTGTGACCCTATGGACCAAAGAGCAGGGGAGAGTCATCACTCTAATGAAACCCCAGTTCTTGATGAAATAATGACCATGAATAGGATAGACTTCTTTCTTCCACTAACTCTCCAAAGTCTGTCCAATTCATGGTCATTTTTTCCATAACACTATCTATATATTTCATCCTCTTCCATGCTCTTCTCCTTTTGTTGTCAGTCTTTCCCAACAGCAAGGTTCTGAACGAGATTTATCCAAAATGAGTCCCAAGTCCTTTGCTGTAGCCACCCTGAAAGCCTTTCCAGCTCAGTCAGCCTTTTCAGAATTTGTGTTCCACTAGTCTTGAGAATCCAAGGTCACCTTCATACTGCAATGTGAACTTTCCTTCTAAAAAAAGTGATTTAATTTTAGACTATTAAGGGGATAAAAAATAGCAACTATATCCAGAGAAGTATAGGGTAGAAGTAGCATGTGGAGAGAACTGTGTCTATTATTACATAAAGTGCCTTACACTTGTAGTGATATCTAGATGCTAGCTGTTATTATCACCATCATCATCATTATTATAGATCCCTTCAAAGCTCAACTCAGCATGTCCTAGAGAAAACCTTTCCTGTTTCCTTGTTGCTAGAGTTCTCTCCCTCCTTAATTATGCATCTGTATAGATACTGTTCAATCTCCCAATACTCCTCCCCTGGAAGAATACAGCCTCCCTGAGGACGGGGCTTGTCTTCATGTATCCACCTTCTGGTTCAGTGGTGTTTTGCATATAACAGGTACCTAATTAATGCTTATGAATTGAATTGAAATGAATGTACATGGTAGGAAATCAACTAAAAAAGGGAGCCCAGAATAGTTGATATAGAGAGATTTTGTCCTTATCATACAAAAGCTATGTCTGAACCCAGGTGTAGATTCAGAAGTCAAAAATGTCTCTAACGATTTTCAGAGAACATTGATCTAGGATAACACTGGGGCTCTTCATTCCAAACTCCCTTAATTTAAATATGAGGAACAGACACAGATAGGTTGAGTGATTCTTTTGCCAATGAGGGAGTGAGCATTAGATGCTTTAGGACTTCCAAGAATAGGCGCACCCAACTTCTTCTGTAGCCCTATTCCTGACCCAGCAAAATGCTAGACTCATTTTGTCTTTTGCCATGTTCTTTTGGTCCATTTACCCTGAATCAACTACTCACTTACAAAAACATCTGTTTTCACGCTTTGGGGATTAAATTCAACCTTTCCCATCCATACCCATATTATTCTAACTAATACTTGTGTGTTCTCTAAAATGACTAGCTCAGTAAATAGGTAGATTAAGTGGAGATCCTATTGGGGAAAGTGCTTTGGTTCAAACTCATCAGCTGTTTGGATTTTTTTTTCCCACTGTTATGACCTCGCTATGAAGATTTCTTCTTCCTTTCTCCCAGAAACAGCTACACAGCTCTCAACACATGTCTCTAAATAGCAAGCTTAGGAATATAGAGTCATTCACCTGTCTGCCAGATGTGCACAGCAGTATGGAGACCGCGCCAATCCACCTGCACAGGAGAATTGTTGCTGATCTCCTGGAGGAAAGAAAGAAAGACTGAAGACTTTCTTGGACTTCCCTTTTTTCCCTTAATGCAAAAGCTTTTCCTTTCAATTTCCTTTGATCTTGTGAGTCTTCCAAACAGGAGCATCATATACATTTTGCTTTTACTAAATTAGCTTTTCTCATGCTTGTTGGCTCTTCAAATGGTGATTTGGGGCTATTTTTCCTTTATTTTATTGTTTTGACTTTTTTTAATATCCCTGATATCTTCACAATGCTTTACATATATCAGGAATTCAATAAATATCTTTCAAATTGAATCTTAGATCTTATGTTGGAAGGGACTATTTAGTCTATCATCTTATAAATGAGAAACTTAGGTGCAGAGAGGTTATAAATGTTCCCAAGATACACATGGAAGATGAATCAGAGTGATCAGCATGGGAATTTTGACCTGCTTCATTTCTGACCTGAGCTAGTTCACCCCTCCTTAGGTAACCTGGTGGTCCCCTCTCCCCATGGGGTCACCAAATTAATGCCGAACGTAGTGCAGACATCTTACTGTTTTGTTGATTTCCAGAATTAAGAAAGTGATGGGAAAATGTTAATGCAAAACAGTAAGATAAAGCTCTGATTTGTCCATTTCTGACATGCAAAAAATTCATTCCAAAAATTTAACAATCAGCTCCTGTTCAAGCTGAGTCCAGTATACCCTTGATGGATGGATTCTTACCCCTTGTGAGCATGATGTTGGGAAAACCATACCCAGTAGAACAAACTACATTTCATAACTGATAAAATCTTCAAGATTCCTACATGTTGCCTGAAAAAAAATGCCACCTGATATGTAATGTAACCTTTGCAGGAAAGAATGAAGTTTGATAATGAGTAGCTCGACCTTAATGGGCACGCAGGGACAGAATAACTCTGTAATCTCCTTTGTTTCTGTAAGAACGCTTCTGCTCTGAGTCCTGCCTATTTCTGTGCCAATGTGCTAATAGCTTTGGAATCTCATTCATCTCAACAGAGGCTGGTTAGCTCTGGAATCCCATCTGTTTCAGGGTGGAGGCAGTAAAATGCCATGAAAATACGGCCATTCGTTCCCATCGTCGGTGAGGGCTCCCTGGCCATTAATAGCCTTTCTTTCTGAGGGCCTCAAATTGCCCTGAGCCTTATACTAATTATGAAAAAAAAATGAACTTTGGAGCATAATTTTTTTTTTTGGTAAAGTGCTTGTCCACAAAAAAAAAGGAAGCTAAACAATGGCAGGCGAATTCCCCACAGCCCAACAGAAGATGCTCCCAAATCCCTACAACAGATTCAGAAATCTTTCAGATGGATTCTGAGACCCTCTTAGCATAACAGGCCCAAGGCTATGTTTTGGCCCAGAGGAATTTTTAGGCCGAATTTTTTGCTCCTGAAAATATAGTTTAAATAATAGAGAGACTGATAGAGTCTTAACTAGAACAGGGTTAAAAAGATGCTGTCTCCTACAGATTGTTAAAGTGACACAATAGTTAGGAGATAAGGGAAGCCTCCCCATGTAAGCCATAAAGTCAGGAAAAAATGCCCCAGTGTTTGTTAGGGATGCTACCAACCATTCTGTCAAAACTCAATAAAGGCGAAATATTCGACATTTTCTGGTGCTTATCATTTTTTGTAGGAAACACTCTTAATATGTGCATAAGGATGATTTGACCTAGAAAAAATCACTAGGAGCAGGTGAGAGTCTTAATAGCATAGAATGAAAGAATGAAGAAAGATGTATTTGAGAAGTTTTCAAAGTTTATTTGAGAATGGTCCCTCAAAAAAATAATCCATGTTCATTTCAATCATCTGAAACTCTGGTAGATTCAGATTTCAGTGGAATCATTCTTTCTGCTTTAGTTCTTTAACCAGGCTCTACATGGTAACCCCATAGATCCCTTTTGGACTTAAAAAAGACACATACAATAAACATTTAAATTTTTAAAAGTCAATAGAAATAGGACTGATTTTTAACAGGAAGAGAAGTACAATGGCTTTCCCAACAATAAACAATATATGTCAAAGGAAAGATTTGAAACCAAGTTTTTCTGGTTTCAAGGCCAACTTTCTATGCACTAAACCATTCTGTCTCTCATGGGATCCCATGCTCCAAATCCGTAAGTGCGTTCAGTTCATTCATTTTGAACTCTTCATCTATTTATTGTACCAACTACACATGGACTGTTGGTCAGGTGGCAAAGTCAAGGAAATAAGTTTCATTTAAGGCTAGAAGCATCTTAGCATGTTTGTAAGCAGGTGAAAATTCATGAAGCAGAGGAGTTGGTGATTCAGAGGTTCAGAATGAGGAGAAAGAAGTACAGTGGCTCCTAGACCTTGGGGAGCCACCTATCCTAGGTTCCCTGAAACCATTTAAGAATTCAGAAAGTGGCTTTGAGGCTGTTAGAAACCTATCCAGGAATTATAAAAGAATGCAATAAATCAGTATTTATGATAAGAATGGCTGGGTTGGTGTGTGGGATAGAAAAAAAATGGGGCTATGCTGCAAGACATATGTATAAAAGGGATTCAGTGTCTACACTGGAGATGAGTTGGTTCAAAAGAAGCTTGGAAGGTATGAGCACAAAATATTTGAGAAGAGAGTTGAGGAAATGTGTATAGGAGAGACAGAATGAGGGATTGGGCAAGTGAGGAACTGATAAGCTCACTGTGCACTAAACTGTGGTTCAGAAATCATAAAGGAAGGAAAAGGCCCCACATGTGCAAGAATGTTTGTGGCAGCCCTTTTTGTAGTGGCTAGAAACTGGAAATTGAATAGATGCCCTTCAATTGGAGAATGGCTGAATAAATTATGGTATATGAATGTTATGGAATATTATTGTTCTGTAAGAAATGACCAGCAAGATGATTTCAGAGAGGCCTGGAGAGACTTACATGAACTGATGCTGAGTGAAATGAGCAGAACCAGGAGATCATTATACACGGCAACAACAATATTACATGACGATCAATTCTGATGGACATGGCTCTCTTCAACAATGAAATGTTTCAAACCACCTCCAATTGTTCACTGAAGAAAGCCATATACACCCAGAGAGAGGGATGCGAAATGTGGACCACAACATAACATTCTCATACTCCTTGATTGATGTTTGCTTACATTGTGTTTCCTTTATCTGATATATCGTTTGTGTAGATAAGATTTTTCTTGCACACCAATGATAAGTTTGGAAATATGTATACATATATTCGATTTGCCAATATTTTAACATAATTAACATGTAGTGGATATCCTGCCATCTAGGGGAGGGGTGGGGAGTTGGGGGGAAAAATTTGTAACGGAAAGCTATGTAAGGGTTATTGTTGAAGAATTACCCACACATATGTTATGCAAATAAAATAAAAATTAAAAAAAAAAAAAAGAGAATTCAACAAAGAAAAAAAAAAAAAAGAAATGACCAGCAGGATGATTTTAGAGAGGCCTGGAGAGACTTGCATGAACTGATGCTGAGTGAAATCAGCAGAACCAGGAGAACATTATACACAGCAACAAGACTATACAATAATCAATTCTGATGGACATGGTTCTCTTCAACAATGATGTGATTCAAACCAGTTCCTGTTGTTCAGCGATGAAGATAGTCACATACATCCAGAGAGAGGCCTGAGGGAACTGAGTGTGGACTACAACATAGCATTTTAACGCTTTCTGTGAATATTTCCATGCATTTTGTTTTCCTTCTTAGGGTTGTTTTTTTTTTTTCCTCTCTTTCTAGATCCAATGTTTTTTGTGCAGTAAGATAACTGTATAGATATGTATGCATATATTGGATTTGTCATATAATTTATCATATTTAGCATGTATTAGATTACCTGTCATCTATAGGTGGGGGTGGGGGGAAGGAGGGGAAAAGCTTGGGAAAAAAAGTTTTTTGCAAAGGTCAATGTAGAAAAATCACTCATATGTTTTGTAAATAAAAAGCTTTCAATAAAAAAAAAGATTCAAATGCCAGTCAAATGAAAAAAAAAAAAAACTAAACTGTGGTTCAAGACAATATACAGTCAGCTAGTCAATAATCATTTATTAAGAGCTGCTCTTTGCAAATGACTTAAGTTTTATAGGATCATATATTTAGAATTGGAAGAGACTTTTCTGCCCATCAGCTCTTCCTTTTACAGATGAGCACACAGAGGGTTCTAGAGGCTTATGCAACTACTCTGAGACTGTAATTGAATTTAGACTATCAGCCCAGTACCCAATGCCTTATGCTACTTAGCTGTATCTAAATATAAGAGGGTGTCATTGTCTAATATAAACAGTTTGAATAATGAAAAAGGGGGAAAATAGGAACAATTATGAGAGAAGCACTAACTAAAAGGTAGTCCTAGAGAAGAAAGGCCTTTGAGATAAAGATGATCAAAATGTCCTGCTTCCCAGCAGCTGTCTGACCTGAGGACTTCCAAAGTATTAGTTGGAGAACAATAATTTCTACAGTGTTTGGTGACTTGGGATAGGATTTTGTCTGCTTATAGTATAGGTGACAGAAAGGTAGATTTTGTTTCCTGTAGAATAGAGATGTCGTCTCAATGAAGATAATGCTCTGCTTTGGATCAGGAGGGCTCAAAAAAACCTTGATCTGAACTGAAGTGAATTGGAGATAGAAGAACCAAGAGCGAATCTCAAGAGAGAAATTCTGTCAGGTCTTTGAAGAAGTCTTGTGTCAGTTACTGCCTGAGAGGTGGAAGCCCCTCATAGTAGCCAGGAGACCATACAACCCCACCTAAGAGTGAGTTGTTCACACCACTCTTGAGGGAAATAAAGTTCATCAAGACAAATGATCCAGAATTGTAGCTTGATTCAGGCATATATATCTGTTCTGGTTCCATAGGTTTAAGCCTTTGTTATAGTGATGAATACTGTGTGCATTGGTTGAAAGGAATGTCCTTAGTTTTGCGGTGAAATGTTATATGATTATCACTGGCTTATATTTAGTAAATGTAACTGATTAAGAATCAATGATATTTACCTAGTTAATTTGTCAAATGGGACACACACCAGTGGGGGCTCCGAAGCTCCCATGTACAGTACATCTACTTCTGACATGTGTGATCGAAGGACTAACTACTTTTCCTTTTTGGGCCTCAATTTTATTATTCACAAACAATGGATTACAGAATTACAGAATGTCCTGTTGTAAGATCCCTCAGAAACCGTCTACACTAATTGATTATCTTTGTTGTTTCCTCCACAACAAAACTGACAAGTCATCATCTGGTTCTTGCTTAAAGCTTTCTGATCATGGAGAATCTGTTCCCTCCTGAGGTGGATCACTCTATTTATTAATTGATCTAATTGTGGTGGGGGTTTTTTTCTGATATTAAGTTTCAATTTGCCTCTTTGACATCATGATCCATTGCTTCTAGTTTTGCTTACTTTAGCCAAGGAAGAAAAGTTGAATTTTTTTTCTTCATGGTAAACCTGTAAGTATATAAAGACAGATAACATCTCTCTTCTGGGTCTTCTCTTTTCCAAGTTAAACATCTGTCCCTTATAGCTCTCAATCCTGTAGAGAATATAAAATGCACTCTCCAGGCTTGTTAATCTTCTGATCACTCTCTTGTTTTCAAGACTCTTGAATTCCCAGGTATTCAAATCACTCCTGTCCACTCTTTCTTTCTCAAATTACTAATTACTTAGCCCTTATCTGCCTTTGGAGAGATAATGGAAGACAGGCAGACAGGTAAACAGACCAAATAGACAGAGACGATATAGAGATGGGGTATCCCAGACAAGGAGTTAGCAAGATCTAAATTCAAATATTGTTGCAGAGATAAACTGGCCATGTGTCTTTGGACCACCCATTTAATCCCTACTGTTTAAGAAAACTCTCTAATACCCTGGGATGCAGTTTATTTGAAAGAGTTTCTGTAGCAAAAGTTTCCTACTTTAAAGAAAAATCATATTTTAGAATGCAATATGAAATTCCAAAATAGATCTAAATAGAAATGCATGCATATACCTTGCTGAATTTAATGTGTAAGGATTTATTTTATGTCTCCCTTTCATTAGACTATAAGTTTATGATAACTAAGTATATTGTCTACTGATGGATATAAAGGGTATTTAGAAATTGACAAGTTCTTTTTAATGATATCAAGTTCCAACCCAAAGGTCCATCCTTTGAACATGAGTATTTTTTCTGATGAAATGTTATGATTGCAAGTTATGGAACTGCTTCCAAAGAACTGAAGGATGAGATCAATGATTTAGGAAAGGAGATGAATAGTAGATATATACCAAGAGCAAAAGATAATAAGAGGGGCAGCTAGGTGGCGCAGTAGATAGAGCGCCAGCCCTGAAGTCAGGAGGACTTGAGTTCAAATATGATTTCAGACACTTAACACTCCCTAGCTGTGTGTGACCCTGAGCAAGTCACTTAACCCCAACTGCCTAAGCAAAAAAAAAAAAAAAAAAAAAGATAATAAGAGATAACATGCTGAATGCTTCATTAGGATCTACACTATGCCAGGATATCTAGAAAAAATCCCAAAGGATACTGAGCTGGTTGTCCAGAGTGCATAAACAGGGGTAGATTTTGAATGATCTATACCAGTAGTTTGCAATTCAAATAGAATGGATCCTTACTGATTTCATATTGACTTAGAAAACCACAAATTAACATTATCTATATTTTATTGAAATACAATAAAATACATAAAATTTTATATATTATGTATTATGAAATTCATAAAAGCATTATGTATTTTGTTGAGCTTGTTACAGTAACATTTCAGTTTGGTTCATACTAGAGTCTGGTATCCCTGATCTACACTATTACAAAGGGTACCCTTGAAATTAAATATTCATTATGATATATTTTATTGAACTAAAATAATGCTGCTGATCACTCTCTCTTTTTTACAATTTTAGTTGTTTTCCTACTATTGAAAATATTCTTGATAGTTCTTCATTCACATTCTGATCTCCTTCAGTTCCAACTAAGTTTCTTTATTAAATGATATAAAATAGGAAGTGAGGAAAAGCAGATAAAATGTTGAATTTTGAGTGAAGAACTGGGTTCAAATCTTTACTCTGATACTCCCTAAAATTCTAGCCCCCCCAAAAAAATTTCTAGGGGGGGGCAGAGCCAAGATGGCGGAGTGAAAAGGTGACTTTCTGCCTCTCCTCCGATCTTCTCTGAAATCAACAATAAAATAAGCCTCTGAACTGATCTTCAAGTCAATGAACTCAGAAATATTTGGGCACGGCTCTCTGGAGAACTTCATATCAGGTTAGTCGGACTCAGACAGAGAGACAAATAGACGATCCCTGTGCAGGCCGGAAATGAGGGTGGGACTCAGCTCATCCTGGAAGAAATTCCAAACTCCAGACTCCAAATTCCAAACACCTGGAGTTTATCTGAGGCACTCGGGACACTCTGCCCTGATTGGGGACAGGTGTTCTGGCAGACTTGCCTTGTTTAAGGAGTAATTCGGACTTAGTCCTAGCCCCCACCGGCCCAGCACCTTAAGTCAACTCGCCGAAGTGCCCCAGGGCAAAGCGTCTTCAGCTGAGGTTTTTTTTTTTTTCCCCTACCTTAAAGAGACATCCACTCTGTCTAAAAAAAAAAAAAAAGATGAAGAAGCAAAAGAGAGCTCTCACCATAGACAGCTTTTATCAAGGCAAAGAAACGACCTCAGATACAGAGGTTTCTTTAGACAAAAATCCAGAAAAAAAACAGCAAAGACCATCACTGGTCCCCGTTTCAAAAGGCCTTTCTGGAAGACTGCATAAAGAACCTCAAAAGAGAGCTGGAGGATAAATGGGAAAATAAACTGAAATCAGTGCAAGAAGGATACAGTATCTTGCAAGAAGGATATGATACTCTGCAAAAGAGATATGAAAAAGACACCAATTTATTAAAAAATAAAATTAGTGAAGTGGAAAAAGAGTGCAGTGAACAAATTGGCCAGTTACAAAAGGAACTTAAAAAGGTAACTGAAGAAAACAACACTTTAAAAATAAGAATTGAACAAATGCAAGTGAATGACTCACTAAGACTTGAAGAATCAGTCAAACAAAAACAAAAAAATGAAAAATTAGAAGAAAATATGAAATATCTCCTAGGAAAAACAACTGACTTAGAAAATAGATCTAGGAGAGACAATCTAAGGGTTATTGGACTTCCTGAAAGCCATGATCAAAAAAAGAATCTAAACACTATCTTCCAGGAAATCCTGAAAGAAAACTGCCCTGAGATTGTAGAATCAAAGGGCAAAATCACCATTGAAAGAATTCACCGATCACCTCCTGAAAGAGACCCCAAAATTAAAACCCCAAGGAATATCGTGGCTAAATTTCAGGACTATAGCACCAAGGAACAGATTCTGCTAGCAGCTAGAAAGAAACAATTCAAATACCGAGGATCAATAATTAGAATCACACAGGATTTGTCAGCTTCCACACTGAAGGATCGAAGGGCTTGGAACCAGATATTCCGAAGGGCAAAGGAACTTGGATTACAGCCAAGAATAACCTATCCAGCTAGAATGAGCATTATCCTCCAGGGAAGAAGATGGTCATTCAACGATATAGGTGAATTTCACCTATTTCTAATGAAAAGACCGGATCTGAACAAAAAATTCGACACCCAAACACAGAACTCAAGAGATGCATAAAAAGGTAAAAAGGAAAGGACTCTTGAGAACTTTATTTTTACTAGGGGGATACTCAAAGTTTGGGGGTATAATTAACTAAATATTACTTTGATAATATGAAAAAGAGAACTAGAGGGGAAAAGGTTGTCATACTGAGGAAAAGAGGGAAAAAGTGGTAAAATAAGATCTAAAAAAAAAAAAGGAGGTAAAAACAAGGTAAAATCACTTGAAGAGGCAAAGAAAACCTAATATAATTGAGAGAAAGAGGGGAGGGAGACGAGCACTGTGTAAATCTTACTCTCATCAGGTTGGGCTCTAAAAGTGTACATCAGACATTTGATTTCACATAGAAACTTGTCTGTTGCTAGAGGGAAGTGGGAGGGAAAGGAGGAAAAGTAAGGGACAAACTAATAGAAGGGAAAATAGAAGAATCAGGGGAAAGGAGTAAAAACAGGGGGAGGGGTTCTAAAGGGTAGAGTATTGTTTGGGGGAGAGGGTCATCAAAAGCAAAGTACTGAGGAGGGGGGAAGGGAGAAAGGGGAAAGGAAAGGGGAGTATTGTTTGGGGGAGGGGTCATCAAAAGCAAAGTACTGAGGTGGGGGGAAGGGAGAAAGGGGAAAGGAAAGGGGAAAACATAACTTGGGTAAATAAGATGGCAGGAAATAAAGAATTAGTTATTCTATCTGTGAATGTGAATGGGATGAACTCTCCCATAAAGTGGAAGCGGATATCAGACTGGATTAAAAACCAGAATCCCACAATATGTTGTCTACAAGAAACACATCTAAAACATAGTGACACATATAGGATAAAGGTAAAAGGCTGGAGCAGGACCTATTATGCTTCAGGCGAACAAAAAAAAGCAGGGGTAGCAATCCTTATCTCAGATCAAGTAAAAGCCAAGATAGATCTAATCAAAAGAGATAAGGAAGGAAACTATATTTTATTAAAGGGTACCATAGATAATGTAGCAATATCTATACTAAATATATATGCACCAAGTGCAATAGCACACAAATTCCTAGGGGAGAAATTAAGAGAGATGCAAGAAGAAATAGACAGCCAAACGATACTAGTGGGGGATCTCAACCTTGCTCTCTCAGAATTAGATAAATCAAACTACAAAATAAACAAGAAAGAAACTAGGGAGATAAACCAATTGTTAGAAAAGTTAGGTATGATAGATCTATGGAGAAAGTTGAATGGAGACAGTAGAGAGTTTACTTTTTTCTCAGCAGTCCATGGAACCTATACAAAAATTGACCATGTATTAGGACATAAAAACCTTAAAATCAAATGCAGAAAGGCAGAAATAGTAAATGCATCCTTTTCAGATCATGATGCAATAAAAATCACATGCAATATAAGGCCAGGAGAAAATAAACCAAAAGGTAATTGGAAATTAAATAATCTAATCCTGAAGAATGAATGGGTGAAAGAGCAAATCATAGACACAATCAAGAATTTCATCCAGGAGAATGACAATAAGGAGACAACATACCAAAATTTGTGGGATACGGCCAAAGCAGTTTTAAGGGGCAATTTTATATCTCTAGATGCTTGCTTGCATAAAATAAAGAAAAGATCAATGAATTGGGCTTATTATTAAAAAAAAACTAGAAAAAGAACAAATTCAAAACCCTCAATTAAATACCAAATTGGAAATTCTAAAAGTAAAAGGAGAAATTAATAAAATCGAAAATAAGAAAACTATTGAGTTAATAAATAAAACTAAGAGTTGGTTCTATGAAAAAACTAACAAAATAGAGAAGCCTTTAGTTAATTTGATAAGAAAAAGGAAAGAGGAAAATCAAATTGTTAGTCTCAAGAATGATAAGGGAGAACTTTCCTCCAATGAAGAGGAAATTAAAGCAATAATTAGGAGTTACTTTGCCCAACTTTATGCCAGTAAGTTTGAAAATCTGAATGAAATGGAGGAATATCTACAAAAATATAGATTGCCAAGGTTAACAGAAGAGGATATAAATTATTTAAATAGTCCCATATTAGAAAAAGAAATAGAACAAGCCATTAACCAACTCCCTAAGAAAAAATCTCCAGGGCCAGATGGATTTACATGTGAATTCTACCAAACATTCAAAGAACAATTAATTCCAATACTACACAAACTATTTGAGAAATTAGGGACAGAAGGTATACTGCCAGAATCCTTCTATGAGACCGATATGGTGCTGATAGCTAAACCAGGTAGGGTAAAAACAGAGAAAGAAAACTATAGACCAATTTCCCTAATGAATATTGATGCAAAAATTTTAAATAAGATTTTAGCAATGAGATTACAGAAAGTCATCCCCAGGATAGTACACTATGACCAAGTAGGATTTATACCAGGGATGCAGGGCTGGTTCAATATTAGGAAAACCATCAGCATAATTAATTATATTAATAACCAAATTAACAAAAACCATATGATTATCTCAATAGATGCAGAAAAAGCCTTTGACAAAATCCAACACCCTTTCCTATTAAAAACACTAGAGAGCATAGGAATAAATGGGCTTTTCCTTAAAACGATCAGTAGCATCTATTTAAAACCATCAGCAAGCATCATATGTAATGGAGACAAACTAAAACCATTCCCAATAAGATCAGGAGTGAAACAAGGCTGCCCACTGTCACCATTACTATTTAATATTGTATTAGAAATGTTAGCTTTAGCAATAAGAGAAGAAAAAGAGATAAAAGGAATCAGAGTAGGTAATGAAGAAACCAAATTATCACTCTTTGCAGATGACATGATGGTATACTTAGAGAACCCTAGAGATTCAACTAAAAAACTACTAGAAACAATTCACAACTTTGGCAAAGTTGCAGGATTCAAAATTAATCCACATAAATCATCAGCATTTTTATATATTACCAACAAAGTTCAGCAGCAGGAGATACAAAAAGAAATTCCATTCCAAATAGCAGATGATAGGATAAAATATTTGGGAATCTATCTGCCAAGAAAAAGTCAGAAACTATACGAACTAAACTACAAAACACTTTCCACACAAATAAAATCAGACCTAATCAATTGGAAAAATATTAAGTGCTCATGGGTAGGCAGAGCGAACATAATAAAAATGACAATACTACCCAAACTAATCTACTTATTTAGTGCCATACCAATCAAACTCCCAAGAAATTATTTTACAGATCTAGAAAAAATAGTAGCAAAGTTCATTTGGAAGAACAAAAGGTCAAGGATTTCAAGGGGATTAATGAAAAAAAAGGCAGATGAAGGTGGCCTTGCTCTACCAGATCTAAAACTATATTATAAAGCAGCGGTCGTCAAAACCGTTTGGTACTGGATAAGAAATAGAGCAGTGGATCAATGGCACAGGATAGGTTATCAGGACAACCTAGGCATTAACCTTAACAATCTAGTGTTCGATAAAACCCAAAGACCACAGCTTTTGGGATAAATACTCTCTATTTGGCAAAAACTGCTGGGAAAATTGGTAACTAGTGTGGAAGAAATTAGGGCTTGACCCATACCTAACACCACATACCAAGATAAGATCTAAATGGGTTCATGATCTAGATATAAAGAGGGACTTTGTAAGCAAGTTAGAGGAACGTAATATAGTTTATCTCTCAGACCTGTGGAGGTGGAACAAATTTATGTCCAAAGAAGACTTGGAACTCCTAATTGAACACCAGATGGATAATTTTGACTATATTAAGTTAAAAAGTTTCTGTACAAACAAAACAAATGCAGACAAGATTAGGAGGGAAGCATCTAATTGGGAAATCATCTTTACATTTAATGGTTCTGATAAAGGCCTCATTTCTAAAATATATAGAGAATTATCTCATATATATATAAGAATTCAAGCCACTCTTCAATAGATAAGTGGTCAAGGGATATGAACAGACAATTTTCAGATGATGAAATTAAAACCATCTCTAGTCATATGAAAAGTTGCTCCAAATCACTATTGATCAGAGAAATGCAAATTAAGACAACTCTGAGATACCACTACACACCTGTCAGATTGGCTAAAATGACAGGAAAAGATAACGATGAATGTTGGAGGGGATGTGGGAGGGCTGGGACACTAATACATTGTTGGTGGGACTGTGAACGGATCCAACCATTCTGGAGAGCAATTTGGAGCTATGCTCAAAAAGTTGTCAAACTGTGCATACCCTTTGACCCAGCAGTGTTTCTACTGGGCCTATATCCCAAAGAGATCTTAGAGGAGGGAAAGGGACCCACATGTGCAAGAATGTTTGTGGCAGCCCTTTTTGTAGTGGCTAGAAACTGGAAACTGAAGGGATGCCCATCAATTGGAGAGTGGCTGAATAAATTATGGTATATGAATGTTATGGAATACTATTGTTCTGTAAGAAACGATCAGCAGGACGATTTCAGAGAGGCCTGGAGAGACTTGCATGAACTGATGCTGAGTGAAACGAGCAGAACCAGGAGATCATCTTGCACAGCAACAACAGTATTACATGATGATCAATTCTGATGGACATGGCTCTCTGCAATAAAGAATTGTCTCAAACCAGCTCCAGTTGTTCACTGAAGAAAACTATATACACCCAGAAAGAGGGACATGAAATATGGACCACAATGTAACATTTTCATGATCTCTATTGACATTTGCTTGCATTGTGTTGCCTTTCTCTGATTCTTTTTTTTTTCTTGTAGATAGGATTTTTCTTGCATAACTTCTCAAGCATCTCAACATTATTAACATGTAGTGGACTTCCTGCCATCTGGGGGAGGGGAGGGGACTGGGGGTAAAATTTGTATTGGAAAGCTTTGTAAAGATCAAGGTTGGGGAACTACCTATACATATGTTATACAAATAAAAAGCTTAAAATAAAAAAAATAAAATAAAATAAAATAAAAAAATAAAAAAATAAAATTAAAAAAAAAATTTCTATACAAACCCCCAAGATTCACCCATTAAGAATTCCCCACCCTGAGTCTGGACCTTTTCTCATAATGCCCTCTTTATCATGTATACTTTTCTTCTCCTTGCCCTTGTCTTTCTGATTTTAGATTTTCCTAAAACTTCCATGCCTTTATTAAAGTTTTCTCTAAAGTGGAAAAGAGGTGACTGTCCTCATAACTCCTTTGTTTCTCTTTTCTAAATTTTAAGTGTGTGCACACACAATAAAAACCTCATAGTTAAAACTGTATAATAAACATTTATTGATGACTTTATTTTATATTCTCATATATGTAAATGAATTCTTATTCTATACCATAAATGTGTCCCTGAAAAGTTGTGGATAAATCAAATCTCTGTAAATCAAATCCTCTTTTAATTTCTGCTTTAAAGGGATTCTATTGGGTATCTTTTAGTGTAGTGAATAATCTGCTCCTAACAGTTTCGTTGTCAAAATGGATTTCTGCTATTTGTTTTGCTTGAAAGGAGATGTGCCACTCTCTAGGTGAATTATGATATGGTGAAATTCAAGTAGAAAGATCATTTTATCATATCAAAGTGATTCATGGACCCTTAGGTGATAGTCATTAGAGTATTATATGAGTACATATATATTGATAAAAGAAAGATATGATCATAAAGGAATTATTATTGTTTGGTAACATTCTTAGAGTAGCTAGGTGGCAGAGTAGATAGAGTACTGAGCTTGGAGTCAGGAAGACCAGAGAGCAAATCCAGCCTCAAATATTTGACAACTGTGTGACTCTGGGCAAGTCATTTCACCTTGTTTGCCTCAGTTTCCTCATCTGAAAAAGGAGTTGGAGAAAGAAATGGCAAAATACTCCAATATCTTTGCCAAGAAACTCCACAAAGGGGTCAAGAAGAGACAGACAAAACTGAAGAAAACTGAACAACAACAAACAATCTTAGGATCCACTTCTAGAGCTGAAAAGCATGTCATATGAATCAAGCAAATGATTAGCAGTTTCCCTGTGGTCACAAAGAAATGGAGTTTGGACCCAGCTGACTGACTCCAGTACTCATGTTCTTTGAATTATAACACACTTGCCATGAGATTGAATAATCTTATATTTTATTAATTGCAACATACATTTTCAGTATGGTAATATTTACATATGTGAAATCATGTAGGTTGTAGGAGGTGCATTTGCTTATTATTCTGAATCACACTGCACTTTTTGTTGGAGACCAATAAAGTTAAAAATTGCAATGAGCCACAGCATCATAGAATGTCAGAATTGGATGGGACTTCATTGTCCTGCACCTGAATAAGAATACCAACTAGTCTCTGAGGTCCTTCTTAACTCTAAATCTATGATCCAATGACTCCCAAGTGTCTGTGCAGCCTTTGCTTGAGGAAATTCAATGAAGAAAGTTTTATTGCCTTCACAAGTAGTTCATTCTACTTTTAGGTTACCCTAACTTTTAGGATAGTTCTTTTGATATCAAGCCTAAACTGACTTCTTTTCAATTCCCATCCATTTTTAGTTTGTGTAGCCTTCTGATGGATGTCAAGTAGAACAGAACTAAGACTTCTTCTATCAGATGTTAAATAGTCCTTCAAATACTTCAAGGTCATGTTTCCCCAGAGCCTTCTTGGCTCCCGGCTAAACATCTGTAATTATTATCCAGTCTTTAAACTTGAGGATTTCCATGTTACTGTTATCTTCCACTTTTCAGTATCTCTACTAAAAGGAGGTTCCTGGCATTAAGCATAATGTATCAAATTTTGACCAAGGCAGAAAACAGTATGACTGAACTCAGGGACCATTTCCAATGTTCACAAGGCTCTTTGATCAACTAGTTAGACATCAATGAATAGAGGCAAGAATATTATCTGCCTATCTTGTTTTATAATTTTCCCTACTATTGTGCCTCATCCACATGGCTGCTTTGAAAGGATATTGCTGGGGTCTACATAATTTCAGGGTTCCACAGGACTCTCATTGCCTAGATTGTATGTATAGACATAGACTAAAAATTAAACCAATGATTTTCCACTGAGTCCTTCCATAACATGATTTTGGGGTTTTTTAGCTGCATATCTGGCTACTTATAGATCTTCAGCACAAATCTAAATCTTTCAACCAGTCAGACAAGATTCCTAACTCTTCAGTATTTAAAAGTGGAAAGAAATTAAGAATTCCTCAGGGCATTTATACCAACTCAGAGAAAAGAACCAAATAACTTTTTAAGTGAAAGAATTCAGTCCTTAGGAGGGTGGGTTTGCTGGAATGTCACAAAATGTCAACTCTATTAGTTAATCAGGGAAAGGATGTCCAAAGACAAATACTGAAGGAACCATGGGAAACAATGCCACGCATTGTACATACTTTTAAAAATCACATCTGGTGAAAATGAAGCAAATGTTAAATGGAATAGCTTATTTATCAAGTCAATTTTCTATATACTATGAGGACAAAAAGAATTAAACCATTAGGGAAACCAGTGGACATACTTGTCTTGATGGTAAACACGAGACAGTTTGCATTTTAAACTAAAGTAGAAGTCTGATCTATTTTCATCAAAGAAACTGTGTTTTAGAATTTCTAACAGAAAATGGAACCTTGGCTTAGTCAACATTTGAGGAATATGTGATAAGTGCTTAATAAGTACTTTTTGGTTCATAGATTATTATAAGTTAAACCCAGAAATGGATGATTCTTTTTAAGAACAATCGGGTTCCAACCAGGAAAACTGGTTGCCATCTCTAGCCTTAATGTCATTCCAAGTGGTGAAGAAAGTGCTCCCTCAATGGGGACAGGAGCTCACATTTGCCAATTTACGGAGTTCTCCACTATGTGCTCACCTGGACACAGTACTGAAACACCCAGGGCTAAAAAAAACTGGTTACTTGGGTTACCTTAGGATTCTCTCTTTTTTTCTCTTTACAGAGTATAGCAGTACAAACCTATGAAGTGACTGCTTCCTCTCAGCCTTGCATTGGGATTGAACTGGTACCCCAGAGAGAGAACAAGAGAGAGCCAAGGAAAGTTGTCTTCCTCCTTCTCGTGATCAGCAAAATGAAACAGGAGCAGCAGGAGCGCTGATAATCCGTATCATCTGATGAACATCGGCTGCCTTGGCTCCTCACCCACAGCTTTCCTGCCCTTCCTTGGTCCCGCTCCTCCTGGGATCCCCAAGTCACACACCTTGGTTTGGTGACCGGAGTGATGCTCCTTGGTGCCTGCACCCCTTTATTTCTGTGAGACATGAACATGACCACCAGCAGCCACACATGTCCGGTCCCAGCAGTGAATGGACATATGAATCACTATCCGGCCACCCCATATCCGTTACTTTTCCCTCCAGTCATTGGTGGACTTTCCCTCCCCTCTCTTCATGGACTCCATGGTCATCCACCTACCAGTGGGTGCAGCACCCCATCCCCTGCAAGTAAGTGAAACTAGAAATGGCGTTTAGTCGTTCTATTTTATTTCTTCTTTTTCTTTTCATCTTTTTTTTGATAGGATTGTCAATATTTGCTCTGCCTTTGGAATATACTGATATTATTTTTATCACATTTAAGTTCCGGCTTTCTAAGTTGGTGTTTTTGTTTCCAGCCTGAAACTTTATAACTGCTAATGACCTCACCAGCAAGTATTTTTGTTTTCTGCTCTTGGCACTTTGCAATGAAGCAGAGCAGTTCAAGGTCATCTGTGACTATATAATAAATTGCATAAGAATTCTGCTAAGGAAATGTGCTTGGAAAATCCCAATCTATAATCCTGGACCTTGAATCCAGAGTTTCTGATAATCATTTCCTGTCTCTCGGCTATCAACTTTTGGAGTTCTTAAGTCAATTTATTACATTCATCTCCTCTTCTCTTTTCTTCCTTACCCTCTCCCTCTTTCTCACCCTTTCTCTTTCCTTCTCTCTATCTCATTATTCACCATTTCCCTAATATGACATGGTGCCCACATACCCAAGCCTTTTTCATGAATCGCTTGGGTTTCACCTTTAAAATTCTGAGTGTCAAGAATTGCATAAAGCACTGGCTGAAGGAAATACTCTTACAGGTAACGCTCATTAAATCCTAACAAGGTTTAAGCTATTTGCCATATGTGTTATCTATCTAAGACGGGATTCAAATACTCATTGAACAAATTTACTTTATAGAAATGCCGTTCTCTCTATTTATATGTAGTTTCACAGGCAAACTAACATAAAGAGGGACCAGCTGGGAGTACCGGAATCAGCCAGGCTTGTTCTGACTTTGGGAGGATGGTTCTTGCAGTGTTTCAGGTTCAAGAGAACTCATCTTCTACCTGCTCAGCTTCTTCCTGTCTGAAAAAAGGGAGCTGGTGTAGATGATCTTGAAGGTCTCATCTGGCGCTAAAATTCTGTGACTTTCCATGGCATTTTGCATAGGTGGCACTAGTAATTATTTTTAAATGGCATAAACACAGTTTGGGGGAATGGGAAGGCTAGAAAGAGTAGAAAGAGTGTACTTACAGTATGCCCAGGTACTATGCTAAGTATTGTACAATTATTATCTCATTTGAGCATCGCAAGGTAATATCATTATCCCCATTTTATAGATAATGAAATCAAGGCAAACAGAGACTGGGTGACTGCCAGGGTCCCTCAGCTAGTAAATGTCTGCGACCACATTTGAACTCAGGACTCCCTGACTCCAGGACCAGGGTTCTATCCACTGCACCATGTAGGTGCTTCTAGGAGATGTAATAATACATAAAAAAATGTGGTTATAATTTTTCTAGGAGAGAGTTCAATCATTCTCTACCCCACCTCATTTTTCCAGCTATTGACCCTCACCCCACCCAATGATGTTTTGAAGGAGCATGAGCATCCTTTCTTTTCTTTTTTTATTAATGCTTTTTATTTACAAAACATATGCACGAATAATTTTTCAACAATGACCCTTGCAAAATCTTGTGTTCCAAATTTTCCCCTCCTTTCCCCAACTCCTCCCGTAGATGGCAAGTAATCCAATACATGTTAAACACATGTTAAATTCAATATATGTATACATATTTATACAATTATCTTGCTGCCCAAGAAAAATCAGATCAAAAAGAAAAAAATTAGAAAGAAAACAACATACAAGCAAACAACAACAAAAAACGAGTGAAAATGTTATATTGTAATCCACACTCAGTTCTCAGAGTCCCCTCTTCATCACAAGATCATTGGAACTGGTCTGAATCATCTCATTGCTGAAGAGAGTCATGTCTATCAGAATTGATCATTGTAAGATCTTGTTGTATGCAATGATCTCCTGGTTCTGCCCATTTTACTTAACATCAGTTCATATAAGTCTCTCCAGGCCTCTCTGAAATCATCCTACTGATAATTTCTTACAGAACAATAATATTCTATAACATTCATAAACCATAATTTATTCAGCCATTCTCCATCTGATGGGCATCCACTCAGTTTCCAGTTTCTTGCCACTACAAAAATAAACATCCTTTTTTAACTTCTTAGAACTCATTTTAATTATCTATAAATGTTGAAATAATTATAGTATCCCACTTCTTTATACTTTACAAAGCACCATATAAATATGAACTATAACAAACTGAATTTATTATTTCTGAAGCTTTGGCCCTTGACTGCGGAAGCAAGAATTCCTCAGGGCTCATCTTGGCTTCAGCAGGTAAACAAAACAAAAAAATAACAATAATCTTATCACTTGAATCTCAAATTTAGATGACATGGGAATGAGGTCACCAAGTCACTCCTCATAAATCTAGATTTCACATACTCACAGACAACCTTTTTTTATAACTGCATTTTATCAGTTCAATAGTGAAACCAGGTACTACATCCAATATTAATACTCCAATAACCCTTAGAAATCTGTGGCTTCCAAGTTGTAGACAATCCTCCCAGTGATACAGATTGCAACCCATGCCTACCTACCTGTTCACCATCCTCATCCTCCCATAAATTCAATTTGGGAATGGGGAGTGGATTTTTCACCCACCATGTTAGGGTCTTCCATAAGGCATCTTCAGGCTGCATCTCCATGGAACCCTTGCTTCTTCCACTGGTTCTCCACCATTGTTATTGCACGAACAACCTATTTTCTTCTTTACTCGAACATTTTTAATGACATTCTTGATTTTCCCCTCCTCTACATAATTCCCTTTGGGGGATGTATTGCAGCCTTTTTGTACCCACCACTTACCCATCCATGGCCATTTGGGTGATCTTCACCTTCAGATCTTTAGAGATGGTAAAATTCCATGATTCATCACCAAACAGCATCCCCAGAAGAAGACTGATCTTCCCAAAATAGGACTTTACTCACAGAGAATCTTGAGGTCATGAACAGCTCGTCAAAGGCAGCCCCACCTGCTTCCTCTTTCCAATAGACTTCTCTCCTTTTCCATTTGCTGGACAGAAAAATCCCATCCTTTCTCCTTTAATGTCCACCAGGCCCTGACAAACAAGTGAGTAACCATAAAGTTGGGGCTTTTGAAGTTTTTACAAGCAAACAGCTTGCAGATTTGGCTACCACTTTTAAAAGGAACATTAATCGATGAAGCAATGCAAAGAGCAGCAGTAAAGGAGCGGAGCCGATGATGGTTTTAGGTCAGGACTGGGGCCCCTGAGTAGTGTGATTTCAAGGTCAAGTGCTGGTGAAAAAAGTGCCTTTCCCTCCTCCTTGCTGCTACGTGAAATTCTTCTGAAATTCCTTAGAAGGGAACAAACATTTTTATTTCACAATCAAACTTGAGGCTAAAAATGTGAACAGCCCTGAGACAATACCCACGTCCCCCCAAGTTCACATTGGATTGTAAATAGCCTCTTTCAAGCCCTTTCCTGAGGTCCCACCAAGGAATTAGGGGTGGACCTTGAAGAAGAGGGCTAGGGAGTAAGGGGAGTAAGGACACAGAGTTTTTCCATGGATATGGAAAAATCCATAGTTGTGTACTTTAGAAAGATCACAATCAGCCCACCAGATACAGGGCATACCCCAGTGTAATATGGAGACTGATCATTTGCAGGTGAGGAAGGAGTGATCTCTTTCACAGATTTCAGTTTTTTAAAGATCCCATGGAAGGAGTCTGCTGCAAATGGTACAAGGAGGGAATCTTTGGCAGAGAATAAAGTTGCAAAGGATTTCCAGATTTCAGAGACTGCTGTTCTAACCAAAACCAGGGGATCCTGTAGTGAGAGCACCTAATAAAAGCCTGAAAAAGTCTGCTGTGCTTGAGTCAGAATGAAGGTCATGGGGAGGGAGACAGACATGAAGGCATGCACTTCAAGCATCAGTTCACTGGAGGATTTGCTGAAATCCTTTAGGAGGCTGGGTTTCCCCCATATGTAAGTAATTGCCAGACAATCAGTTAGCCTGATCCTTGGGATGCTACTTTTGATGGTGTAAAACAGGGATTCTTAAACTTTTTCTACTCATCCCTCTTCTCACTCAAGAAATTTTTCTGCAACCCTAGATATGTAGCTATATAAACCAAACATTTGGTAATAATAAATCATAATTTCACAACCCCCACATTCAGTTACAAGACCCTATATGGGGTCGTTACCCACAGTTTTAGGAGCTCTGGCTTAGGACAAGACTACACAGATCAATTTTACTTACTGGAGCCAGAGGACGACATGATCATGGGTGGATGTTCCCAGCCCATAGAAAAGATAAAAACAAAAAAACAAAACTGAGGCAATAACTGCCCCACAGGCCAATGAGCGCAGTATCTTATGTCTCTACGAAGCCCAAGCTCTCTTATAAACCCATGATTTCTTAGTTATAATCAATCACTCATTAAGCATTTAAGTGCCTATTAGATAGCACCAAGTGACTTAATGGATAGAGCATTTACTGGACTTGGAGTCATAGCCCAGCCTCAGACACTTACTAGCTGTGTGATCCTGGGCAAATCACTTAATTCTGGTTGCCTCAGTTTCCTTGTTTCCTACTTCACAGGATTGTTGGAAGAATCAATGAGATAACCTTTATAAAATGCTCTGTGAATTTTAAAGCATTATACAAATAGTAATTGTTATTTTAAAAAATAATTTATTACCCTTATTACTACTCCTATTATTGTTATTGCTGCTGCTATTACTTCCATACTACCACTCTACCATTATTATTACTACTAATATTCCTACCACCATCACCACCACTTCTGCTACCATTATCACTGCTACTAATATTAGTATTACTACTGCCATTAGTATTATTATCACTACTACTTCTACTACCACTGTCACTACCCTTCTTTATCATCCTTTTCTTTTTTATCTCTTCCTACTATGTAACAGGTGCTATGCTGTAAACTGGGAATATAAAAACAAAAATGAGATAATCCTGGCCCTCAAGAGGCTTACATTCTATTGGGCAAGACAACATCAATTCTCTGGGTCAGATCTCACACTTTATTTATTGCTCAGAATAATGAAGATGCTTGTGTTCCTGTGATATATGGATCAGTTGAAAGGATTCAAAATGTTTAGCCAAGAAGGGTGGGGACATGGTAACTGTCTTAAAGTATCTAAAATAAAGTACCTGTTATGTAAGAAAGATTAGACATGTTCTCTCTAGCCCTGCAAGGAAGAGCTAGATTGAGAATATAGAAATTGCAATGAAAGAAATTTAAACTTAATGTAAAAGAAAACTTTTTTTTTAATTAGAGGTATACAAAAATATGATGGGCTGTCTGTCATTGGAGGTAATGGGTTTTTTCACAGTCATCTCTGCATCTCCCCCTACCCCAAAGGAAAATAATTAAATCAAACCAAAATAATCATGTCTCCCATTTTGAGCCACATCCCATACTCATTGTATCTTATCTTTCCAACAAAAGAGAACACTTTTTCATCTATTTTTCATGACCAACATAGAGCTTTAAAATTATAAAATATTAACCAAGTTGACCATTTTTGAGATTATTACCCCTCTCCTTTTCTACCTTGTTAAGGAAAAGATGGCCTAGAACTGTGAAGCTGGAAGGCCTTTCTGGAGTTCTGGCCAGCCTCATCCTGATGAGAGAGGAAGGCTTCATTCCACTGAATTCCAACTTCCAATGGGGAGAGTTAGCTATAGAACATACAGGGGAACATTCAATGTTTTATGTTCTGTGCTCTTTGGAAAAGTTAAGTGTCCATGGGTCTGCCTCCGTTTACATGTCTCCTAGTGCTAATATTTCTATATCATAGTACCACATGTGCTTTTTTATAGGTTTTTAGAAACTGGAAAGTATGATTATACATTTTTTGGCTTTGGGATTCCCTTTCAAAAGAGACTTGGTTGAACTCCAGCCTCTGAATATAAAGATTCTTTTTATTTTTTCTGTCTTGTTTAAAATCTAGAAAGGGCCCTCATCTTATCAAAGTCACCGGATAGAGTATTCATTTTAAAAAATGCAGCATTCTAGAGACTTTGTTCAGCTTCAGAGTCATATGTGGCAGAACATAAAATTATTCCCATGTCGAAGCCTTTTCTTATCAAAGTTCATCGATGACCATTGTTTCATAAGACCATAGACCTAGAGAAAAAAGATTCTGAGAAAGTCATTTCGTCCAGCCTTCTTCAAATAGAGACTCCTTCTCCAGCTTCTTTAATTTAAAATGTGCTATTAGGTTGGCATTCTTTGCCAGGGAATTAAGAACCAGGGGAGAAAGCCCTGCCCTGAATCATTTCTGACCACCTCAGACAACCCAAATACATCCAGTAATACCCATATACCCATCCCCAGTCTCTCTCTCTCTTTTTTTTTTTTTTTTTTTGTCATCTTCTCTCTGTCATGCTTGTGGGCAGGGACTCCTACTATGGCAAGTTTTTAAGCATCTCGAATAAAGTTGCTATCCATTGAGTGACAGCTCACAGGTATGGCTACATAGCATCTTTTTTGGTTCTGGAATTGTGATCTTACCAGGGAGGAAAATATCCACTGAAGGAAAACTCTATCAATGCAGATTGGCACCTTAGAGTATTTTGGGGGCACTAACAAAATAATGTGACTTGAACAGGAGCTCAGAGAGGTGTGACTTAAACCAAGGCCTTCCTGAATCAGAAACTAGCCCTCTATCCACTAAACCAAGCTTCTTCTCCAATCTTTCTTCTATTATTTTCCAAATGAAAATGAGGAAAAGGAAATTGGAGAAAATTCCTTTGGGGAATGAGCAGAATCGATTTCTTGATAACTATTTGCCTCTTTCATCAGGTCTTAGATAACACATTGGGAGAGAAGTGAAAAGTCATTTACTTCCACTCCCTCATTTTAAAAATGTAAAGTTGTTTTGTTTTGTTTTGTTTTTGTTTTTATAGATCTGGAAGTAAAGGGCTTGCCCCAGGCAAAGAGGCAATAAGTAGCCAAGCAGAATTTGAACTTAGCTCTTCTGTCTCCGGCTGCACTTTCCCCATTTCACTTCATTAGAAATATCTGAATGTTTGTTTAACAAAATGCAGCCCACTTTTAAAGATGGCTTGAAATATTAGCTCATTTTGAAATGGATGCGAGGTGGTCTTGACTAAGTCTGAAATCACATCTGGGTTATGTAAGAGGCCTATCTGGAGATGGTGAATGACATTTATTGCTCCAATGTTCCTCTTACCCAAATCTAAAGGAACCTTTATGTCCTCATCTTAATGTCCCAGTAATTTCCCCAGGCTCTAGTTGAGTGTAATCTGTAGTTTTTAGAATACTTTTAATGGAGAGTTGTGCACTCTAAGTAGCATTGGGCTAACACTCATGGGATCGAGATGATGTGACTGTGAATTAGAAACAAAAAGATTATTGTTCAATTTTATCTAGTTAAGTACATTTCCAAAAGGTAAGATTCAGCTCAGGAATTCTGCTCCTGGAAAGGAAAAGTCTTTAAATTTTTAATGCATTGGAGGGTTTACATGTGACTCACTCCTCAAGGCGCTTTTTGGTTGAAAGGGAGTTTGGATACTTCGACATGTAAGCAAGAGAGAAGGAATGAGAATTAATACATGGGTTTCCTTTCCTGGAATCTCCCTAGAAAATGTGACTTCACGGATTCAGATAGATGGATTGGACCTCTGAGGCTGTCTAGTCTTGAACGGTATACCTGTGGAGGGTTTATCCAGCTCTTGCCTAGAGAAAGAACCAGCCATTTCATCTTTGGAGAGGTCTATTAATTAGCAATGTTTTTCTTAGATTTGGATAAATTTCCCTTTCTTCGAGAGCCACCTATTGCTCCTAGTTCTTTTATTGGGAGATTCTGAGGGAGAAATAGGAATATAGAAAAGGATCTTAAGCAGGACTCAACATGGCCAGATTTGGGAGGGTATTTTGATAGCCTTGTCAAGGATAGATAGGAGAAGGGGGAGATTGGAACCCTGGAAGGTGGTTATAGTTGGAAGGTCCTGTCCTAGCCTGAGGGCCTGAAGCTAGTGGAGAGAAAGGGACCAATGAGAGAAGAGGGGTAGCAATATTCAGTGGTGGTCTGCAAGTGTTAGGGAAGAGGGCATGATAGGCCTATAGGCAACTAATCACTGGAATTTGGACACGTTTTTTGAAAGCTTTCACTGTATAAAAGCATTTGGGATAAGGATTAATAAGGTTATTGACCTGTGCTCTGCTCATGATTGAAGTTTCTACCCATTGTAGAGACAAGTCGATAGCCCAGTAGAGAGAGAGAGAGCTCTGGGTCTGAGTTCAGATGCAGTCTCAGATGGGTATTAGTTACATGCCTAATTTTTTTCAACTGTAAAATGGAAATATTAATGTAATACATATGTAAATAAAATGTAAAATATGAATAGCACCAATTCGCAGTAGGTTGTTGTGAGAATCAAATGAGATAATAATTGTAAAGCACTTAACATAGGGCCTGACACATAGTAGGTACTTAATAAATACCTGCTTTCTCTCTTCCCTCTCTCTCTCCCTCCCTCCACCCCATTGGTAGGTATGGTGGAAAGAGTGTTGGACATGGAGTCGGAGGACCAGCTCTGCCATCTTTTAATTACAAAACTGCAGTTTCCTCATCTATAAAATAAAGTATTTGTGGCCTCTGTGATCTCTGCCAACTCTAGACCTATGTTCCTATGATGTGTAAAATGAAAGTATTGTAGTAAATGATCTTAATGTCCATTTCCTATCTAATTCTAGAGTCTTCTGGTCCTAGACTAGGAGTAACAATGACTAAGAGGAATTAAAGAAATATCATTTCTAGAATAACAAATATCATTTCTAGAATTTGACCATCGCATTCTATGTAGATACAGACTGCATAATGCACTTTTATTCATTTTACATTTATTATCACATCTGTAGAGTGATCTCTTCCTAAAAAACTTTGGCAAGGAATTGTAGAGTGCTGCCTCATGATTTTGTCTTCTCAGAGACTTCTTTTCATCTTCTTAGTTCTTTCCAATGGCTTGAGTTGCTGGATAAATATGGAGGAAAATAGTTTTCTTCCTTCATAGCAAATATTTCTAGTTCCTCCCAGATGTAGAGCCACACCCCTGATCCCCAATGCCCACAAGTAAAAAATAATGATAATAATTTAGTTGTCTTGTCCTTGGATGTTCAGTCCCCATTTGTTTCCTTCTCCCTGCACACAACAGAGCTCTATGATATCCAGATCAGTTTGGGTATCTTTGCTCCCAAAAGTTTGCAGGCTTTAACCCCTGGTCTCATAATTGCAATGAGTGTAATTTTCTAGGAAATGGTTCTTAACCTGCTGTCCATAAATTTATTGTTGAAAATACTTTTATTTTGATATAATTCACTTCCTTTTAACCCTATATACTTGTTTTAAAAACAACATTCGAAAACTTAGGACCATTGCCTTCACCAGAACACTGCCAGACACTGCCACAAAAAGAATTGAGAAGCCCTGATCCAGAAGCAACTCCTCCATCCTTCCATGGCAAGAGGAGTCCAGAGCTGGATTGAAGATTTCATATTATTACTCTTTATTTTCTTGACCCAGACTTGGTTTGTTGATCTCTCACCTTCTCTCTGTGACTTGCATAGACTATTGGCTGTAGTTAACTGTTCTTGTCCACCTTTTTAGATGATAATTCTCCTCAGTTTTTCCCCACTGTCTACAGTGTTTTGTCTACAGTCTCATCACCACTGTCTCAGGCATTCGTTCCCTTTCTTTACCCACACATTCATGGGTCTGTATATAGTTATAGAATATGTGGACATATATGCTATATACATACAATACATAGTCATGTGTATAGCAATATATCTACATATGTATTGCACATGTATGTGAATACACACAGACACACACACATTGAATTAGATCTGTAAAGGACCCTCCCTAGCAAAGCAAGTTAGAATTTTAGAGAGTTGCCTCGGACATTGTCCAAGATCACATAACGAGTAAGTGACAAACAGGAATTAGATGCGTGTCTTCCTTACTCCAAGGCCAGCTCCCTCTCTACTTTTCTCTACTTCCTCATATAGGTGGTATATGTAGGTATATATTACTGTGCAGAGGAAATGGGACATGGTGGGTAGCCAGCTGGTCTTAGAGTTCCAAAGGTCATCCACAGATCATCATGGCAGTACATGAGTAGCAGCAACTATATAAAAATGGTGATGATGATGATGATGATGATGATGATGTGGTACAAGGCGTTTTAATGATGACCAATCCCTCCATATAAATTATCTCTTTTGATCTTCACAATGACCCAGTCTGGCAGGTCCTGCATTATCCTCATTTCACAGATTAGGAAATGGAGGCTGAGAAAAATCAGGTTGTCTGGGGCAACACAACTAATATACAAGGCAGGATTTGAATCAACCTGATTCCAAGGCAAGTGTGTGATCGTTGTGTTGCTTCCAAGAGACATGCAGAGAAGAACATTCCAAATATGGGGTGGGACAGAGAGCTGCAGCTTGTACAAATGCTACGAGGTGTATAAAAGGGGAAAAAGAAGGGGAGGGGGCTTCCTAGCCATCCTGTAGAACTCTTGCCTTGCACCCTGAATCAGACCCAGTTCTCCCATTGCAGGCAGATTTCAGTCTTCGGATTATTTCCACAAAAATGTGGTGATGGACAATTGACAAAATTTTCTGACTCCACAATTTTTTTTCAATTTTTAAAAATGTTGGTGTTAGATAATGTTTGGGATGTGGATATATGGAAAGAGTCCGTACCTGCCCGGGGCTCCCTTCATTTCTTTTTTAGTCTGTATTCTGTAACTGAGAGAGGATTGAGTAACTGAATAGAATCCCTTTCCTTGAAACTCCTCCAGTCACTAGTCAGCTTTTTCAGATTCTGCATTGAATTTCCCAACTGTTCACATCAGAGAAATCTGCTCCCGGTTAACCATCCAGAAAGACCATCTTCTTTGGGAAAGACTGTGGTTGCTCATATAACTAACCCTCTATTAAAAGGACAACACTTTTCAGCATTCATTTTTTCATAGAAATAAAAGTTGATTTACTGCCAGTGATTTTAATATGTCAAAGATCTGTGGTTTTGTTAATATGGGAAATCTGTTCTCAAATGTCCATTGCAATCCACATTTAACTTACTAGCTAGATAGAGCACTGGACCTGGAGTCAGGAAGACCTGATTTCAAATATGGCCCCAAACAGGGACAAGAAAAGGGACATACCTGCCAGGGTTGTTGTGAGGATCAGAAGAGAGATATTTGTAAAGCACTTAGCTCAGTAGCTAACACATAGTAGGCTCTTTCTAAAGCTTGTTTCCTTCCTTCTTTCCTATCTTCTAAGTTTTTAGTTAAACTCAATTGACTTGTTGCTTTGAAACCATCATTGACAAGTATGTGTTGGGTGAGGCAGAATTTTCCATCAGCCTGCTGGAAACTTTCTCAACATGCAGGCACGTGTAGTCATGTTCACAGAATCAATGACTTCTGCTCTGACCTTTGGGAGAGAATTACAAGATTTTCCTCTGTTTCATCTTCCTCAAAACAAAACAAGAAACTCAAGGATGCCAGCCAACAAAGAGAAATCAAAGAAGGAATGTGAACTTGACTTGCAGGGGCAACTCTTGCAAAGAGCCTGATCTTCAAGCCAGTTTAATTCTAATCAATTGATTCTTAGGGGAACAGGATGGGAGGAGAAGGGAAGGATGCTTGTTGACTGAGGGGTGGACCTAACAACTTTTGTATTGGATCAGCCTGGATCCTAGGAGTCTGCTTCCTTGGGAGGTGGAGGAGAATAAAGGGAACAGGGCTGGGCTGAGAAGCCTTCACATTTGAGAGTGCTGAGGGAAATTAAGAAACTATTCTGTAGCTTCTTTTTTAAATTAATTTGGATTAGTTAGGTGCCATAATAGATAGAGCTCCCAGGCTTGGAGTTGGCAAGATGAATCTTCCCGAGTTCAAATCTGGCCTGAGATACTTACTAGCTGTGTGATCCTGGGTAAGTCTTAACCACTTACCCTTAAGTGGGCTTAACACTTAACCAATGTGCCTCAATTTCCAAAGAAAATAGCAAACCACTCCACTATATTTGCCAAGAAAACCCCAAATGGGGTCACAAACAGTCAGATATGAATGAAAAATGATTAAACCACAAGAAGCTAAAATGAGGAGGGAGTCCAATTTGAGCCCAGGAAGGAGACTGAACAAAGTCACCGAGAGGAGGTGAAAAACCAAATTTGGAGATTACCCAGTAGCTTAGTTTAAGTAGAACGAAGAAGACGTGAAAGGAAAAAATATGAGGTGTCTAGAAACTTAGATGGGGGAAGGACAAACTGTGGAGTGCTTTGTATTTTATTTTCAAAACAATAAGAAGTTACTGACATGCTTTGAGCAGGAGAATGATATGACCAAACTTACATCTTGCAAATATTATTCTGGCAAACTGTAGAGAACATTCTGGAGAGGGAAGGAATTAGAAGCAAGGTAATTAAGAAGTCATTGCAATAATCCAAACTTGAAGTGATGAAGATGTGAAATAGGGCTGTGTGAATGGAGAAGAGGAAAGAAATATGAGGTGGGATTGATGAGACATGTTGACTGATTGGATGTAAGAGTGGTGAAGGGAAAAAATAATCAAGGATGAGGTAGTAAGCCATGGTGACTGGAGGGATGTGGAGCTCTCAACAGAATTAAAGGTGGGGGAGAGAAGGAGGAGGTGGAGTTAATGAGATGCTATTTGGACCTATTGAGTTGGAGAAGATAATATGGAATTAGTGAGATAGCCAGCTGGCAATTGGACAGGTTCATCTGGAGTTCAGGAGAGAAATTAAGCCCGGGCAGAGAGATTTGGGAATCACCTGTACAGAGAACAAGAAAAACAAACCTTGACTTCCTTTCACAACTGTTAGGGCTGGGAAGCTTTTATTCATCCCAAGCTTTCTGATGGGCACCTTCTCTCTGCCACCATCTTAACTTTGATATTCCTCCATTTGTATATAAGAGTTTTTAGGGATCTTAGAGAACTCAAGAGATAGTCTGTCTTTCTGCTTCTGTTATTCTGAATTTTAACAGAGTACCTGGCACAGACTAAGTTCTGGATTTGACTTTATCCATGAAAACAAAGCCCCTTCTTTGCCATACAAACATTTTATTTACCAGTGCTGCTGTCTGACAGTTAAGTCTGGAACACCATTGCCTGTGTAGAATTAAATATGAGCATCTCACAGAGCCCAACGGGAAGACACGTGGTAAGTCAGAGTAGGTACAACTAGCAATTAATGAGTAAAAAAAAAAGACGGCATCACATAATAATGATGCAAGAAGAGAGAGAGGCTGGTTCTAGAGCAAGAGTGAGGGATGAAAGGTGGTTGGCCAGAGTGTCCCAATGGCATCCTCACAGTGTAGGGAGAAAGTGAAGAAAGCCTGTAGGACATTGTGGACCTCTTATGACACAAATGTTGAGGAAGGCATGGACCAGAGACAAGATGGAGAGGGATAGATTGGCAATGATCCTCATCATTGATGAGAACACCTGAAGCAATATGGTGACAGAACCATTGGATAATCATCCAACCTACTGGTGCTTCCTGTGAATTCCCTTAGGTGGTTGTGTCCCTGGTATTACCTAATATTCATATATTATTGACGGAAGCATTTAGGGGATGCAGTAGATTACTGGTCCTGTTATCAAGAAAACCTAAGTTCAAATGGATCTCAGATACTTAGTAGTTGTGTGATCCTGGGCAAGTTAATGAACCTCTGTCTGTCTCATTTTCCTCAACTGTAAAATAGCCCCTATTTCTCCTGGTTGTTATGAGGATAAAATAAGGTAATATTTGTAAAGCAATTAGCACAGCACCTGGTACAGAACAGGTTCTCTTATTCCTTTCCTTTCTCTCCATTGGCCATGCCTTATTTCCTCACATGACTGGGCCACCCTTTTTTTCCAAGTCCCTGGATACTCAGAAAACATCCTTCACATAACTGCACCTCCGTATTCCCTTGTTAAGGCTGCTCACATCTACCATTCACTCAACTCTCCATCCTATAGAATGCAAAATAATGGAGAATCAAGGAATTAATTAAAAACAAATTACTTTGCGAATTCACTAGGACAAAAAGACATTATTGACTTAGGGCGTTAGAGTGAGGTGACATTTGAGTAAGGTTTTAAAGGTTGTTTAGAAAAGCAATTGATGATGAAAAGGATAAGGGAAGGTATCATATACACAGGGAATAATGTGAGCAGAGATATGGAACTTGAAGACAGTGTCATGGAGAATTCCCAATTTGGGCATAGGACATGGAATGAGACAAGACTGAAAGAGGCTGGAAATGGTAACTGTTAACTCTGTTGACCAACAATGTCTTTATCAAGTTGAAACTCATTTTCCAGACAAAGGACTCCCCAGTTATTATGATTCAGGTCCCCCAACCTGTCTTGTCTAGTCTGCTTCACTTCCCCATAGACTAATATGTGGAAGGAAAAAAACTCAAGCCAAAAAAAATAATCTAAAACAGAAATATATAACTGCGAAGGCCCAGCTTAATTTCTGAGAGAATATAAAATATGTTTTTCATTTTTTTTAAAAAAAGTAATAATTGGTCTTTGAGATTGGGTATAATTTTAAAAAGAATTCAGTTGTAGGAGGGAAAGAAGATTTTAGAACTATTTTGAACAGTTTTCACATATTCATTTAACTGGCAGATATTTTGATGGAGAGAGTAGGAATTTTCTTTCAAAAAGGAATTTTTCCTCTAAAAATGAAGAAGGGAAAATTACTTCATTATGGCAGTGTTTAGAAATAGAACATCTGTACAAACATCTGTCTGTGGAGGAATGATAACGTGTCTCATTCTGTATTATTTTTAGCAAGTTACAATATGATTTGTAATATATTTTGCATGATGGTTTCCACCCTTTTCAAGTAATGTTCTTTCACTCCTTTAATCCCAATGTTCACATTGCCCATGAGTCCTCTCCACAAATCTTCTGGGTCCTTTTCATGCAACTCAAGTAAGAGGTTTTCCCAGTAGTTGGACTTTCCCTCATGTTTTCTCAATTGCTTACATTATTCAGCTACAGATAAACACATTGAGTCTCCAGCTCTTTGAGGGAGATAATTTGATACATCTCTAAGAATAAAAGGGAAGAATCTGAAATTACTGTGAAATCCCCAGCAGGCTTTGAGTCACAGCAAAATCTGAATGGTCTGTCATATAGGCAAGAGTGGAGAGTGTGGAGGTTGGATCATGAAACCTCTATATACCATTTTGTTATGTAAATGTTTTATTGGATGGATACCATATTGATGCTCCTTTTGAAATCTAAATATGTTATAGAGATATTGCATTTATCCATTAATTAATAGTACTAATAAAGTAATGTCATTGTCGATCTGATTTTATTGGTGAAAAGCACTCCCTCTACCAACAGAGTTCAGAATACTTTCTCTGTACCATTTAGCTTTGGAAACCTGCCTAGAGCCTCCAGGCAGCTCACTGACCTAGAAAACCACCAACTAACATTATCTTTGTTGTACTGTATTATTTTTTAATTTTGTAAAACATTTCCCGGTTACATTTTAATTTGGTGCTGGCAGAGTTTGACCCTTCTGGCTAGATCAATGAAAGGTTAAATGATTTGCCCAGGATCACACATATGGCACATGTGAAAAGTAGAATTTGACCCTCTGACTTTAGAACTGGGAAACTACCTGTGTCTTTGTCATCTAGGTCATACTATGATGCCATAGGATGAATCTGTGTATTAGAAAAGTTATCCTTGGAAAGGGGAACTGAAAAAGGGTTGGTTTGCTTTGGTATTTGGCTTCCTTTTGTTTCTATATTACACTGATTTCTCAATGTGCTCCTCGCCACTCCTATAACCAGCAAGCCTTCCTTTGAAGGGAAAACAGTTCAGTTAAACCAACTGATTTATCAGATCACGTATGTAATATTCCTTACACATAATCCCTCCCTTCTATAAAGAGATTCATTTTCTCATCTGTTCTCCAGCCCATTTGGTCATTATAATTAGTAGAGTAGTTTATTTTAAAGAAAAGGAATAAAGAATCCTGAAGTGGACTATACCCCAAGGGATGGAGACGGGGAAGATTTCATGGGATACTGACATCAGAGATCCTCACAGTACCAAGGGGGAGCATGAATGAACTTTGAATATTCCAATCATGGATCTGAAAGGGAGTCAGCATCCCAGTTTCCTAGCAAGGGGTTGGAGTACTTCATGTTGAATTTAATTATAAATCTCTTGCACACCTCCCCTATCAATGTTTTATGAAACACTGATTTATAATAGCAACATAAGCTTGCTAGGCCTTGGATCTGTATCGAGGCTTTGGGGCTGCTTTACCGCTCCCCTTTTTTCTCATTTACAGTCGCTGCTAAGAGGTCATCTTTATGATCTGTGGTTCTTGCTCCCCTCTCTAGAATCAAGGACATATATTAAATCTCTACACTTTCTTCATGGCTTTGTTATTTTTTTCATTGAAAATTCAGTAAATAGAGCAGAAAAGTATAGATTCTTTCACTACATCAAGTACAGTGTTGACATTTGCAGGACAAATGCCATCAGTTCCTACCTTGCACAAAAAAAAGTATAGAGAAGGGGAGAATTGGAGTGAACCCCAAGTTGACTGTGAAGCTGTGAATAATTCAAGCTCTAGAATGCAAATAATAAGAAGGAGCCCATGTATGCAAGATCCATTAGAAGGCAACAACAACAAATAATTATGGAGAGTCTATTAAGGGGAAGACATTGTGTTGGGTGCAATGGGGGATAAAAAGAAGTATAAAATCTAATCCTTGCCCTCCAGAAGCTTACAGTCTTGCTAAGAAGGCAAGATAAAAACATGAAAAATTTAAACAGCAACAAGAAAAATAAACGAGCCCACTATAAGTTCATTTGTTCAATCATTTGGGTCATTCCAACTCTTGATGACCTCATTTGGGGTTTTCTTGGCAAAGACACTGGAGCAGTTTGCCATTTCTTTCTCCAGATCATTTTACAGATGAGGAAACTGAGACCAAAAGAGTTAAATGAATTGCCCAGGGTCATACATGTAGCAAGTGTTTGAGGATGGATTTCAATTCAGGTCTTCCTGATTTCAGGCCCAGTGCTCTATCTCCTGCACCACCTGGCTGCCCTCAATATATGAGAGTGCCTGATTAATGGTCAAAGGAGTGATTTTAGGCACTGAGTTCAAATGATGGCCAGAATCCATGTTTGTGGAAGTAGTCTAGGAAGATTTCATGGGAAAGGTAAAATTCACTTTAAGAGGAATCAGGCCCTCTAGAAATTTTTCCTTTTTTTTTTTTATTTTTGCTTTTATTAAGTTCCAAGCTTGCTTAGGCAAATCCTTAGGCCAGAACATTCCACTGGTCTCCTAGCAATGTTAGGAGAGAGCAATGTAGCCCAGTGGGAGGACCCTCCAGAGGAGAATTTAAGGAAAGCATAGACAAGAATTGAGGAGGTTAAATAGGTCTGGATGATCCACAGCCAGCATCGTAGAAGAGAACGTCCACATTGCTGGGACCATCAACTCCATGAGAGCATTTTGGCAGACAATTGCTCTCTCTGAAAGCAGAAGAAAGCACAACTAGTTGATAAAACCACAGCTTATAAACCTTAAGATTTAGACACAGAAAAGACTTTAGCAGCCATCCAGGCTAACCTCTCATTTTACAAATGAGGAAAATGAGGTTTTAAAAGGTTAAAGATCTTGCCCAATGTCGTATGCACAGTAAGTACCTTCTACCCAGGTCCATCACTTTTTCTACTGTACCACCTTGGAAAAGTAGCAAGAGTACATAGTAAAACTATAATGCAAAAAAAAATGGAAGAAAAATGAGTATTTTTTCCAATGAAATTGTTTTTAGGAGAACCATTTGCAAGGCTCTGGAGATGACTCAACAGCATGGAAGAGGAACTCAGCATCAGGTCTGGGTTCGACTCTTACTCTGAGATTTACTGGCTGGGTGATCCTTAATATTTTTCAGTCTCACTTACCTTTTGTGTAGAGTAGGGCTTACCTTTCAATGCTGTTGTGCAAAACAAGGTGACATGTAGCATTTACAAAGCAGCAGAGTGGAAAGAGGAATCAGGCGACCTGGATTGGAATCTAGACAGGCATTTACTACCTGGATGATTTAGGCAAGTGATTTCATCTCTGTAAAATGAGGGGGTTGGACTAATAAATGGGGCTGGAAGGGCTCTTCTGGCTCTTGGTTCCTAGTTCTATCTGTCTTTCACTGGTGTTTGAGGAACTCTCTGCCAGTGCAGATAAGCATTTGTATTACAACCTGTACTATGAGGGTGTTACCTGGGAAAGTAAAAGATTAGGAGAGCTGCCTGAGCTCATAAGGTGTGTCAGAGGCAAGGTTCAAACCTGATCTTCCTGACCCCAAGTGGGATCTCGGGTCATTATACCAGAATACTGACTCCTGAATAGTCGTGTTATAGCTATGGATAGAATCCCTCACAGGTGGTACCATCCAGGCCTATAGTTGAGTCCCTGATTTAGGACATTAAAATGCAGAGAGGAATAGAGACCAGAAAGTGAGTTCAAAGAAGGGTTGTTTAAAAAAAAAAAAAAAAGCAATGACCAAAGAGAGAACTAAGCCCTTTGAGGAAGGGTAAAGAAACTAGCTTTAGTTAGTCTGGGAAAGAAGAGGCCAAAGAGTGACAAACTTCCTAAAGAATTATAACAGAGAGGGAAGGATACCTACTTTGAGAACAGAAAAGAGCAAAATGAGTTTCAGTAAAGTAGAAGATATTTTGATGACAGAACAACATCTCAACACGTTAGTGAAATAAGCAGACTTTGAATTCCACAAGTTGACCTCAAAGCAACTGGTCTTTCAAAATTTACCTGCTGATGTGATATCATCAGAGCTCATACATACATGTCTGTGCAAAGGAGGAGAAAGAGTTTCTAAAGGATGGATTGTTCTAGGAGGAGTTTATCACACAGTCAGATTACATAGAAGCAAATAGAAATGACTTCTGTCTCCCCAGGATGTCGATTAATTTTATAGCCAACAAAGACTATGGGTCAAAGGATCCCTTTGTGTAATAATTCAGAAATTAAAATTATACCATTCTTTGAAAGTCTTTCAAAAGATAATGTGCATTCATCTAATCAAATTATTTTCAGCAAATGGATAGAGAAGACATGACTCAAACCATTTAGATAGGACCATGATTTAGAGCATGAAAAGATCTCAAAGGTTATACAGTTCTATCCTCTCATTAAACAGATAAGACACCTGAAATTCAGTAGGTTAGTCAACTTGCCTGAGGTCACATAGAAAATATTGCACTATTGGCCACCTTCCTCAGATCTAGATACATCTACCCTCATGGCACTTTGGAAAAGGGGAAAAAAGGCATATTCTTTACTCACTGATTTTAAGACCTTTCCTTTCTTGTCATCATTCAGAAAGCTCAATATCTATCCAAATACCTATTGAAATCAAGCCATTAGATATTCTTCATTCTCTTGGTCTTTCTTGAAGACAGACCAAACTCCCTATAGTCATCACACATCTCATTCAAAAGGCTTTGCAACGTCCTGAGTTTATAATGCATTCACCACAATGTCATCCATCTGAATGACTTCATTATCCATAGAGAATCCTTATTCCATTTGGTCTCTGTGCTGGATCTTCCCCAACATGAGAGTGAATACATCCGGGGAGCATATACATCTCCTTGTTCTCAGGCATCACCTGAAATTTATTATTAAAGTTCTTGATCAAGGCTATTTCTGTTGTTGGATAATCTAAGGAAATTTGAATGATTTTGAGTCATGGGATAAGTCTTCCCATAAAAATCTCAAATCAAATGTGTAGTATTGTTGTTTCTATAATAAACAAACAATAAGTATGTGAACAGGAAATCCAAGCTGAAAGCACAGCTATCTTGAGGGTGTTAAGGAACACATATACAACACATTAAAGCCAGGAGAAAAGTGCTCTGCCTTTATTAATACCAAAATGTGATAAGACAGAACTGTGTCTCTACTCACCCATCTATGCAAAATCTTTGAGAGTTATTTATATAGGACTCCAGAGCATCCCCAATGATGATACTGATAGGTAAGAGGTGAGATTTCACAACAAGATTCAGCAGTGAGGCACATCTTTACCATATAACAATTAACTAAAAGATTCAGAGAATACACAGTCCCATTGTGCTAGTATGTAGTAGGTACTTAATAAGTGTTTGTCAGATTAAGAACTCCATACTGGGGGTATTCTAGAGGAGAAAGAAGTCCTTACAAGAAACTTTGTGATGTAAAAGCCGCAACAAAAGGAATCAAAAAGGATTCACTTTAAAAAAAAAAAGAGGGAGCACTGACCACATTAATCTCTTTGTTGTCCATTGCATCCCATCCCCCCCAAAAAAAGCCTTCAAAAAACTTACTCGGTGTCCCTGGATGAGAAGGTCTTCCCTGGTGTTAGCTATTCTTTTGGTCACTTTGGTGCTGACATGTGAAATAGTAATGGCCTAGTTTAACAAAACAAGAAAAAATTTTGAATTTCAAGTGGGGGCAAAAGTGAAATATTTACCAATCTTGCTGTGGCTCATCCCTTGGAGCCCAGCAGGAGGCTTCTGACTGCCAAGATCCAATGGAGGTCAGCAGGTGTCACACATTTTCCTAGAGAGCCTCTGCTTCTGTGCTAAAGAATTTGTTTTCTGAAAAACATGAATTTAAAAAAAAAACAAACCATGATTGGATCGATTCCTTGAGTTGTGCTTAATTTAATTTCCACTTATGAACTTTTTTTGGTAGTTTTCTCATTTCAAAAGACAAACATCCTGCTCTAAGAGGCCTCTCCCAAATGAGAGCCCCCTCCATCCTTCTCTTTGTCCCCCTCAGTTGCTTTTTCTGGCTGCCTGGAATGAGCTAACATAAGTAATATTCATAAATGATTTAAAAAAGTAACTCCTCTATAATAGCTGGGGGCCAGGGGTTTTTATGATGTTGCCAGATGTGCCCTCAAAAAAAAAATCATCTGGTACAAAAAAACTTGTGATAAATCCAGGCACAGTCTATTCCCCAAAGTGAGTGGATTGGCTTCCCTGACTTGGTGTAGACTTCCTTTCTTTCCTGCCATCGCCCTCCCTCCAAATCCAGATTTGAGAACAAATTATCAAATGGGAGGCCTATCACCTAAAAAGAAAAAGTTATCGGGCAGTCAGTGGCAGAGATTAGAAATTGTGTGCTGGTTCCAGATTTCCTTGAGAGGTTAAAATGAGTGGAAAAAAAGCCATTTAGGAAATCCAGGTAATTCAGAGTTAATGTACAGACTTCATGGTTTTCCTTTAAACGTCGCTTGGGGCTGTGGACACGATGTTCCTTCAACAAGATCATGCCCTTAAATGAATGTGTTCCTGCTGGAACCAGTCAGGGTAAAAAAGGTAATTCTGGGGTAGCTTGTATAAAAATATTCCCCTCCCTACACACACACACACACACACACACACTCTCTCTCTCTCTCTCTCTCTCTCTCTCTCTCTCTCTCTCTCTCTCCCCTTCTTTCACGGTAGGTGGAGCTTTTCAGTGGATCATTTTATCAGGTTCTCCTGTACCACCCAAGTTGGGCTAAGTATGTTGTAAGAAAAAATTAGAACTCAAATCCATTAGGTTTCACAGCTCACTGAAGGCTAAAGTGCTTTTTATTTTACTAAACACTGGCAAGAATTGAAGGCAACCTGAAGCCTTACATGGAAAACCCCCTGGGTTCTGTCTGATTGTGTAAACAGTGGATGAGGTCGAGGAATTGTGCTTATATGTAAATTTCTTTTAATATTTTATAGGCAGAGGGAAAATTCACCCACGTACACATCCACAGAGTCTCCTAAGGAGAGAAAATGAGTATTGACTTGCTACCCAGGACCGGCCGGCTCTTTTGCCAGCAAATTTACTTCTCGACAGGTTCTCCAGTCTATGCTTTTACTGACAATCCATCTTAGTTCTGTATTACTGTATTGTAATAAATGATGACTATGAAAAATACAGGGGAACATGGGAAGTCTTAGCAAAGAAAGCACAACATAGAACGGGGAAGAAGTCGATAGACTCCCAAAGTCCAAATGGAATTAATGCAGTGTAATTTCAGTGAGCAAACCTGGGCCCCCCAAAAGAGCTGGGCAATGTACCTCCCACCCTTCTTTGCAGAGGTGTGGGATTGTGGGTTTGGAAAGCTGCATATACTGTCAGATTGTTGTTTACTTTTGCTGAAAGGCTCCTCTCAATTTCTCTCTTTTGTTCTTTATTAGAAAGAATGACCAGGGAAGACCACAGAAGGAGAAAGGTATATTCAGTAATGAGAATGATACCCAACCATAAAAAAAGCATAACACATTTTTAAGAATATAGATTTTAGTTCAAAATCTCAATATTTGAGTATTTCTAAGCAGGCAGCTTCGGGAGTATGAGGGCAACGTGCTTGCCCTGGATAAAACCTCTGAAAAGAAATACAGAACATTTCCAGCATTATTTATGTTAGTTAGACCCAAGGGGTAAATGAATCTCTCCTTAGCCTCGGTCTGGGCATCAGGTGGCCAGCTAGTCAGAAGCTGCTGCCTCAGGCTCCGTCCTACAGGCCCAATCTCATCGGGGAGCCCAAGCTAGTTAACTCTGCTATTCATATGCCCCTATGGACAGACCCATCTGCCTTCTCAGCCTTAATGGACAAACAGAACTCCTTAATCTGGGGTGCCTGAATGGGGTTTTTTAAAAAAATATACATTTTGATAACTACATTTCATTAAAATTGGTTTCCTTTCTCATCCTATGCATTTTATTTTATACATTTAAATGTATTATTCTGAGAGGCTGCTCCATAGGCTAAGCCAGACTACCAGATGGGTCCATTATACAAAAAAAAAAAAAAAAAAAATTAAGAAATCTTGTCCTGGAGGGATCCTTGCTCCCCCAGGGAATTTTATTTGGAATAGAAGTAAAGTCAGGAAGTCAAGATAGGTGATTTCAGCCTTTTTTCTTCTTCCTTTTTATGGACTTACCAGATCCTAAGGCACTCCCTCTGAAATTAAAAGGATTGAATGAGATAATGCTTGTAAAGTACTTTTGCACAGTGCTTAGGGTATAGTAGGTGCTCTATAAATGCTTATTCCCAAAAGAGCATTATTTTTTAGTTTGTATGACTTACATATATTCTTATGTATGTTCATGTTGTCTCCTCAATAAGACATAAACTCCTTGAGGTAAAAGACAATTGCTTCCCCCCCGCTTTGTACTCCTAGTATCTCAGACCTCATGTCTTCAGTAAATATTGATTGATTGATCAGGAAAAATTCCATATCTATAACCTAAGAAATTTAGAGCTGGTAGGATTATTTTATGGAAGAGGAACTGAGGTCCAGAGAAGTTAAATGATGGGCTGAGTCATTCAGGTAATGAATGTTGAATTGGGATTTGGAAGCAGGCCTTTTGACTCCCTACACCAGGAAATGAGCTGAGGCACATTGGCAGCTCGAGAGGCAGCCAATGAGGTTTTTAGCAGGATCCAAGAGGAAGCAAAAGGTCTACCAGTGTGCCATCGCCAAGTAGGGATGAGGAAGCCACTGGAGCCAAGATGGGGCTGGTTCCACAGCCCACAGTCAGAACAAAGACTAATAAGTTTAGTGGCACATTTGGGACAAGGTGGGATGCCAAGAGGTCCTTCTGAGAGCTCGCTGCTAATGAGTCTTCCTACTCCATCCTCAACTCCAACCTTTTTTTATGGAAGTTACTGTGTGAGTCCCATTTCACTTATATATCGTTCTGAACAGGAGGCAGCTACATTAGGAAAGCCCCCAGACATTAGGAAGATTAGTCTGGAGTCATTATGCAGGATGGCTTTGAGTGTGATGGAGCGAGAGAGAAGCTTGAGCAAGAACATAGGACATAATTATAACCAAGATGTGATGAAAGCTTGGTCATAAGAAAGTTGTACCTTCATTGGCTGCTCTGATTAAGAGCTGTAACCAGGGCTACACTCCTGGGACTTTGTTTTAGGTGCTTATTTCCAAGGGGCTAACTACCCCTGTACTCCTTCAGAATCAAAGAAAAAGGCTTAGCATGTGGTCCACAAGAACAGTTGCCAAATGGCAATCTGGTTTTTCTTCCTCCCAAGAGTGATAACCCAGACACTCCCCTCTCTGGCTCAGCCTTACCTGTCTCCCCCTACCTTTGATCATCTACAAAAGCTGGTTTGAAGGCACATTTTATATTCCTTGCCACAATCACAAAAACTGTTAGTTTGAGGTCCTCTTCCTTCTGTCATGAAATGCAAGTCAGGCTAAAGAGCAAGCTCATAAGTCTGTGAACTGGTCTTTGATGGCCCAATTTGTAGATTCTACAAGTGGGTCAGTTTCCTACCCCTGGCACTCCAACCTCAGAATCCCCCCCAAAATGTATAAAGACAAGAGCAGATTGGCAAGAGAACTCTCTTTTCCCAAAGGGATGGAAGATAACTCACTCTTCTCTCACCTTAGATTTTCACCATAAAGTAGATCTGAACAGGAATTCCCCAGTTCTCTTTCCCTTTGAAGCACAGGTTCATTATCCCTCTCATGAGGCCTAGAGAGCAGCTGGGTTTGATGGCTAGCACAGAAAGCCATTTCTTTTTATTTTTTTGATGGGGTTTTTAGTTGCAAATATAGAGCTACTTCTCCATGGGAGACACTTTTGCTTTGAGAGACAGCTGCAGGTGTAAAGCATGGCCCCCCAAAGAGATGAGGGTGCCTGTTCCCAAACTCTAGAGAAGCTACTTTCCTTTCCTTTCCCTTTCCTCTTCTTTTCTTTCCTTTCCCCTTCCTTTCTTTTCCTTTCCTTTTCTTTTCCTTTCTTTCCTTTCCTTTTTTCATCTGTATTCTATGCAGCCCCCTCATTTAACAAATGAGAAGAGTGAAGTCCTTCATGTCTAAGGTGGTAATTTCATTAAATTAAGGTGTCCAATTGTTCCCTGGGAGAGCATCCCAAAAGGCTACCAGAAGAGTAGAAGAATAATATGGTAGAATTTCATTGACATCAGTATATAAGTAGCCCATCTGCCCACCTCAGAAAAGATGTACTCTCAGAAATCCATGACTCCTACCAGGTGAATACTCCTTTGTCTTACATGGAAGAAATGTATCTCCAGTGAGGCTAGAAAGGGGGGAAGAGAAGACTAAGCTAGGTGGTGCAATGAGTAGAGCACCAGCCTGAAGTCAGGAGCACTTGAGTTCAAATCTAGCCTGAGACATTTAAAACTTCCTAGCTGTGTGATCCTGGGCAAGTCACTTGACCCCAATTTCTTCAGCAAAAAAAAAGAAGAAAAAGGAGAAGAGAATTTACTTTTTTTCTCTAGGAATTACAGAGAGACTATGGTGAGTTTGGTCAAGTAAGAATGAATGGCATTGAAATAAGAGGCAGGCCTGAAGAATGTTTGTAAAAGTGTTAAAACCAGGTTTGATTTATAAAAGAAATTAGGCATGCAATTTATACCCACATTATTCAATGATTTTTTTTACTACTGTACTTTGATTCTTTGTCCTGACCGCAGAGTTTAATATAGAACCAAAATCCATTGCAGTATTTCTCTGAGGTTTATTTCTCTTTTTAATACCTATGATCAATAATGTCCTTCTAAGAAAGTGTCAGGTTAAAAAAATCATTTTTTTAAATCACCTCACAATTGAATTTGTCTGAAAAAACCCTAAAATACTAAACTAAACTAAAGACCACCTTGATGATCACTCCAACATCTTGATCTCTTCACTGTGATCAAATAGATTTTTCGTTTCCACCTTTCTGCCTTTGCTTGTCAGTAATCGGATTCTGGACTTCACTTTCATTTCCTCAATGCTTCTTTAAATACTGTTTCCTTTAAATTTCAGTTTTAATCACTAAATTATAGGCATTTAGGATTAGAAGATCAATTTGGAAGTCCAGCTCCCCCAGTTTACAGATGAAAAAACTGAGATCCAAAGTGGTCGAGGGAAGTACCCTAATTGTCTTTTACTGTTAGAAAAGCAGTTAGAGCTCACATAACATAAAGAGTTCACATATATTTAATGAACTTGTTTCCTGCTCATTTTAGGTGATTTGCACGGTTTTCCTATCTGTTGGTTCCTTAATGGTAGGGAATGTATATTCTACAATAATAGTTGATTTTGATATAGTGCTCTAAGGTTTGCAAAAATCATATTCTCTCAGGTGATTTTTACAGCAGCCCTGAGAAATAAACACTTCCTTTCATCCCCATTTCACAGATGCATCAACTGAAATTCCAAGATGTTAAGTCCATGGTTATACAATTGATGATTGTCTGAGACACATTTGGTGTTCAGCTCTCTCTTGCTTCCAAGTTCAAAGCTTTTTCCACTACTACAAACTGCTTCTTAAACATTGAGTTGAATGCTTCCATTGTGCCTTCATGGTGGCCATTGGCAGCATTTCACAAATATCGAGTTCACCAATTGGTGAATTCCATTCCCTTTTAATTTCACTTTGATTGGCAGTGTATACCTAGCAGTTTGAAGGTACACAAAGTCAAATGATCCTACAGAAAGGAAACTGCGAGCACGTACGGGACATGTAAGCCTCCATTTCTAGATCTGAGAGAGATGAGATAGAGAAAGCAAAAGACACAGAGACAGACAGACAGAAGTGGGGAGGGTTTTTCCTAGATCAGAAGTTCTTAATAATGTTTCCTGTCCTAGACATACCTGCAATCTTGTGAAGATACTTACTAGCTGTGTGATTTGAGGAAAGTCAGTTAACCCTGATTACCTCAATTTCCTCATCTGTAAAATGAGCTGGAGAAGGAAATGGCAATCCACCCCAGTATTTTTGCCAAGAAAACTTCAAAAGGGGTCAGGAAGAGTTACACGGGACTGAAAAATGACTAAGCAATAAACAACAATTGTCTTTAAATCAGGCTATTTATTAGTTTATGACACGAGGGAGGAAAAAAGCAGTAAAATCTTGAAGGTAGATTCTTTTTCACTTTTGTCTTTTTTTAATTTCCGTCCCTAGAACAGAGTAGGTGCTTAACAAACATTTGCTAATTAATTAAACTAAACCTTTTCCCATAAAAATGTTGTGGGAATTGATCAGCTTTTTTCAGACTAATTAAGATCAGAACCACAAAACTATGGTGCTATGAGGAATCCAAAGTTGTTACCATTCCATATTTTCTTTTTTATTTTAGTTTTACAACCCCTGAGAATTATAAAATTCCTTTTTTATGTTTTTTTTCTTCCTTTTCTTTCTTTTCCCCACTCCATTTAAAAAATTTTAGAGAACATTGAAACTGGTAATAAAGTAACAAATATAAGGGATTTCAGTGTGCTGAATTTTTTTAATGGTAGTTTATTTTCTACACTATAAACCAGACCACAGGATCTAAAGACAGAGAGGCCCAATCTTTTCATTGGTAGCCATGTGTTGGTACCAAATAAAGGGAAATTAATTTCCCTAGAGAGTAGAAGCCATCAATCAATTTCTTTGAATTTGCAACCAACCCTGGGTGTACAAATCTCTCTAATACTGTTGAAACATTCCCAATCATATTAATTTTAAGATAACTAATAAATATACACTGCAGGGCTTTCTTTGGGCAGTGATGGGGAGGGAAGAATTCTGCTGGCCCAGTACAAAGTCAAATCACCGCCCCCAAACTTGGAAATGGCATTTCTAAGTCCTGTTCTTCCTTCCCATTAAGCCCGCCTGTGCTTTTTATTGGTTCATATGTTTCAATTAACCCAAATGTGATAGCTTGTCAGTATCTCATTCGGAGCGATAAATTTGTCATAAGAAAGAGCTGAAATGGTCAAGTTTCAGCTCCTGTTGTTTTATTGTTTCTTCCCTATGTTTGAGTCTGCTACTGGGGAATATGCACTTTGGGGAGCAGCTGCTAGGATATATTTTATGGAGAAATATTTTAACAGTTTCCTTTTTAATTTTCTTTCTATTATGTAGATTATTGTTTTTCAGAGTAAGAAAGGAAGAGAACAGATGGAAAAAGAAAAAAAGGATGATATATAAGACAATACAAACTTATGCATCATCTATATTTTATGTGGGTGTGTATTGTGTATTTATATGTGTATATACAAACATACCCACACACACATATATATACATATATGTATTGTATGGGTAGATATCTATTGATATAGATACACACTAGCTTTAGACTCTTCTGCAAAGAACGTATACTGGTAAGTATTCTAACACTTAAAAAATAATCATCTTAAAGGATTATTTAGCCTCATCATTTTTAAAGGATTATCTGGCTTAATTACTTAGATTTAAGCATTTTTCCATTTAGACATACAAGTATAAACCTTGTCATCTGAGTCAGCTTGCCATTGTTTTCATGTTATATTGGCTGTGGGAATTAGCTTTGCTTGGCTGTACATATTGGTTAAAAGGGTTTCTTTTAAAAAAAATTTCAGTTGGAGAGGGGTGGGAAGGAGAGGAGAGCTAGAAGAAGAAAGAAAGGAAGGAAAGAAAGACATCACTGAAGCATTATTTTTAATGAATGTAAGAGAAGAGAAGGAAAAAATCACAAATAGGGCAGCATAGAAAATTTCATATTGAATTTATATATCTCTAAAAGAACAGCAAAATTTACATAATAGAGAATGATTTCATATGCAAAACTGTTCTCTGTTCTAATACCCATGAACATGCACATATGTGGTGTCCTTGTGTGCATGTATGTTTGTGTGTGATACATGTGTTCATATTGTGCCTATGTGTGTATATGTGAATATATACATATAGAATATATTATTTATCTATTGATGTATCTTAAAGTAGATCAATAGAGAGAGAAATCCCTCTCCTAATTGTATTCCAGTAGAAAAATTACTAGACTTGCTATGAGGAGAGTGGCGACTACAAAGTATAGGCCAGGGACCTTGAAGGTGGCCATGGAAGATCTTTGTACTATTAGAAATAACAAAGGGTACAGTTTTTGAGAACATCAAAATATTACAAAGTGCTACCAAGTGGAAAGGGCAGTTACAGCATAACAACTGGCACAGTCACAATGACATGGTAAAGACAAACCACCCTGAAAGTCTTCAAACTCTGATCAGCACCACAACTAGCTAGACCAGGGGCCTCATAAAGAAGCAGGCCGGCCACTTTCTGACAAAGACAGTATGGACTCAGAGGCTGAGAGACATATTTTTGCACATGGCCAATGTGGTCATTTGTTTTCCTTGCTTATGCATATTTGTTGCGATAGTTTTTTTTTTTCTTTCTTTTTCCATGATGGGGATGAAGTGGAAATTTTTGTAAACTGAAAAAACATTAATTTAATTTTAAAATAATAATAAAAAGATCTAATATTTAACTATTTAAAGTATTCCCCAAACACTTAGGGCAATTTTAATCTATTAATGCTCCCTTCCCGGTATATTCAGTGCCTGGCTAGGCTAATGGTCATCTTCTCTCCCCAATCCCTGTCTTCATCAAACACTAGGGATTTCTAGTTTAGTAAATGTAATAAGCTTAATTCTTATGACCTATATATCCCCAATATACCTCAACTCAAGCACAGGAATAATCATACTTCACATATACATATGCATATATATATATGTAAATTCATACACATGCATATCTTTAAGTTTAAAAAAATTACTTGGGTAGTTGTGTTATTTTAACATTCATTCTAAACATTTATCGAGTGTCTGTTATGAGCTAGGTACTCTACTAGAAACTGAATATATAAAGGCAAAATGAAATAATCACATCCTCAATGAGTTTACAATCTCCTGAGATACTTATATAATGCTTATCTATCTTAACTTCCAACCCTCTCAGAGCATTGGGCTAGTGAGTCTAATCACACTAACAGTGAGGCACTCTGAATACTACAATGTGTTATTAAAGCGCTGACAGAGCTAAATTCAACCTACATCAATTCCCATCACCATCTTGACTCATTTCCTAGACTACATGCTAAATAACTAAGCAAATCCAGAGAGTTCTGAATACATTTTAGAAAAGGTACAACATTGACATTGCAACAGTTTCCGTTCCTGATTCTAGATATTATTCTTTCCCCTTAACTTACACAATGAAATGGGAGCTCTATACCCACCAAGAAAAAGTTGACCTTCCGCCAACATTAGAATTTCATTCAAGAACACGTCCAACCTTTAATCATAGATTTGAAAGAAAAAATGATGATATATAAAAACTTAATATAGTACTCAAAATAAATCCCCAAATATCAAAATATTTTACTTTCACTGATAACTGTACTCTAAAACTTATATCTCCTTGACAATAGATTCATTTTGGGCATTGTTTGGATCATTCAAAGGTATTTTGCTGTTTGTTCATTTAAAAAAAATTAGTCCCTGAATTATTTGTTTCTCAAAAAATGCCTGTACATATATATAAGCATATACACGTGCACTTAAAAATGATATTCCTCTATCGACAAGTTTTTTTAATATCTTTTTAAAAGTCCTCTACTGGTCATACTCTAAGCAGTACCTACCTAAAAACTTCCTCTTATTATTGTCACAAGTATAAAAGCCTTTATGGTTTCATATATATATTTATTTCTTTATATTTATATTTATGTATATATATATTCATGTATGTGTATATATATGTATATTCTGTATTCTGTTGATGTCATCATAAACTGAGTTAGATGCTGCAGGGAGTAATATTAAGATACTCCTGAAGTTAGTAGAATATAAGATTCTTAAGGGGAAAAACCGTTCCTGATCTTTGCCTTTTTGTGTCTGTGTCTAGCCCTCTATATTGCTTATGCAAACATATTCAGTCCAGTCAGAAAAGACCTGTTTTTTTTTTACATCCCACCTCAGTCACTCATTAGTTATGTAATTGTGTGCCAGTCATTCTTTGAATTTCAGCTCTCCCTTCAATAAAATGGAGGGAAAATTGTAGCATTTTTGCAGGATTATAGAGTGCTTTACATACATTACCTCATTTAAGTTTCATGACAATCTTTACCCCGTTGGATTGTTGTGAAACTTAAATGAGGTAATGTATGTAAAGCACCCTGTAAACCTGTAAAAATGCTATATAAATGTCAATTATTATTACATTATGTCAGCAATCACGTAGGCACTGCCAAAAAAAATTTATGGGGTCAGCTCATCTATAAATTATTCTTTCCTTGCCTAACCTATAGGCCTTCTCCATCAGCTAATGGAAAAGAAGCAGATTGTCGGTTTCCCTTTAAGGCAATGGGGATCAAACAGATTCCTGGACAGTTACCACTTGACCCCCAGAAGGCTTGCACAGTGAATCTAATTCCCCCAATAGTAGTGTTGTTTGGATGGTACAAACATATCATTAGCTAACCCTGACTGAAATTCCCAGGCAATGGAAATGTACCAGCTCAGATATTTGGGAACAAGACTCCTCCTCTCGTCCCTTCCCATCTGCCCTCCTTCCTTTGTGGACCTCATATTTAACCTCCAATTTTTGGTGTCTTTCCCAAGCTGACATTTTAGTACTTTTCCAAGTGGGATTGCTGTTTCTGTAGAGCAAATTCACTTTCCTCTGGTTGACTCTTAAATCATTCTGCATACGTTTCACCATTCAGGTAAAAATTAATAAATTGCTGATACTTTAAGTTGGAGATTTTGCCCCATCGTTCAGGAGATGGTAATGGGGCTAATTGCCTGGGTATGCTGTTGCAGCTCAGGTCCACTAAATGTCTTTTCATTCAATACTTTAGCAGAGGAAATCTCCCGTGGCCATCCTTCCTTTCCCTGTAGCCCTTCATCCCCTGGAGTCTGTCTTTCTCTAAGTTCAGTGAATGTGAGATTTGAGGTAGTTTGATGATATGGGGGATTGAGTGCTAGGCTAGAAGTGGCTGGAGTTTGGGGTGAAGGGGGGGCTGGAGTTCAAATTCTGCCTCACCTATTCATTGTAATATATGTCCTGGACAAGTCTCCTGTCTGAGCATCAGTTTCCTTATTCCTACAGAGAGAAGGTAGGACTTGGGGACTTCCATGGTCCCTTCAATGTTTTAGTCTACGACCATATGTTTTATATGAAACTACCTTTAAGGACATCGTTGATGCATAAGAAAGGACCAACAGAGAGGGAAAGAGAGGAGGAAAGAAGGGGAAAGAGAAAGAATACCTATCAACATGGTGCTATTATTATATCCCCAATGGTATTTGAAATAGGATTCAGATTTTAGACTCCAATTGCTTCCCTCTCTCTACCATCTCTTAGTAATCTGGCTCTTTTTTTTTTTACAGAGAAGGGTTTTGGAGATCCATAACATGTGATGTTATTCTCTGGGTCAGGACTCACAGATTCATTTTTGTCGTTGGATTTATTTTAAAAGAGCAAATTCTTGAATTATTGAGAAGAATTTCTCTTAAAGTGATTCCTCTCCAGGCCTAAAAGTCTCATGCAAATGGACACACTCTCATCTTTAATCTTCTCATTCTCTTTGGCTTTATTTCATTTCTTCCATAGCCAGGTCACTTACTCTCATTTTATATTCATCGCCAGCATTTTTTCTTTCACTCAGCTTTATCTCTGGGTTTTGTTTTTACATACATTTTCTGATTACTCCCACTTTGTGAGAGGGCTCTTGTAACAAAATAAAATAATTAAGTTAAAATAATACAGTGGCCTTATCTGAAAGTTCATGTAACATTTCATATCTGTAGCATCCTCCCTATTTTTAAATAGACAGAAAACTGCTTTCTCTTCTTCTCATCCCCAGCCTGTTGAGAAAACAAGAAAAGATTTTAAAAAAGTATTTCTTGTAATAAATCTGCATAGTCCAGCAAAAGAAATTCTCTTGACTATACTGTGGGTGTTCTTATGTATACACATACACACAAATGTATGTGTGTGTGTATACATACATATATATGCGGATGGATGGATGGTTACATATGGGTGTGTACACATGTGTATGTATGTAAAAATAAGTAACCTAAATTCATCACTTCTCTGTAATGGACATCATGTTTCATTATCAGTCCTTTAAAATCATTAATAATCACTGTATTGTTCATACTTCTCATAGCATGCAAAGTTACTTTTATGTTATTCTAGCCATTCTCCTGGTTGTATTCCTTTCATTCTTCATTAATTTAGGAAAATCTTCAAAGTTGATCATTTTTATAATATTAATATTCTTAGTGTAATTCACTCTGGTTCTACTCACTTCATTCTGCATCAATTCATACAAATCTTTCCATGTCTTTTTGAAATCATCTATTTCTTCATTGCTTACAAAGCAGTAGAATCCATCACATTCATAGACCAAAACTTATTTAGTCATTCCTCAATTATTGGAATTCTAGTTTTTTAACCACTAAAAGGTCTACAATAAATATTTTTGTACCTAAATATTCTTCTATATATTTGATCTCTTTTGGGTGTAAGCCTAGCAGTGGTAGAGCTGGATCAGAGTATCTACCCATACCATTTAGTAACACTTTGTGTATAATTCCAGATTGCTAGCCAGAAAGGTCCACCAAGAATATATCAGTGTGCCTCTTTGCCTACTGCCCCTCCAACATTTATCCTTTTCATTTTTCGTTAACTCTGCCTCTCTGATGTGTTGAGGTAGAACATCTGCAATTCTTCAGTTAGCAGCAATTTGGAACATTTTGCAAATATCTGTAGGTAGTCCAAGTTTCTTCCTTTGAGAACTATCTAGTGATATCTTTAAACTACTTATCATTTTAGGGAATGGCTCTTTTTCTTATAAATTTGAATCATTTCCTTTATATACCTTAGCAATGAGATCTTTTTCAAAGGAACTTTGCTGCAAAGATTTTTTCCTCCAATTAATTGTTTCCATGTTAGTCTTCCCTTTATTTGCATCGCCAGTGGTTTAAACTTCTATATAATAAAGGCAGCTTGGGATAGAGCTTGGAGTGGAGAAAACCCAGATTTATATTCTGATTTTGACAAAAGTGACTCTGGAGGAGAGAGGGAGGTTGATGACTTTGTGCAGTTCTGCCTCACTCAAATCCAATTCACGTGCAAGTCAAGATATCACCCTTGGGATGTCATTGATCCTCTTTGAGAACCAAGGATAAATAATTGCTATGAGCCCTTAGCAATTCTGTTCCTCAAACAACTCCTTGGGATTCACCAACCAAATAGAAGCCAAGTACAATCCACCCCCACCTGAAACACATTGGACCTAAGCTGAAATTTTCCCTGATCTTTCCTCCAATCCTGTTCTGTAGAATCTACAACTTGATCTTGGACTTGAATCTCTTCAAGTCCTGAAAAGGACCTCTTCTACCTGGAAGAGGGAGTTTCTGGAGCCAGTAGCAGAAGAAAAATCAATGACTTAAAATTTTATTAAACAAAACTCAAGACCCTATTTTTTAAATTGTTTTCTTTTCCCTGAGATGTGAAGGAGAACCTCCCTACAGAGCAGAGACTCTAATTCAGCCCATGGAGCCAGCACTTTCTGGTTCCCTTCCTCATTTGTTTTACAGAAGAAATTTATTTCTCTCCTTGTATAATGTGACAGCATCACACTGAGCCCCTCAAGCCATTGTCTGCCAAACCCCCAAGATGCAGAATTTGTATCCCCTCTTAACCAGCAAGGGATGGTGACCTGTACACAGAGCCAGTGGTTTTCCCCCTGCAGAGTCCCTAACTCTTTCTTCATTACTGGAGTTCATGCAAAGGTCTTTGCTCTTACGGAGCAATGCTCTTCGTTTGGCGAAGGGTTGCACGCAGCGCACATCAAGATGGAAGGATTCCAGAGGGGCTCAGATATTTGAAAAGCAAATGCAAATCCTTCCTTTCTCAGACAAAACTAGAACTTAAAGTTTACTCTAAATTATATCTTTTCTCCTTCTATGGTAGGTCAAGTGGGGCATGAATCCATAAGAATATGGGCACCTGAGCCGCTCATAAATGCAGGTCCCTGGCTTCCTATATACTTTTGACTGCTTGATTCTGCTGCAGCTCAAATGTAGATATGCCTTATGGATGAACAAGTGAGCTGAATCCCATAAACACTCTCTAGAGAGAAAAGGGGACCATTAAATGAAATGGTCTGGTATAATGAATAAAGAATGGGGTGACTGGACTTAGAATCAGGAAGATCTGATCTCAAAAATTATCCCTGACACTTAGTAGTTCTACAACATTGGACCAAGTCATTTGATCTCTTTGGACCTCAGTTTCTACATCTGTAAAATGGGGATAAAATACCTTTAGCATTTACATCACAAGATTGTTGTGAGGTTCAAATAAGATAATGTATACAAAAAAGAGCTCCATAAATCATTGTTGTTGGTATCAGTTCATAGGCTGGTATGAGGAAAGTCTATTATGAGCTTAATAGTAGGAGTTAAATATGAATTACTCTTCTTATTTTTGCAAGAATATTACTTTATTTTCCTTTCTGGACTTTCTGGTCTTTCAGTCCTGGCCAGTTTAGCTTCTGGGATTCTATTTGGCATCTTATCTACCCTAGCAAGTGAAGGCTACCTATTTTCTCCTGGTTAGAGAATGGAGACTCCCAGAACAAAGGATCTTCAAGTCCCAGAAGTCTTTGATGAAATTAGGAATTCATCAGACTATAATATCTCATTATCCAGATCTATATAATCACAGTATTCCAAAGGTTTTGCCCAAGTTAGAATCATGTATCATAGATAATAGAAGCAAAAGAAATCTTAGAGATTATCTAAACCAAGCTTTCTGATTAGACAGATGAACAGAACCTACAGTCCCAATGTCATATGACTGGTTAATAGTAGGACTAGGTCTAGAACAGAGTTCTCTTAATTAGCTGGAGCCAGGTTCAGAGAGCTGGTTGGTAAATTTTCATTGTGAGCACTTATACCTGGAAAAGTGACAAACATTTTAAAGCACAGCTTGCTTTGTTGTTTTGTCAATTGACTTGACTTAAGAAAGTGATGGAGAAAATGCTAATAATGCTGACTTAACTTAAAAGTCAGCTTTTTTCCTCCCCCTTCCTGTGCTCCAAGAGCTGATTGCTAAACATTTGCCAGCACACCCCAGCCTTAATTCTTAATCAGAACTCTTTCAACTATACCACATTGCTGTTTCTATACTTTATATCTAAAATATGTGTGTGCACGTGCACACACAAAACACACACACACACACACACATATTCCTGCACAGATCTGGCAAGCCTGGAATCTTCTGAATTATAGCCAAAAACCTGCACCAGGACAGACACTGATGAGATACTGCTGACAACTGCCCTCCTGCTTTTATCTCATGGACCAAGGCTACTAGCAATCATTACCACACACACACACACACATGTGCTACATCTGCTCTGTCATGCTGGCTTGAGAAAGGCTCCCAGCAGTCTCTCATCTGCCATCTTTCTATGCTTGGTTTGGACATCAAAGTCCCATTGCATAGCCCAAAAATCCCAGGATTAAATAAAGCTGAATTTAACAGTCCTGTTCAAGACGTTTTATGGCAGATAACGTCTTACTTAATTGACTCATTGTGCCCCTTTACAATCTTTTCCAATATTTTCCCCAGATGGCTGCTCTTCCCAGAGTTGAGTTTGTAGCAGAAACACCCTCGTTACTCAGGATGCTATTTTGAGGTGGATAATAACAGAATTAGATCTCCAGCAGATGAAATGTGCGCCATAAGCAGACTTGGATGCTCACCTTTCATTAGAGCAGTTTTTGATGGGAGCCTCCTCTGCATAATGGATTCTACATCAGTAAAATGGAAGCTGTTTAAGAGGAAGGAATTCTTCCTTTTTAGTTTTAGATCTTCAGCAGCTAATAAGATACTAGCATATTCAGTTAGGAAGGATTTGAGAACTCATTTTGCCCACTCAATTGACTTTACAGATAAGAAAACTGAAGCTTCCAGAAAGTTAAATGATTTAGCCAATGGCATAGAGGTACTAAGTAGCAGAACCTGAATTTGAACCCAAGTCCTTTGACATTAAATCCAGGCCTCTTTCTATTGCACCAACCTGAGACCTCACTAATGACCAGGATTCATGTGGATAGAGTTTAGAATATTCTCTACAAGTCGGACTTCTCCTTTCTACTTTATCTTGATTATTTAGATCCAAAGTAGGCACTTTTCCACCAACTCAATGTGGATTCAGCCTTTGAGTTGTCTGTGGATATCTTTAACGATGTTGGATTGTCTTTGGAGAGTCTTGATTGTGTTGGATTGTCTGCAGAGTCTGGTAATCAGGGGCACTCAATGGCTATTTGAAAAGGTCAGTAGCCAGAGAAGAGGGCGACTTTTAATGTATTTTTTTTGCTCTCCAGTTTACGTAGCACAGCATTAATCCCATGTAAGTCACTAGTTTGTCAGATTGATTAGCAGATCAGAAAGGGATAGTTCTCTTGTTCATCACACAGGACAGTCTATCTTCCAATTCTCTCTCCAAAACTTAGATTGCCCTCCCTCCTCAGTTCTGTTTTCTTGGCTCTCTTCCTCCAACACATAACTCTGGGTAGCATTTTCTCAGTGAAACTTTTCCTGATCCCCAAGTGCTAGTGATCTTTCTCCCTAGAATAACTTGAAGTGATTCTGTTTTGAGTAGGAATTCTTTCATTTAGTGTATTTATCTCTTTGGCACCTAGCACAGTTCCTGTGTTCCTAGGAACATAGCAGGTGCTTAATGAATGCTTGTCAATTCATTCATTCACATCAAAAAAGAACTCTAGGAATCCAATAAATGTTTGTTTTCAGGATAGAAAGAGATGATATTTTGTAAATGTTTAGCCAAGTACCTGATACATAGTTGTTGTCTGGTTGTTTAGTTGTATCCAATTCTCCATGACCACATTTGGGGTTTTCTTGGCAAAGAGACAAGAATTGTTTTGCCATTTCCTTCTACAAGTGATTTTACAGATGGGGAAACTGAGGTCAAGAGATAAGTGACTTGCCTGGTATCACATAGCTAGTAAATGTCTGAGGCCATATTTGAACCCAGCTCCTGCTCACTCTATCTACTGGGCCATCTAGCTGATCTCTGGCACATAGTAGGCAATTAAGTAACACTTATTTCCTTTCAAAGAGCAGTTATTTGTGGGTCTCCAGTCCAGACAGCTTGTGGGAGACCTCCCTATGGGTGTGATCTTGGTTCTTTCCTGCTAAAGATTTTTATCTTCAACTTAAATGAAAGTTTACTTGTAAAATTTTGCAGCAAATATGAACAGTATCTAACACAAAAATTGGCAGTCAGGATCCAGAAAGACCACTAGAATGAGGGGTTCAATTAGCATTATTACTTTTTCTTAACTGGTTTACTTTGTTGCAAGAGATTTTCAGAAAGCAGGAGTAATCCTGTGTCTGCAATGTAAAAACAATATATTAAAAAGATGGATGGATAAATGAATGGATGGGTGGATGGATAGATAGGCAAATAAATGAATAAATAAATAGCTATATAAGCAGATAAATAAATGAATGAACAGTAATGACTGGAGTGATTAGAGAAGGCTTCCTGTGGGAGATGGGACTTGACCTCAGCCTCAAAGCAATTTAGGAATCCCAAGAAGAGAAGTTTCAATGAAGCACATTTTATGCCCAAATATGCAAATACTGCCTCTAGCAAATTAATTATAAAGACACTGGATAGCATAATGCCTTAAATACAGATAATAATGAATATTTTTCCCTTTTCTGTATGCTAGTGTAGAAACAACCAGTCAACTAAACATTGTGCAGCTCAGTAAGAAAATAAAATGGAAATATATTTCCCCATAGTAACTGTTAGATGTTTTGAATATGATGAATATATTTATTTCTATTCATTTCAGGAAAAAATGAAGCTACCACAAGTTATTACCATTTTCCTATTGTTTTTCAAAAAGCACTTCATTGCTGTGGGTGGATAGAATTTCCTAGGAATTAATTAAAATTAATTAAAATTGGAATTGAGACTTAAGGTATATTTTTTTCCTAAGATATTTCTCCATCTTTTATATTTTTTCATCCATTTTGATGGTTTGTTTGTTTTTTAATTAAATATCTCCTTCACTGGATTTTCAACGTGTAGTTAACAATTCCGGAGGTCCCTGGAGACATCCAAACCAGTGGAGGAAAGAGATTAAAGGGGTAATCAGCCCATTAAGTTTAGTTGAGGCAAAGAAAGCATGATCCAATCTGAACTTTTTCCTCCATCCCAGGATTGTCTCCATGTCATCCCCCTTCTCTCTCACATCTCATGATGTGGGGCTGTTACCATCCCCTGAACCCTGCCCACCCACCCCGACCCCCATTGTAGAAACAGGCTGGAATGTAATCAGTGGTGTGAGGGATACAGCCTGATCTTTCTTCCTTGTTCAAACTTGAAACTTGGAAAGATAAGAAACCTAACTGTAAACACCACTGATCAATCATTTGCAAATGTTTCCCTCCCATTCTCTCTCACACACATGTACTCTTACTATCACCCAGGATAAATGTCTCAGAAGTGATATTTTTCAAAAACATAAGGACTTCTAAAAGAAAAAAAAAGAAGTTATTAGAAGACCTTCTTTAACATTTCCATTAATTGCTACATACTTTGGAGCAGGGATTAGCATGGATCCATGAACTTTCTTTTGAAAATTCTGATATGTGTATTTCAATATAATTTGCAATCCTACATATTTAAATTTTTTTGCATTTAAAGACATTTGTCTACATGGGGGCCCATAGGCTTCATCTCTCCAGACCACTATAGGCTAAGACCCTCTGCCTTTGGTGTCCTTTAGCAATGGAAACTACCTTCTCAAAAATCAGTGATAACTATGATCATTGATGGCCTAGTACCAGATAATTAATTCCCTCAGATTCTTCCCTTTGTGCTATTTTAAAAGTAAAAACTTCAAAACCTCAAGGGTCTATGATTTAATTAGTGTGGCTACTCTCTCCACTGATACAGATTGCAACCCCTATAAAACTTGGTAACTGATCTTCAAGAGCTGTTTTCTGTGACTGGAAAATGTATTACCCTACGACTGATATTAATTATAATTGTTAATATTTACATAGTACTTTAAGGTCTGCAAAATACTTTCCATTAGCTATCTCATTTGAGTCTTACAACAACCACATGCGGTAGGTACTAATATTATCCCCATTTTACAGAAGAAGAAACTGAGTCTGAGAGAGTTAAGTGACTTGGTAAAATTATTACAGATTAGATTTGAATCCAGTTCTTTCTTTTTTGCTGATGAGCCTCTCAGAACTAAACTCAGCTGAGCCTTAGGTGGCAGGCAAATAGTCTACCACCAAGCCTTCCCTCAAAACTTTCCAGCTTGGTAGGGATTTGAGATCTGTTGGCATAATCTCCAAGATCCCAAGCTTGCCTCCAGTACACAATAAAATCTCAGAGGAGGACTTCACAGAGGAGAGGTCTCCATGATTACTAGCAGATAGGACTTGAAACTTGAAACAGTTTTTGGAGAAGGATTCCATGTGAACAGAAATAGGAATGAGAGAGAGAAAGAGACAGACAGACAGGGACAGAGACAGACAGACAGGGACAGAGACAGACAGACAGAGAGACAGAGAAAGACCGAGACAGAGAGAGACTGAGACAGAGAGACAGAGACAGAGAGAAAGGCTGGTGTCATCCAAAAGAGAACGTTGAACCTCTATGTAGTTATCCCTGGCTTTGAGAAAGTTCTGCCCTTGAGAACCAGGCTTGGAGAAGGTCAGGATATCGGGAGCCTAGGATGGAGCTCAGGTACAGATGTGGTAAGCACAAATCTTAATGGCAGGATGAACTACCAGGGGAACTGTGGGAATGAATCTGATAGTTCATCCTTTTTACTTTCCTTTTTTCTTGGTAATAGAAAGAGCTATTAGCTTTGACCTACTTTCTGGCACTGCTAGATTTTAAACCTGAGATTTGAAAAGGTAAAGCTCAAAATCAAGAAATAAAGTACAGCCCGTTGGGAATTACCGTACGTGGTAGAGCAGTAGCAAGCCCAAGAACTGAAAGCCTCAGAGATGTTGATTTTAGCATTTCCCAGGTTTGTATATATACTTTTAAAATGAGAGTGTGCTGATTAGAGATTGGGTCAGCAAAGCTGAAATTTTCCTATGAAATTTTCCTTCTGTTTTCTAAATCTTCCCAGGCATGTGTGTGATATCCTCAATTCTTTTCAATTGGCTTCTTTCATTGTTCCCAGGAACCTCACTGATTCATAGGATGGTTCAGAAAGATATTTTCTGCCAAAGAGTAGCACGGTACAGCACAGGGAACCTACTAAGGGGACAGGGAATACTCGATGTATAATTAGATTATCTAGCAGAATGTTTTCTTTTTGTCCGGACATATGCTTGGTAACTCTAGGGTTTATATTCTTTCATATTCAGTAGGTATCTTTATTTCTGATATGAGCGTACAAGGCGAACTTTCAAATTTACTTCTTTTCGTATTATATAAGGGAAAAAGGAAGGCTTTTTGAAAGCCAGTGGGTACAAAGACCAAAGGAAGTTGGGAACTCTTGACATAGTGGGTAGGGCACTATACATAGAGAAAAGAAGTCCTGGGTTCAAATTTCACCTGTCATATTAGTGCTGTGATTGAAGGCAAGTCATTTAAATTCTCTGGGTCTCATTTTCCTCTTCTATAGGTACACACACACACACACACACACACACACACACACACAAACGAGGCAGCTAGCCAGCAGTTAGAGCTCTAGAACTAGAGTCAGGAAAAACTTGAGTTCAAATACAGGCTCATACAATTACTGTCTCACTTGACCTCAGTTTCCTCATCTATAAAATGGAGATAATAATAGTATTTGCCTCCCGGGGTTATTTAAAGATGAAGTGAGATAATAATTCTAAAGCACTTAGCACATCCCTGGCATATAGTAAGTACTAGATAAATATTTGCTGTTATCATTAGGTATAAGATGAGGGGATTGAACTTGATAGCCTACAACTTTCTTCCCAGCTCTAAACCCTATTATCCTATCCTATTAGTCTCTGAATAGCGTATCTATTAGCAAGACAACATTCAAAGGCAGGGTTCTCGGCTCCCTTTTGTTGCTGTCCTCCTTCATTTCCATCTCTTGGGTTCCCTAGTTTCCTTCCAAACTCAGTTGAAGTAGTGGCTCTTTTCCCACTTAATTTATTTTTCTTTTCAATTACATGTAAAGAGAGTTTCCAACATTAGTTTTTATGAGATTTTGAGTTTCAATTTTTTTCTCTCTCCCTCTCTCTCTCTCCTCCCCAAGAGGGTCTGCTATAGGTTATACATATACAGTCATATTAAATATATTTCCACATTTTTGAATGTAGAATTTCAAATGCCAAATGTACACTTGACAAAAAGATTATGTTATGGAGAACTCATACAGGGCAAGCACTCACATGATGGTCAGAAAATAGTGATTACAAGGACACTCTTGAGACCTCTCTTAACTTTAGAGTTGATTATATGACATGGGAGACACTGGCACAGAATTGCCCAATGTGGTGTGCCCTCATCAGAGAAAGTGCTGTGCTCCTTGAGCAAAGCAGAATTGAATTAGCTCAGAAGAAATGGGAGTTGTGCAAAAACTGGAGAATCTACTCCGAATGTCCCTATGGACTTTTTGTGTCTGCCTTGTTGGCAGAACATTCCAAGATCACATTGGTCTGATCAGTCACAGTCGGACACACCATAACTCAACTCTAACATAGAGATGTCATTTTGGTCCCTTTCAAGAACCAAGGACAATAACCATCACCATTTCCACATTAGTCACGTTGGAAGCACTATATCCTCCAAAAAGCCTTTCCTGATCCCCACTGCTTCCCTAAGAACCTTCTCCAAATTACCTTGAATTCATTTTGTGTTTTTATAAGTCATCTTTGCAGGAACTGTTTGTGGAATATACTATTTAAAGGGTTTTTGGAGAGAATTTAGAAAGAGAAGCAGTGATCTGTAAAAGCCAGCATGAATAGGTCATGTAGTTACTTCCTTTGTTGTCCGGCTGATGAATGAATGAATGAATGAATGAATGAAGCACTTACTCTGACTGAAATCCTGTGCTAAGTACTAGGGATACAAATAGAAAAGTAGGCATTCCCATTCTCAGGAGGAAGATTAATACTTAGGGAAGGTTTCATCTTGATTTCAGCCAAAATTCATGAGAAATCACAGGTTTATTCCAATGCATTCTCCATTTGAGACATAATTGACTTGTTTGTTGGTACCCACACACGTCATTCCATCTCTTATTCCCTTGGCTTCTGTCTGTCTGTCCCCTATACCTCCTACAGGAAGGAGTGTTGGATTTGGAGTCAGGAAGACTTTAATTTTAATTCTCAGTCTTACTAGGGATATGACCCAGCACAAGTCACTTAAGCTAAGTTTCAGTTTCCTCATTTGTAAAATGGGGGATTGGACTCCATGGCTCTGAATTTGTAAATCTGTGTATTCCTAGTTTCCTTCAAGACTTGCCACCTTCTACTTATACTTTGGCTCTACATATATTTTACATATATGTTATATATATATATATTAACTTGTCTACTTATATGTTATAACTACCTCTCTCTCCCATAAAACATAAGCTCCTTGAAGGCAAGGGCTATTTTTTATTTGTCTCTAGTACATAATAAAATAATAACAAATTCTATTACTGACTAGTTAATTAATATCAAATATATTCATAATAGAATTTTAATAAAGACTTCTTGATTGGATAGATGAATGAGTGAATTTACCTATTATAACCATGAAGAAGCAGAGCAGGACAATATCTAAAGTTGGTCTCTCAATTCCAATAGACTTAGGGTGGAAAACGCCATCTACATCAGAGAGAGAACTATGGAAACTGAGTGTGGATCAAAGCAAACTATTTTCACCTTTTCTTTTGTGCTTGTTTGTTTTGCTTGCTTACCTTTTCTTTCTCATGGTTTTCTCCCTTGTGGTCTTATTTTTCTTGCACAACAAGGCAAATATGGAAATATTTTTTAAAAGGTTATGCCTATTTAATTGAAAAATATAAATATAAATATATAAATAAGTCATACAAATCAAATAGATAAGAATGCTTGCTATCTTGCAGATGGAGGAAGTAAGGGAAGGAGGGAGAAAAATTTGTAACACAAAGTCTAACAAAAATGAATGTATTTGGGAAAAATAAAGTACTATTGAGAAAAAAAATTAAGTTGGTCTCTTTGTAGACCACAAGCTCCATTTCAATTAGTATTCTAATATTAAAAGGAAGCAAACCCCAGAAAAAAGAAATAAAAAAAGAAGTATGAGTGAGCTTGATGTAAATAAGAGCCCACATTGTACATATATACTTGTGAGTTGAAGATTTAAGAGAGATGATGTCTCTGATTACCACTGAGGATAAAATAAGACCAAAAACGAATGGATTTAATAATAGGAAGAATTCAAGCCAGACATTGTGAAATTTAGAAAGAATAGATTAAAGGATTATTAAGTCTCATTCTTGAGTCTTAAGAAAACAGATTGAAGCTTCACAGAATCCCAAGATGTCAGAACTGGAAGAGTTCTTGGAGGTCATGTAGTCTTAACATCATCTGGAATCATATGAAACAGTCCTGTCCAATGGCAAGAGAATGGACAAGTTGGCCCTTCAGCTCTTGCCCTGCCTACCTCTGAGTTTTTTTTTTTATAATAAGCTTTAAATGCCATGATATCAATTATGACATTTTGGGGCCATACTTATGATACCATTGACATTGAGGACTCCCTAGCAAGAAAATTCCATCTACTAATACAAATTGGTACCTGTTCTATACCTTAGAACAATGCCTAGAGTACAGAGGAATTAAATGACTTGCCCAGAGTCACACAGCAGTATTTCCAAAGGCACAAATCAAACCTAAATTTTCTTAATTCCTGCAAGCCACTGCACCACACTGCCTCTAATGAAAATAGTTATTGACCTCAATGGCGTCTCTTGTGGAATGCCTTATGGAAGTGTGCAGCTACTTGGGGTCAGAAATCCCACATCTGACACTTATAAGCTGTTAGACCTTGATGAAGTCACCTAACCTCCCCAGTTTTTTCATCTGTAAAGTGAGGATGTTGAACTAGGTTGACTAAAGTCTCTTCTAGCTTGCCTTAAATCTGTGTTGTAGAATCTCTGAAATGACAAGACAATGATAGAAGCTGGAAAAAAGGATTGATGGATAGAATAGAATCGTATGATAACTTGGAAATTCTCATCATCCTCTTCTTCAGCAAAAATTTATTAAACATTTATTATGTGCCAAGCACTATGCTAGGCATTATGGGTTACAAAGAAGGGCTCTCCCTTCCCTCAAGAAACTCCCAATATACAAACGATTATGTGTATTCAATATCTTTACAGTGTAAATAAGAGGTAATTTCGGAGGAAAGGTGCTGACTTTGGTAGATATGGAAAATATGAGAGGAAGCCCTAGGTGCTCTAATCAGGATGGTTCCTTCCAGTGGCGTTTGATGCTGTTTTGTGTTGTACTAAAAAGGAAATGCCAGTTACCATGTAAGAAATAAAAATAAATTTAAATGATAATAATGAAAACTTCCTGGAGGGGGAAAAAGACACAAATATGTCCAGACAGTGGGAAATATGCTTCACTCATCAATTCTAAAGGACCAAGATTAGTTTCTAAAGGCTCAATTTAATAATAATTAACAACAATAATAATCACACTTCTTTAAGTGCTTTGAAATTTACAAGGTATTTTGCAAATATTCTCTCATTTTATGCTCACGACAAACCTACTATAACCCTGAAATGTATTACTTCAGAGAAAATTTTATGTCAGCTTCCTTTTTTTTTTAACCTGACAGAGAGAAAAAATTCTCATTTCACTGAGTGCCAAAATCCTGGCATCTGAGTTTAAAATAAGTCAGATTTTTAAAAGTAATTCTTCTCCCTCAGGAGTATGTTACACCTAAAAAAGGTACATTAACTCTTCCAAGTCCCTAGGGTAGTATTTATGAGACAATGTTGAAGCAAGACAGAGTGAAGAGTGGAGAATTTAAGTTAATGTATCTTAGGATAATGTTTTGATGGATGAGCGTACTGCATTGTGGCTGAAATCAGGCTTATGGAAATATCAGGCAAGGCACAGATGGCGATAAATGCATTTTAGTTTCTCCCAATTTCTCCCCACTACCAGTTCTGACCCAGAAGATAAGAGAGGATGCTTATGAATCTTGGTATTAGAACTTTGGACTATAGTCTCCATCACTCAGTCAGTCAGTCAAAAACTGTCAGGCACTGGATAAAAAAGGGGACAAGTCTCTTATCTTAAGAAGCTCACATTCTAATAGGGAGACAATATGTAAATAACCATGTATATACAAGATACAGAGAATAATAGATGGAAGTTCTCAGCATATTCACCCTGAGTCCCGAGCACAAATAATCATGGTGGTTGGTCAGAGATTCAGTTCACTGATTTAGAGATTCAGCAATTATTGGATTTAATCCTTTCCTTTTAGAGATATGGAAAAATCAAGCCCAAAGAGCATACCAGTACAAAGTAGTAGAACCATTACTCAGTCTTCTGAATAATTCTGTTTCTTTTTCTACTCCTCCACAATGCCTCCAAGAGGATTATCTGAGAAAAAAAATGGAATTGAAGGATATAAAAGGACTTTTCATGTGGGCTCTCCCACCAGCAGTCCCCATTGCCCAAAAATGGAAGCCTGGTATCCTCTGCCTAGACAATTTTTTTTTGTTTTGTTTTGTTTTTGTTTTTGCTGAAGTAATTAGGGTTAAATGACTTGCCCAGGGGAACACAGCTAGGAAATGTTAAATGTCTGAGACTAGATTTGAACTCGGTTCCTCTTGACTTCAGGGCTGGTGTTCTATCCACTGGGCCACCTAACTGCCCCCTGCCTGGACAGTTTTGTGTCTTTTTCCCCTCCAGGAAGTTTTTATTATTATCATTCTACAAAACTTATTTTTATTTCTTTTGTTTTATGAGGAAAGTTGATTAGCATTTCCTAATAGCCTTTTCAGTACAGCACAAAACAGCTTCAAAAGCTGTTAGGAGGAACCACCCTAGTGAGAGCACCCAGGGCTTCCTTCCCAGGTCAGGTTGACACACATGGGTTTTTATCTAATTGGTTTTATTCCAGCTTCTAGGGAACATTACGCTACCTCTGTACCATTTCAGAAATAGTATGAGCAACATCTGGAATAAAGATTACAGGGCATTTATATTTGATATACAAATAATGTTTAAAAACTAGTATGTAAGTATAATCATTCCCCATTATATAGAGTTTACCTCTTTAAAAAATAACTTGTGAAATAAACATTATGATCATGAATGTTCTGACTTTACCAATGAGGAAACTGAGGCTCATTAAAATTAAGTAATATTTTTTTTATCCTCATAACCAATAAGTAGCAGAGCAGAGACTCCAAGGCCAGTGTTCCTTTTTTGTCACTTTATTATCACTCAGTAAAGATAGTTTTTCCTCCCACTGAGGAATAGGGCACTTAAAGGAAGATGTTATCAATAGATGGAGTATTTGTTATTCTGGACCAATAGCTCCAGTTGATTTTAATCAACTCCCTCCACAAACTCCATGCTCTTAGCTCATGGACACCAGTGCACAGGCAGAAGATTGCATAATCTGAATTTTAAACATTAAGACTTCTGTCAGATTCCTGAACCAGAACCCCATCCCTGCTCTCTGGGATTGCTTTGTACCATGAACATTAAGACCTCAAGGAAAAGGGCTTACCTTCCCTTGTAGGAGAATACTTTGCTCTGCTCTGCTCTGCTCTGAAGAAACAGCTCAGACAGTAGACAGAAATGTCTGTTTTTATGGCAGAGGAGCATTCTTTGCAAGTCCCAACCCTTTCACTTGAGGGTAATGTAGAGTGAGGAGGGAGGTGACAGAGGAAGAAAGCATTGATTAAGCGTTTCATGCCTCATGATTTGTTCTTGGATCTAGTCCATTTTCAGCTCTTCACAACTCTAATGTTACCTTTTTGTGTCTAAAACCAACAGCTAGCTTTAGAGATTCTAGAGAATTGGAAGAAAACATCTGTCCCTTCTTCCATTTTTGTTTTGACATCTAGACCAGAATCCTCTCTGGTTTTAGCCTCCTTTCATAATTGTTAAATAGCATTTCTGTTTTCTGGATGATATTTAATGATACTTTTGTCATCATATGAAATCTCAACCAAAAGCCTCAAATGGTCTAAAATATTTATCAGAAACCTTTAGCCAAGATCAAAAGGCCTAGTATTTGAAAATAAAGAAGAGGTAAACTTTTCTCTACTTTGTTCCATTCAGGCCACATTGGGAGTTCTATGTTCGGTTCTGGGTTCCCCATTTTTTTAAAGAACATGAAAGTTCATCCAAAGGAAAACAATCAGAATCACAAAGGCCCTCAAGATCCTACCCCATGAGAATCAACGAAAGGAACTAGGAACTTTTAGCCTGAAGAACAGATTTGGGACAGATTTGTTGTCTTCAAACATTTAAAGGGAGATCTTATCAAAGAAGAATTGGACTTAATCTTCATAATCTAAGAGCATTAAAAGAAATCAGAGCAATGGGGTGGAATCTATAAAGAGATAAATAGCCTTGAGGGAAGGAAAACATTACTAATAATTAGACTATTCCAAAGTGAAATGAACTATCCCCTAGGAAAATCTTTATGTCTTCCTGGGAGAATTTCTTGCTTCCTACAGACCAAAGTTTGATCCCTTCCCAATGTGTTTCTTTATCCTCTCCAATTAGTGTATTCTCCTTAATGAAATTATTTTGGCATAACTTGGCATTTTCCTATCAGGATAAATGTATTTCTCTGGGAAAATGAGCCCTCCTTAGAGTCAGGAATCATTTTATATTTCATGTAGAAATAGTATTTGACATCAAGAAGTTGCATAAATACTGAATTCAATTGAATTGTATGGCCATTCACCAGATGCAGAGTCTTGATCAGGTAAGGGCTGAACTAGAGAGTCTGGGAAATCCTCCCTAACACTACAAGCCTGAGATTCTAGGCCTGTGCCATGTGCCTACTTGTCAGTCAACCAAAAGACATTTATGAAACACTTACTGTGTGTTTTCACTGTGCTAGAGGTCAGGGATACAAACAAAAAGAAAATCTGCCCCTGGCCTCAAGGAGCTTACATTCAGTAAAGGCTATCGCTGGTTGGAAGAGACTCTGGATAGCTCTGAACCAACCTTTTGCAAATGAGGAAACTGAGGCTTTTAGAGTTGAAGTGATTTGCTCCAAGTCACAAAAGTGTGAAAAGTAGAGTCAGAAACTGAAACTTTGTCATATGAACTGGAATCTTCATAACTCTAAGCCAGTCACTTTGACAGCCATTTCTCACGAGAAGCATGTCTCAACAGAGATTAATTAATTGGTAATCATCATCTTCTTTCTTCTTCTCCTCTTCCCTCTCCTGCTCTTCTTCCTCTTCCTCCTTTTTTCCTCTTCTTCCTCTTCCTTTTCCTACTACTCCTCCTTTTTCTTCTCCTTTTTTTCCTCCTCCTTCTTTTTCTCCTCCTCTTCTTCCTCCCTCCCCTTCTCGAATGCCCCTCTCAAAAAACATCAATACAGCTCTTCCAGGACAGCAAAAAAGAAAAAAAAACGTTCTTGCATTGCTGATACTTTTATCCCAACAAGTTTCAGTAGTAAATGCTATCAAAGAAGTAGCATGTTGGAGTACCAGGTGTATGAAGCTCTTCGAATGTTTGAGACACTGTTGACTGTTGTCAAGTAGGATGCTAGATCAACTTTCCATCCAGGGCTGCTCATAATAGCATGAGATAGCAAAAATATCACAGAATGGGAAAACAGGAAGTCTTCAATTCAATTCTATCTCATCCACTAACCAACTGGGTGACCTTAAGAAATTCCCATTGCCTCTCTGAGCCCATTTCCACCTCTAACCAAACTGGAACAAGTGATCTCCTAGATAATTTTATAGTTCTATAATTCCAGATCAAGTATATTGTCATACAATCCCTGTTTAAACCCTTCCTAAGGATGGGCCCCTCACTACTTCATGAGGAAGTCTATTCAATTGTCAGAGAGCTATAATTATTACTAAGTTCTTCCTTATATTGAGCTAAAATTTGCCTCCTCCTAATTATGCCCATTTATTTCAGCTCTGCCCTCTGGAGAAATAGAATAGACTCCCCTTTTATTCCAAGTGACAGCCCATCATATGTAACAAGACAGCTTTTATACATCTCCATAAATCTGCTTGTCTCCAGGAATACAACCTGTTCCTTCAGTCATTCCTCTTCTGACATTTCCAGACCCATGACTATTGAGTTGCCCTTCTCTAGTTGAGTTCTAGTACATCAATGCCTCTCTTAAATATGCTCCCAAGAACTTTTCACTTGAAATGGAAGTTTCTGTTGATCAAATAATAATATATTTGTGGCTTATCGCTCTATAATCAAGCTTGTAATTCATGGTGTTTCAGTTCCTTGTAAAGCTCTTTTTGCTAATGGCATCCCAAATTTCTAACTGGTCTGAGATATCCATTGAGTTTTTTTTTTTCCTTTTTCTGAACCAATTTTGGAAGTATGGAGAGCCGGATTTGGTGTCAGACTTAATTCAAATGCTTCCTTGGACACTTTGCTGTGTGACTCTAAGGTAATTATTTAAATAATCTGTACTCAATTTTCCCATCTGTAAAATGGAGATAAAAATACCTGCCTTACAGGGTTGTTGTAAGGATCAAAGCAAATAACTGATGTAAAACACTTTGCCAGCCTTAAGGCATAATATGAAAGCATGTTATTCTTTATTCTGTAGAATTTGTCTACTAAGCTGTAAGTGAACTGACATCCATTTTGGTGAAGGAAGGAGTTCAACAGGCTTTTATTAAATACTGACCATGTTCCAGGCATCTTGCTTAGTTCTGGGAATATAAGGAAAGGCAAATGCAGAGTCGGAGCCTTCAAGGATCTCACAAATGAACGGAAGAAATCTACAAATAATGGAATACAAACGACTTGTAGAAAGAATTATATGAAAAGCAGGACATATGCGTACACACAATATATACAAAAATATACACACACAATTGCAACTGTGTATGTGCACACACACACACATATATGTATATATATATGTGTATATATATATATATATATATATGTACAAATATGTGTGTGTGTGTGTGTGTGTGTGTGTGTGTGTGTGTGTGTGGTTTCCAAGAGCATCCTGAAAGAGTGAGTCCAGTAATCTAGGGAAGTCACTTTTGTGAAACCTTAGAGAGCAGCTGAGTCCTCGAGCGCATTGTTTCTTGGCTTACAACTCTGCCTCCACACTGACTTCCCCCAAGATTCCGGTGCAGAAACATAAATCATCTTTTGGTAGGTGCCAAAAATCTCGATGCCAAAGCACATCTCGACATTGCAATTAGCATATGCTCCATCCTTTAATTAAAGGGTCCAGGCTGGTGGAGGAGCTCCTTGGTAGCCCGAGCCAGGCTTTTGTGGGAGCCTGATGGAAGCGAGCCGGAGCTCTCTCATTACACCCTGTGCCAATACATCATCAGCATGGCCTGTCATCCTAATGACACCTTAGTGTCATACATCAACAGGGTGAGTCCCGCTAATAAGCTCTTTCACCAGAGATGGTGGGCGCTCACCACGCGGAGTGGAGGGCAATGGGAAGCAGATGGACGAAAACCAAGCAACCTACCAAGAGCAGCCTTATGGAGCCGGGCTCTGACATCTGCCCTCCTTCCACCACGCCGAAAGTCGTCCAACTGGCGACCACATGACCCAGGGTAGCCTCCGCTCTTTCTGTGCACTGACTCGTCCTTCCTTTAACCCTCACTCACTGGGGAAGGCTGTACTTTTTGATCACCCCTAGTATATTAAGTGGGTTCTTTTTTATGCAACCTTCCATAGAGTCACATAATTTTGATTTGGGGCAGAACCTAGTCAAAAGTAGCCCATATTCCAACCCATAAGGGTCAATAATAGTGTTAGAGATGTTTTGTCTTAGGCTTAAATGAGTGTATGTATGTGTGTATGTATCCATCTATCCACATATACATATGCATATAAACTTTAAATGTATATACATTTACATATATACATGTATATTATTCTACATGTACATATATTAATGTATATGCACACATTAACTTGTGTGTATAACACATGAATGCATACATATATGCATTTTTGTATACATAAATATATGCAAGGTTTGTGTATATAAGCTAATGCATTGTGTGCATATATATTAATGTATTTGTATATCATTAATGTAAATTTATACAAATAATGTAAATTACATTAATGTGTATGTATATTTATAAGTGTACATTTAAGATTTGTGTATCTGCATATCATGTATGTACATATCTATATAATTTATGTATATATAGTCAGATATTAATTGATGTATATAAATACAAATTTTAAAGCTCTGTGTAAATTATTAGTATTCATTGTGAGCTCCTTGAGAGAAGGAATTAACTCATTCTTTGTGAGCTCCTTGAGGGTAGGAATTAACTCATTGTATTTATCCCCAGTACCTAGCACAATGTCTGGTGTGTAGCACATGATTAATGATTGATTATTGATGGTTATTGTTTCTTGAAAATACTGATTTCTAAAAGGATCATTCCCAGAGCATCTTTTTTTTAATCATTAGGTGTTTTGTTTTTGTTTTTGTTTTTGTTTTTTTTGCTGCTCTTTCCCTTTTTCCTTCACTCTCTTTTCCTAGGGTCTTGCTACACTAAAAATTCTATAGAGTTTAATGACTTTCTAGTATAACTTAAAAGTTGGCTGGCTCCACCAGCAGTACACTCATGGAGGATTTAGATGGTCTTCCAAAAGAAGATCTGTGTTTGGAGTGAAGTAAAGAAATGGGGTACTGAGAGCTTGAATGACTCACACTTGCTCCCGCAGTCAGGAAAGATCAGGACTGGAAGGGAACCCAGGTATTGCTGAAAAATAGGCTGACAACTGGACCCCCTCTCCCATGAAGCCTAAGTCTAAGGTAGTGTTAAGCAGGCACTTAACAAAAGTTTGTTGTTGAATGGATCCAAGAATGGGCTTCCTTTCAATAGAAAGGTCCCCTCATGCTTGTAAAGTCCAACTTGGCTGCATGTAGATTTGATATCTATTATGAATATAAAAAGACATCCATCTGCATTGGTATCTGACAGTGTTTTGCAAATATATTCCCAGAATCCTCTGTTTAAGCAACAATGGGATTTGATTAAGATGACTCTAAGAGCAGAGCGATCATCCTTTGTGCCATATTTCTAGGGAGTAAATCCCTGACTCGGACCCCACTCACTTTAGTAGAACAATGGCAGTCAAGGATTATTTCTTTTTTGTCTTTATATGGATGAATGAAGTATTAAATGCTTACTAAAGACAAAGCACTATACAAACAGAAAATGAAAATAGTCTCCGTTCTCATATCCTAATGAGAGAGAAGACACAAGGGGGGGAGGTTTTAGCTCCAAGTCCTATGGAAAGAGTCCACGGTCCTTAATTGGCAACAGTAATGCAGATGTTAATACCTCTTCTTTAAAGCCATTTACACTGACAAAATCATGCCGTTTGACAGTGCCGAGGAGTTTAGTGGCAGGAACTTTTTGGGGGGAACTTGGCTACAATTACTGGGCTGAGAGCATTGCTGTTCCCAGTCTCTCGGGTTCAAGGTTCTGAACTATCTCCATCGATGGAGAGGAGATAGTGGTCAAGGTCCTGGAGCTAGCTTGACCAAACTGGCCCCTGCTGCCCCGGGTTTCCATTGGTGGGCTTTGCTACTTCACCTAGACTGGCTAGGAACATATCTGGCTAGGCTAGAACGCCGGGTTTGGGGAACTGCTCCTAAGGCTCACAGGTTGGATCCCGAGCTGTGTTTCACATCTGAGGAGAGCCCGTGGTCAAGGCTGGGGAGCTTGCCCAGCCCATGCTGCCTCCCCCTTCCTGCCTGTCTGATTCAGTGAGGCTGGATCTCCTGTCCTGTGGATTTTGGTCCTCTTTGAGAACAAATGACAACAGGCAAAGCTGGACCGCTTGTCCCATGGAGGGGTTGGTTGTCAGTTTATGGGGCTAGCCGGGCCCTTCACCCCACCAGCTGCTTAATGAGATGATTCCTCAGTATCTGGAAACAAGACTGGTAATTTGAAGGGCGGTTCTACTCTTGGGGCTCTTGTGTCTAACACAGGATCTTGAGCTTGAGGAGCACTGAAATGCTCATTGGATTTGGATCAGATGGATTGGATTAGGTTGGGTTGGGCCGGCTTGAGCATGGCAAACTGTGAGCCATGTGTTCTAACAGAATCCTCTGTGTGTGTGTGACTGTAGCAGAGGGATGGTGGGAAATTGATTCTCCATTTCAGACTTCTTACATCAGGTTAGCGACCACTGGCTGAATTGCTAGTGGGCATCGGATCAAAAAGCAGAGGGTGTCCCTTCAACTTTCCAGCATGTTCTGGGCGATTGCATTGTGCTCCTGTTCTTCTCCATCAGGCCTGAGAGGGAATCCAACATGGGTGACATTTTAGAAATGAAACGGGACGTGGTGCGTCTCATTCTGCTCAATGCAAACTTTCTGGGATTATCTCGACAATTCCTGCGTGAATACTTCCCTCAGACCCGCCTCCCTTGGAGGAGTGGAAGCCCCGAGCTTGCTAAATGTGACAGACATGCTGAAGACGAATTCAGACTTTATTTGGGGCTCTTCCCCCAGGGGCTGGGCTGGCTGTCACATAAGGCTGTAGTCTTGGGACCATGGACTCCTAGGTTTTTAGCCGCAGAATATTCACAAGTAGCTAATTAAGATGGTGTTCAAAAATTCTTAGACCCCAAGGGAGGATGGCCTTTGAGCAAGTTTCCAAGCAAATAGAGTAGATGATAAGTAGGGGGTTGACTCACCTCAGAGGCAAGTGTCCTTTCTCCTTCTTTTAATGTGCAAGTAGAAAAGTCCATGTGATGGAACTGAAATCAAGAAGACAAAGGAGCAGAACTTGATAAAAATCCAAGTACACACTTCAGCACTCAGTGGCTGAGTGACTGGGGTCAGCTTACAAAATCTCTGAGCCTCCAGTTCATTGTCTGTAAAATGGAGAGCCTGGACCAAATTCACAGAAATTTGTCGTTCAGTCATATCCTGTTCTCTATGATTCCATATGGATTTTTCAAGGCAAAGAGACTAGAGTGGTTGACCATTTCCTTCTCTGGTTCATTTGACAGATGAGGAAACTGAGGCAGACAAGGTTAAGTGACTTTCCTGAAGTCACATAGCTAGTGTCTCAGATTTGAGGGAGATGTCTTCCTGATTCCAGATGAGGTGCTCTATCCACTGCACCACTGTGCTGCCTTTTATTTGTGTTAAGGCATATACCAAACAGGTATGGCTGTCTATTGGAGAAAATACTGGATGAAATTTAGAACACTTCATAACCACATTGTAAGGTAATGAAATCCTTCTGACCTTTAGTTGAGCTTTTTGAACCGGTGTAGACTCGATGGTGTTTTATGCTCTTCAATGTAGAAAGTCATTTGATTTCTAGAATCAGCATAAAAATTGGATTGGATAAGATCTATGGAAACCCCACCCCGTCCTCCACTGTTTCAATGGGAGAAAATTGCCTCCTGTGGCAGAAATCACAATTGTTTGAGATTATTTGCAAATCAGTGTCTTTTCTTCATTTCTCTTTGCCCCGTCTTTACACAGAAATGAACTTCTTCCCCTAGCAATTACTGGCTCTATTGTTTGAAGGTGAATAGTAGTTTGGTATCTCTTGGCATCCACAAGTTGTAAGGCAGGATTTGTATGGGCCACCCTGTGTTGTTTATGCCCAAAATGTCATTTTTGAATGTGACGCATCATCTCTTTTCAATAGTCCTCGTTAAAAAACAAACACACACTAGAGAGTTTAAGCTTAATTCCATGGGGAAATAAAAGAATAACACACACCTGGCCAGTCCTGCCTCAATGGCCCTTCTTTGTGGTTTTGGTCCAGAGTGGAAGAGTCAACAATTATGTCAGCTGAGAAGACTAATGGGGTGGGAGTGATTGATCATTCCAAAGGAAGTTCATGCTCATTTCAACTATATGTTCATAGATTTTGTGCGAGAAGAAATCTTAGAGTAGGCTTAGAACATGTCTGATGATTGAATGACTAATTAATACAACTTCCTCATTTATAAATGAGGGAAGTGAGGACCGGAGAATTAGTGATTTGACAAAGATTTTTATTAAGTGGTAATGTCTTAAGCTTGGTATGTCTAAGCTATAAGAAGGACCAAGGGATGTTCTGCCAAACATTAGGTGCTTTCTCTGAGGGGTGTTTATAAAAAGAATCACCCGGACATAGATCAGAATTGCTCCTGCTCAAATTTGCCTTCCTAGAAGAAATGCCCACCCTGCTGAGAATAGGCATTCATTCCAGCATTCAAGTAAGGCAATAGACACCCACATTTCCCAGAAAATCTAATACACATCACGCCTCCTCCTGAACCCTGACATTTTTAACAAAATCACAGGGGATGTGGTTAATTGACCAACCTGATTTTCTCCTTGTGGTCCCTAGGGAGACGGGTTTAACCTAATCTCTGCTTCTGAGTTCTGAATCACTGGCCCTTTAAGAACCTCATCATGTCACAAAAGATACGCCCTTTTGCAAAACCTATTTCTAAATAGTTTACCTCCATCATTGCTTTATAATAGCACCACATTCATGGGCACCCACACTCAGTGCTTTCTCAAGGACTCTTGTTCTATGATTCAGAGAGCAGATGCAAGTGCCCTCCCTGCTCATCTATTGGGGCACTGAGCTACCCACCTGGGCCCTTCTATACTGGTCTGAGGAGGGGGCTATGTTCTCACATTCTCTACCTTTTATTGATGATGTCAGTCCCTTTACCCAAAGTTGACTTCACTTATAACGATTGTTTCCTGTATGAGATCATTCCTGTGGTCTCCCCCAAAGTTACCTGATATTTAGTTTGTATACACTCCTGTTAATGTGTGTTGATTTCTCTAACTCAAAGTAATCTCCTGGAGGTCAGGGACTGTTCCATTTTTTTAAATCTCCAGCACATAATAGGTGCTTAATAAGTGCTTATTATTTGGTTGAATGATTGCCAGGCAATTACCCAACTTCAATCAGGGAATTCAGCCAATGCCCTACTAGGCAACTGGATTGAACTTCATGTGTCCCAGAGCACTGTCTTAAGTGATGATATCTAATTCTCAAAATAGGGAAAACAAAGAAAGGAGGATTAAGTCCGTATCATGTGTCAATCACTATGTGCTTTTTATAAATATCATCTCATTTGATCTTCAAAACAACCCTGAGAGGTAGGCGCTATTATTCCCATTTTACAGTTTAAGAATTCGAAGGAGACAAAGTACTATGCCCAGGATCACAGAACAAGTAGAAGTCTAAGGCTGGATTTGAATTCAGATTTTCCTGATTCCACACCCAGCCCTCTACCCACTGTGCCACCTTGCTGACTCAAAAACATATACAAGCTTAGACTCTCCAAGATTTCTGGAAGATACCTCCTAGAACAAATGAAACTAGTATGATTCCCCCAAAATCCAAAATAAATTGTTACTCTTCCTAAAGAATAGATGGCAAAGAGTGATTTACACATAAGAGTTTCACAGCCCAATGGAAATCACTAAGAGCCACTGGTTTTTAGAGACTTGAGGGCATACCTTGTCTAACTTTTTGATTTTACAGATGAAAAAACTGAGATTTGGAACTGGTAGATGTCTTACTTAAGGTCTGTCAACAAAGAGTAAACTTTCTAATAACTTGGAGAGCATGGCTCCCTGGACATTCAGCACAGAAGGAGCAACAGACTGAAGGCCATGTGGATTGCACACTGGACCTAAAACTGGGAAGACCTTCCTTCACTTCCTCACTGGAAAGAGTTGTGGGTTCAAGTCTGGTTTCCAGTACTGCTTCTGATGCTTGCCACCCACATGACCTTGTGATTTCCATTAGATTGTTAAACTCTTCCTTGGAAATCAGTACAATCTACAATAAGAACTCATGGCTTTCTCCCTGAGCTTTTTCACTATTCTTAGTAGTATAAGTAACACTTGTGTTTGAGTAGTTGTATGGTGAATAGAATGCTGAATTTTAAATCAGGAGATCTGAATTTGAATCCTACTTCTAGTGGCAAGATACTTAGGAGCTGTATAATCATAGGCAAGTCACTTCTCAAAATCTGTTTCTCCATTTGAAAATGGAGAAAAATAAACCCTGCACTGGCTGTTTTCTAGTATTGTTATGAGGAAAGTGCTATAGAAATGTGCATTATTGTTATTCAGGTGCTTTGATTTACCCTACTATAATTAAATTTGTAATAATAAAAATAATATACAATTTGTAATGATAATAAGGCACATTAAAACTTTGACATTGGGCAAAAATATTAACATCCTTGGACCTCGGTTTCCTCATTTGTAGACAACAAAGAGGTTAGATTAGGTTTTCCTTTGTGTCTTTCCCAACTCCAAATCCTATGTTCTTCATTTTTAAAATTAGAGACCTAAAGGTGACATTGACCTTAACTTCCAGATAATTACCTAGAAGCAGGTGACAAGAACAAATGCTATTATTATCCCAATTTTCCACTGCCAACTCAGCAATTACATTATAAAATGGGCTTTGGGAAAGAAAAGTGACCCATGGCATGAGAAAGAAATAGCTCATCAAAAGAGAAGAAAATAAAAATATATTTTATGTAAACACTGGTGTTAGGTAGAAGAAACCAAGAAAGTCTTAAATGTTCATTTTGGCTTGGTGCATTAATCTCTACCCATCAATGTCAATGAGTTTCAATAAGGAATCTATTTATAGATCAAGATCTATTTTTAATTGAGTGTATTTGAATGTAGGATACTGTTGTTGGACATTCACCTTGGAAGATTCTTATTTTTTTAATCTGGAGCTTAAAAAAATAAACTCCCTCTCCTCCTTCCTAAGACTATTCCTTCCATTTTTGTTTCGATCCTATCCTTACCCCTCCTGCCAGACTTTTATCCTTCAATTGTCCCCCTTTCTTGCATCTTGTTTTCCTCTATGTTGACTCTTTTCTTCATGTTTACAAAACCATCTCTTTTACCCTAGTTGAAATATATTTTCCCACCAATCTGCTTTACCTGCCTTTACTATCATGTGTAGCGTGTGTAGTCTACACTTTCGACTTCTCCTTTCTCTCTAGTCCCATTCATTCGTGAAGTACTTATCATCTTAATTCTACTCCGATGAAATGATTTTCCTGAAAATCCTGCTCATCAAATCCACTGCCCTTTTCTCAACCTTTCTCCTCCTTTCTGCCTTATCTGACACAACGGGCCATCCTCCTTATCAAAAGCTCAATGTGATCCAAACTCAACTCATCATCATCATCCCTCAAAGAGCTACCTCTCTAAAATCCCTTTTTTCTATTGATGGCACTAGCTTTCCCTCTCTTGCTTAGTCTTGAAATCTTGGAGTTATTCTCCACTTTTAGCTCTCCTTATGCTCCATATCTTTTTTCTGAATTCTTTAAATCCTGACTTCATGATCATATTTCTAATCAGTTCCACACATCATTCCTTCCCTCTCACCTTCCTATTGCCACCATTCTAATTTAAGCATCATTGATTTCTTGCCCAGAGTGGATCCTCCAAATGGATTTCTAATTCTTCTCTTTCTACCTCTTTCCCTATCTGATCCCCGGTTGAAAATGACTCCCTCTCCTGGTTTTAATAATATGTTGTCTCAACTTCTTTTTTTCCCTTAATACATTAGACCTTACATTAACAACAACGGCAATAACAAGCATCTCGTGCTTTAAGGTTCTCAAAGTTCTTTACAAATGTTACCTCAGATTAGCCTCTCAATCACACTGAGAATTAAGTGCTATTATTATCCACATTTTACAAAGAAATTGAGGCACAGAGAAGTTAAGGCAAGAGGACTTGTCAGGATCACATGACTAGTAGATATCCGAGATCATATTTGAATTCAAATTCATTTTATTCAATTTCCATTATATCTCTTGGCTGTCTTGTGTATTGATTTGTGTAGAATCATATTTTCCTGTTAAACTAGAAGCTTGTTAAGGGCACGGACTGTATCTGGTTTTATCTAAGAACCCAGTACCAAGTCAAAATCAAATTACTGAATTGACAAGACCCAGAGCATCTCCTCATTGCCACATGAGTTGACAAGACCAGAGCATTTCCTCATTGCCACATCAGTTGACAAGACCCAGAGCATCTCCTCATTGCCACATATCCTAGCTGGTTGCTCATTAGGCAGACCTCTTCCCTCTCCTTACTCAGTACCTGGAGATAAATATAGGATTTCCCCGAAGACTGGTACCAGTCCAGTTAATCCATGTAGGTAGAATCCAAGTTCACCAGAGCTGCACAGGGGCTGGTTCTGAGTAATGGGAGCTGATCTTCCCCCAGTGAAAACATTTCCATTTGTGCTGCATGCCATTCTGTAACCTCAGTGGAGCCCTGCTTATGTCACTTCTCTGACTACCCGAGCCCGACTTGTCCATCCTTCAGAGAGAGGACAATTACAATCTAGTTCCTACATCTCACCCCTGGCAATCAAAATCCTTAATCATTATATACCTTGTAAGTGGAAAATAAAAGCTGGTGCTTTATCTAGATGAGGAAGAGACAGCAAGTCTCAGCCCAGACATCTGGTGAACGTGATCCTCCCAGTGAAAAGTCCGAATAATCAGAGCAACGGGGCTTTGTATGGAGTTTTGGACATCTACTCTGACCAAGTTTATTTCTCTATTAGCTCAGTTTCCAAGACTTGGAAACACTCCAGAATGGATGTTGTTTTATTTATGATTTGGAAGAAGCAGAGTTGGAATTCTGAAAAATGAAAAATCTATGTGGTTTGTGTAGCTGGCCCTTTGTGAGCAGATTCCTAATACTCATCTGGGGCCACTGGGATTGCTGAATCAGACAGAAGGAGCTGGGACCCAGGCTCTTTCCTTTGACATGTAGGTTGGACACTCATCTCTTGGCAAGTGCCGACCTGATAAGCACGTTTTCTGGAGAGGACAGTTTTAGCCTCTTCCCTTTAAATAGAGTAGCTGAAATAATGGTCAAGCCTAGCTGCTGACCACTTGGGAGAAGCACATGGGAGGGCTTTGTCATCTTTATATTGCCGATCTCTAGAAGAAAGTTCTTAGTAAATACTTGTTGACTGCCCTCAGACACTCAAATGCTACTTGAGAAAGTCACTTGTTGCCTCAGTTTCCCGATTTGTAAAAAATGAACTGGAGAAGGAAAAGGTGAACTACTTCATTATCTTTGCCAAGAAAATCCCAAATGGGGTTTCAAGGAGTTGGACATGACTGAAAAGAATGACAGGCTCTCACAGTGCCAAGCTCATGGTAGGCACTTAATAAATGCACCATCTCCAATTTTCTTATACCTACCCCCCTTTTCCCATGACCACTGTACCTTGCAGTCCAGTGGTGCTGGCTGCCTTGCTGTTCCCCACTCTAGATATTCCACATTTCCTGATTCTGGGAATTTTCTTAACTGGATTTTGCCTTTTCTTTTTTGCTGAAGCAATTAGGATTAAGTGACTTGCCCAGGGTCATACAGCTAGGGAATGTTAAGTGTCTGAGATCAGGTTTGAACTCGGGTCCTTCCTCCTGACTTGAGGGCTGGTGCTCTATCCACTGCACCACCTAGCTGCCCCATTTTGCTCTTTTTCTGTGTCCCCACCACTTAACACAGCAGAGTGCCTGGCACACAGTGTGTGCTTAATGAATGCTAGTTGTAAGACTGAGTGATTGATTGACTGATTGAGACCCTTCTATTACGACCAACTGGTCAACAAACACTCTTTGTGTACCTACTCTGTGTCCAGATCTCTGCTAATCACTCTGGAGAGGGGGAAAAAGGGGGTCAAGAAGCAATAACATTTTTATGAAGCCGTGAGGGGTTAAGTGACTTGCCCAGAATCACACAAGTAATAGATGTCAAGGGTCTGAGGCTGAATTTTAATTCAGGTCCTCCTGACTCTGGAGCTCTATCCACTAAGCCCTAGAGATTTCTAACAATTTATTCCCATAGGGCTTTAAATTCAATTTGACAGCAATTTATCCAACACTTACTACATACCTAGCATTTTGCTGGAGGAAGGGAAGGGATGGGTACAACATGTCCACAAATAAGCAAATATAAAGTACTTTCAAGGAGGCAGGAGAGGGGAAGAATACTGAAATTGAGACTCATAAAAGGTCCCTGTCAAAAGTCATCACTTGAGCTGGGTTTTGAAAGAAGTTGGGGATTTCCTGGTCCAGGTGTAAAGAAGGAAGACTTTGCAAATGGAGAAAACCAAGGGAAGGTAGCCTAGTTAGGAGACGAGTTGCTGTATATGGGGCACAGCCAGTGGGAGAGTTTAACTGAAAAGAAGAGTTATATAAGGGGTGGGAAGGTGTAACTGGAAAAGGTGGTGGGATCCAGAATGGTAAAGCTTTCAATAAAGACTGAGAAATTTAGCCTAATCCAGGGAGGGATGTGGTCGGATCTGTATTTTAGGAAGGTCAATTTGGAGGATGGGAATAATGTTATAAGCGTGCCTTCAGGCATTTGGAAAGCGTGGGCAAGGGATTGGTGAGGGGAGAGCCCATATTCAGAGGGTGCCCATGTAGAATGATGCCCATTTAGAGCACATCTAGGAGCCCCTTGCATCCAAGTTAGAAATCATGAGGATGTGAAAGAAGGTAAACTCTGTTTAAGTGGAGAGAAGGGTATGAATGTAAGAGATGTTCTCAAGGAAGATTAGTCAATCAGACTTGCCAACTGATTGAATATGGAGGATGAAAGAGACCCAGAAAGGTTGTGAACCTGGGGGGACTGGGAGGATGGTGATGCTTTCGCCAACCTTCAGGAAATGCTTTCTTATGGTAGAATATAGGGGCAAAGGGCCAGGGTGAAGATCATGGTTTTGCTGCCCACTGTCTGCATGACCCAGGATAAGTCATGTCTTTATTTCCTTGAAGCCTGTTTCCTCATCCGCTAAATAAGGGACTTGTTTGGTCCAGATGACGTGGAAAGTCCTTCCAGAGCTGAGTCTTTTGATGTTATGATTTCAGTGTAGGTATAAGTGTACTGGTAGAAATAAGAATTATTAGAAGCAGCAAGGTGGTACAGGGGAAGGGGATCTGAGTTCAAATCCAGCCTCAGACTGTTCATAGACATAGGTATTGCATATTCATTGCATCCCCTCAAGAAAATGCAAACTCCTTTGGAGCAGGGATTATTTTTCTAATTATTTTATTATATTTCTTATATAATTATTATATTATTGTATAGATTATATCAATTATTATATATGGCACTTAATACTTCTTGAATTGAGTTGATAAATGGAAACCTATCTAATCCAGGTGGATGTTTTATTGTAGAGAAGCTTATTTGTTAAATATAAAACAGACATGGAAATGATTTAAAATAATTTAGAATTTTTGTTTTCTTAAAACAGTAACAGGACTCTGGGAGCAGGCTCATCTTAAATCAGGATAAGAAGGCAATCTGTCCTCAGTCTCTCTCATTGCTTTCCACATGAAATGGGGAGAGGAGCCCCTTTGGGGAGGAAAGCTGATGAAATCCTTCCACCTCTGTTTCTCTCTGTCCTTCCTGTTGGGGCTGGTCGTCCTAGAGCCAACTTCTTCGTCTGCTTTTTTCACTCACCAGTTTGTTTTTGGAACCTATTTTTTTCCTTTCTTTCTTCTTCCCCCTGTTGTGTGTGTTCATGTGTGGCTGGTTTTCCTGGGCACGCAGCCCAGTGAAGTTTCAATTCTGTTTATTGTGTTTGTACAGCGACTGTTTTGAGATCATCACCGGCTACATGGTGGTCGGTGTTCTTTGGAACAAGGGTTTGGATGGGTGGTTCTGAATTGCATTCTCTTCTTCCCTTCTAGAAACTGAGGCTCAGTGTGCTGGGATTCCTGAGGTCAGAGCTGTGCTTGGTGGCCTATTCTGAGTGTCCACAAAATGAGGAGAGATTCCCATTAAGGGAAAGAAATACAATTTTGACTTTTCTGTGTTTTGGGGTCCTAGATTACAAGACATTTTAGAGAGGGAGAGAATTAGCTCCTTAGGAACCAAGACTGTATTTCACAAAAGAAAACCAAATGTAGATGTAGTGGGCAATTTGACTTCAGCAAGTCTCAGTTTCCCCATCTGTAAAATAAAGACAATGCTCTTTGTCCTGACAAGAAAAGCCCCTCATGAAATTATTGTCTGGAAAAAAATTAAGTGAAATGTTTTGAAAACTATAAAGTTCCAGAAATTCTTGTGATAAGCTCCTGGTGGGCAGGGACTGTATAGGTTTTGTCTTGTAAGCCCCGGTCCCTAAACCAGGAGCCAGCAAGGAGTGGATGAGTGCTCTCTGGCTGACTGATCTTCTGTGCATGAAAATCAGCCTGCCATAGTGGAGAGAGAGCTGGACTCACAATAACATACACAATTCAAGTCACTGTTTGATTGTGGATGAATCAATTATTATCTCGGGGCCTCAGTGAATAAGATTCTAAGTTGATGAAGTTACTGGTTCTGGGTTGATGGAGGGAATTTTTATCCCAAGAGTTCCCTTTGCTGAAATATTTATTATCGTCGAGTCATTTCACTCATGTTCGACTCTTCCTGACCCCATTTGGGGTTTTCTTGGCAGAGATTTTGGAACAATTCACCATTTCCTTCTCCAATTCACTTTACAGATGAGGAAACTGAGGCAAACAGGATTCAGTGACTTTTCCAGGTTCAAACAGCTAGCGAGATATGAGGCAGGAACCCAGATTTTTCTAACTCCAAGTTCAATACTTGATCACCTACTAGCATAGTATTGATAAAAACCATTTGTTGAATTTATTCTTCTTTGTTAATTGGCTTATCCTTATAGTACATTGCAATTTTACTCTAATCCAGATAGCCAAAATTCTCAAATATATCACATTTTTCTACACTCTAGTTTTTTTGAGAGAGAGAAAAGAGAGTGAATAAACTAACACTAGGGATTTAATTGAAAAATCTCTTTCTAAGGGAGATTTCAGGACAAGGACAGATTTCCCCTAATCTGAGAGGCAAGATGGGGACAATTTATATAAAGAGCTATGGAAATATTAGTTATAATGATGACAATGATTAAGGTCCATTGCAACTTGAAGTTTTTGTTCCTGTGTCCCAGTGGTATGGCGCCATGATTAACTGATGTTCAGCATGAAAACCCTTGAAGGAATGGCCAGTCCAGTGTGGATTAAGTATATTTTATTTTATTTGAGTTCCTTAAAAGTTGATTATCTCTGTTCCATCTCTCTCATCCAAACATCCCAAGTTAACCAAAGATCCCATTTCTCCATTCCGAAGATCCACAAGCAACTATTTTCATCTCTCTGGACCTCAGTTTCCACAAAACAAGGATGAGCATATTTATTGTGCTGTCTGCCTTACGGGTCTTTGTGATGGAGAGTGCTTTATCACCCTTAAAGAGCTATACAAATGTGAGCAATCACTGTTATTGCTGTATTTATGGTTATTTTTATTCACTGTAGTTAAGTTCCAGGCTTTATTTTGGTGGAGGAAAAATTCAGTATCCTTTAACCAGTTGGATAGAAGAAAAGAGCCGAGTTAGCCAAGTTCTGTTCTCTAAAAAAACCAGCTTTCAAGATGCATCGCCTTTAATGATCTATAGTCCCTCTGCTCCCACTATTACTTTGAGCTGTGTATTATCTTTAAAACACCTTGGTGAAATCCTTTGAACCTAATCTTGGAGTCCACCAGGGATCATTCGGCCCATCTGGTGTGCGTCTACCTCAAGGATTGCCAGCTGAGCCAGGTGAGGGGACGGTGACAGGAGACCATTGAAATCTGGACTCACTTACAGTGGCACCCCATAATATTGTCTCTGGAGGGCTCCCTGAGCCTCCCCTCTTAGTCCACAAATTCTCTTGTTTCTCTGCAGTGTTGAAGAGAGATCCCTTTAAGGCAATTGTAGTGACAAGGTTATTTCTTTTAGCACTCAAGGATTTAATAGACACTATCAGAGGAAAGGGATATTAGAAGGTTGTTTTGCAGCTGTGAAGGAGAATTCATCGGTTTTCAGACTACCCCATAACTTAACGTGCAAAGAGAAAGGTGATGGCAGTAACTACTGACAGCAAGTGACAGGGGAAACCGATGTACGGACCTTGTGTGGGGCCATCTTGCCAAAGAGCTGCCTCTGCTGTGGACATGAGAAAAGTCTGGCCACTTTTTCACTGAATTCAAGGACTCTGCTAGACAAACAATCTGGAAGCTGGGAATCTGAGAACAAGAGAAGATATAAAATACAGAATTCGGCCTTTCCTCTGTTGGAAAAGTATTTTAAAGGTTCACATCAGCATATCTATATCTTTGAGAATTCTGGTGTAAAAAAAAAGGAAGGAAAGAAGGGAGGGAGAGAAGGAAGGATAAGGTAATGAAGGGAGGGAGAGAAGAAGGAAGGAAAATTGGAAAGGGATGAAGGAAGAAAAGGAGAAAAGGAAAAGAAAGAAGGAAGAAAAAAGGAAAGAAGGAAGGAAGGAAGGAAAGGAAAACAAAGAAGGAAGGAAGAAAGGAAGGAAAAGAATGAAGAAGGAAGGAAGGAAAAAAGAAAGGAAGGAGGAAAGGAAAGAAGGAAGGAAGGAAATAAAATAGATAATTCAGAGAAAAAAGACAGCTCCTTAGGAACCAAGACTATTTCACAAAAGAGGACTGTATGTAGAACTACTGGGCTACTTAACTTCAGTGAGCCTCAGTTTCCCCATCTATAAAGATAATCCTGACAAGAAAAGTTCCTCATGGAGTTACTATCTAGAAAAAAAAATTAAGTGAAATATTTTCTCAAACAACCTATATAGTAACAAGCATCCAAGCAGTTTTGGGTTTTTTCCATTTGAAGTAACTGAGGTAAGATTCTTTACAGAATGATTTAGCTATATGTCAATAGAAACTGACTCTTTTCCTTTGCAGCCCAGAGAGTTTGTTTGAAGTATAATTAGAACTCTGCTTATCAGGGCCCTATGAAGGTATTCTGACCCCTGGAGAAATTTTAGCTGAGAGTTGAAAGAAATTCTCCCTAACCCAAGTTCTTCCTTTCAAGAGGAGGCAAAGAAAGAGAAAGGATCTCAGGATAGAAACAAGCCTGAGATGGAAATCCAGGCATGGCAGCCTTCAGAAAGGCCACTGGAAGAGCCTCAAGTATTAGGAACACAGTCCAACAAACCACTAGCATACACCCAGATGGCAATAGCCTTGGGCGAACTTCAGTCACCCAGCCCTAGTTATGCCCCTTCTTCCAGTATAAATAAAACCATTTAGTTGAGAGCCCAAATCACATTACATTTAAAACATAGAGCAGCTCTTCTATTCTCCATTAGAATCAGCATTTTGGGACGAACCAACACATGCAAAACTGAAGATGTAAGATTTACCAGAATTTCAGTTCTAAATTTAACGATCAGCTCCTCCACTTAGTACCTGCAGTGACTTCAGGAAGTCACGTCTAATGAGATCCTGTAGGTAAAGCACTTGCAAAATTGAATGCACTATATATACCAAAGTGATTCACTAATAGTGTTTCTTCTCTTGGGGCCTCAGCTTCCTTATCCGTAAAATAAAAATGTTAGACTAAGTGCCCTCTAGGATATCTTCCAGCTCTATAACCCATTCCCTGTGATATTCCTGTGACACTTATTGAATATTTGTTTTATTCAAAATCTCCTTTAACTCCTGGTGCTTTCTCATGACTCTTTGGTATTTTATTTACAAAGCACCTGCCTTGAATAAGGACCTTCATTTATTCAGAATGCAGAAAATTAATGTTCCTGGTGTTTGATCTGTAACTTACTGTGGTGAATTCCCAGTATGGAAACTCCCTTTATCAAGTCAGGCTGACTTCTCTATCATTGAGCATCCCAGAGGGTTGCCGGGGGCACTAAAGGGAAGCGACTGTCCATGATCATAAGCCTGATGACCTGGGTGACTTTGGGCAGATTACAAGCTCTCTGGACCTCAGCTGCCTCACTGCTACAGAGGAGACTGGGCTAGATGGCACATGAGGTCCCTCCTGGCTTCCTATGTGGGATCCCATGCTCCAGTGTTTCAAACCCAAGTGGCCCTAACTCCAAACCCAAGCCTCTCTTCCATGTCTCCTATGCAGAAGAATTCCAAGCAATTCAGAGAAGAACAGAACATTAGCAAAAAAGAGATTTTGTGTGGGAGATGGCATCTGAGCTTTATCTTGAAGGAAACCAGTGGTAAAGGTGAGAAAGGGAAGCATTCTAGGCACAGGACATGTAGAAAGGCAGGATATGGATTGTTGTACACAGCAAACAGCTACCAAACTAGCTTGAATGGAACAAAAAGTGGATGTGGAGAGAAATAAAATCTATTAAAACTGGAAAAAGCCAGTGGGAGCTAGAATGCAAAGGGTCTTAGATCTAAAATGTATAGGGCACAGAATAAAAGTTGACTCATATATATAAAATGAAACTTTATATAACTGACTAATCTGAAACAGGTATAGCATAAAGTTAATTTCTTATGATAAATCCTTCTGCCCGGGTTAGCCACCTGTCCTTTTCACCGTACTCAATTTAAGCATGGAGGGCAGCAGAGGAAGCAGTGGGCAATTTTATTGTGTGCAGTCTGCCCAAGATGGCCCCAGATTTGAGAGCCTGTGTGATCTCACTTAATTTAATTCACCAGACATACCACCTTTCCTCCACGGATTTTAAGGTGATTTATAACCATTATTTGGTATCAAACATGTCAAGCTCCATTTTTATAGATGGGAAAATTGAGGTACAGAATGGTTAATAGTCTTTGGAAGCTTGCCCAGTAAGTCTATCCTAGCGGTGACCAGACTTACCCTCCCTTCCAGTGGTATGTGTGATTGCTTCATTCTGAGAGGGAGGATTTTACCTTTTCCCCCTTTATTTAGAAATCGAGACAAGACCCCACAGGGCTGGGGAAGTGTAGGTTTTGAGGTGTGTGTCAAAACACATCTTGGCTTTGGGTTATTTAACCAATAAAGAATGAGTTACCGCTCATGATGTTTCCCTTCAGCATGGCAGGGAACCGTAATGCAGATGAGCACATTAATCTCCTTAACTATTCAGAAGTGAAAGATCATGGACAATAACTTAGTATTTATTGCTCCTCTAACATGCCTTTTCCATAAGATTCATCATTAAAATTAAAATATGGACACTTTAACCGCCAGTTTAAAAGACTCGGAGACTTTGCCGTTCAGTGGGAAGCCATTTTTTACAGATGCTTCAACCAAAGTGATTGTCAGGAGCACGCCTTCGTGGTTGAGGGTTTTTAGAGGGGAGACTATAAAGTATTGGGGTTCGGTTTTGTTTATTAGAGTGGAGAAATTCCCTCAATGGAATCAGCTGTAAAAGTCCTTTGTAACTGAAAATCTTCTGGTTGCTGGAAGACTCCAGTTAAATGCCCGACATCTTAATTCAGTTCAACAAGCTGGATGCTGAAGGTACAAAGTGAAATACTCTGCCCTCAAAGAGCTTTGCCTGTTCTCACATTTAGCCTGTGTCATGAAATTAAGTCTTCTTGATCCCAAGGCTTGTGCCAGACTGCCCATATCCCATCGGAAATCCGGAAGAAAAGTGGCAAGGAAGACAAACCTCTCAAGAAAGGCCTCCAGAAAGGGCCTGAACCAAGATATCCTGGTCATCAACTGCAACGAATTTCTCGCTTCTTATCTTACTGCATAAAGAAATCATCCCATTTCCTCTTTGGGGATAATACTGGGGCATTCCTTTCATTTTCCATTCCAAGAAGGGGACCGTGGAGTTCCCATACTCCCTCACTTTGCAGGGATAAAATCAGAGCTTGGTCATCGGTATTTTAATGACCAAGCATGACGAGCATGGCCTCCCTGTGAGCAGTATCACTTTTTATTAGCAGTCAGGAAGACGGGCACAACCATGTATTATTTTTAGATTGGGATGAAGTATGAGGATGGAGGGAGCAGAACACGTCCATTTCCACGGGTATTACGAGGGACTCGTGAGCACCAGAGACAACTGTTTCCCACTGAGGTCTTGAATAAATCTTTTATGGTTCTTAGGGTCTTATCTGAAAGCTGCTACCAAGTCCATTTATATGAAAGAAAGACATCAAGGAAGGGAAGTGTGGACAGAATATTTTGAGCTACTCCACAAGTCTCAGGGACTTGCAAAATTAAGTGCCGGCTCTTCTATTTGTTCGACTCCAACCGACCTTTTCAGACTAATGTTATAGGGCTCTTTGTCATCCGTCTTATGTTCCTTGACTCTTGCTGTTCCTTATTTAGCAAACTTCATCTCCTCTCTTCATGGGGGCAGCTAGTAAATAAAGCATCTGCACTGAAGTCAGGAGGACCTGAGTTCAAATATGACCTCAGATACTTCCTAGCTGTGTGACCCTGGGCAAGTCACTTAACCTCAATTGCCTCAGCAAGAAAAAGCAAAAAAAAAAGAAGAAGAAGAAGAAGAAGAAGAAGAAGAAGAAGAAGAAAAGAAAAAAGGAAAAAAAGAAAGTATTTAATATATACATAGTTCATACATATATAAATGTTGACTGGCTGACTGATTGATATGTGATTCAAATCAGGTCTTCCTGCTCCTAAGTCCCATGTTCTTTCAATTAAATCAAGAAAAGCCTCACCTAAAAAGTTCTGTTTGAAGTAACTACAACTGTAAAGGTTTGGAGATGAGATAGAATGTCTTGTTTCACTTTTTCTGAGTCTCTGTTTCCTCATCTATAAAATGGAATAATAATAATACAGTCCCCATGTCTTCACTTGGTACTTTTGCAAACTTCAAAGCTCTGTATACATGTCGATTGTTATTATTACTAAAAATGTCATTATGAGACAGAAGGACACTTTTGGGATTTCTCACAATAGGTTTCTGCCAAGCAGCTGAGATTAGCAAGCAACAGAGCTGCCAATGGATTTATCCTGGCCATAGCAAACTGGATTTTTACATGCATATTGACTTTCTGGGCTGGGCCCACTCTAACAATTCCAAATGCCTCAAGCACCCAAAGCTCCCCCAAGCTTTCTTGCTTTCTTGCTGCTGTTAAAGCTGTATCTTTGCTTCAAAGAACAAACTTTGTCTTGATTTTTCTTTTTTTAAAAAATGATAGCTTTTTATTTTTTTAAATACATGCAAAGATAATTTTCTTTTTTTTTTTCTTGATTTTTCTAATGAGTGAGAAGCAAGCTCTTATCTCCACCAGGATTTCCTAAACATGCTAATGCTATACGATTCACATAGAATCAAATGAAAATGTCCTCTCCTGTCTATAAATGCTGTTATCTCCTGCATTGGAAGAAGAAAACTTGAAAAAGTGGATCCTCTTCTCACCCACATTCATCTTGGCTGCTGCTGGCCCCTCTCTTTCCTTGTACCCTACAATCTCACTCCCTGAGTGATTCCCGCATCCCTTCAGGCACTCATGGTCACATGTGCAGTGAACAATGTCAGGTGGGCTTCTGATACTTGGCTGCTCCAATCATTTTTCCAAAAAGAAAAGCTTGGATGACATCCTGGTAGCAATAATAGGCTTGAGGCTAAACTTGTATCACACCCTCCTAACAACCATAGACTTGAGACTGTCACTGCTGATCAGGAGTATTGAAGGTCGAATTTCCTCCAGGCCCTGTAAGATCTCACCCCAAAAGATCCTCAGAATAAAAACAGCTCCATCTTTTGGGTGACAGAGAAACCTGAGGTAGTGATATGCCTTTTCCAAGCTTTCTCAGAACCCCAATATTTTAGTCACAAGAGCCACAGCAATGGGTGTCCAGCAACAAATAATGGTGTTGCCCATTGGGACAGACACTGCTGAATCCCTCTTTGCTGCCTTCAGTCTTTGACCAAGTTCCTTCATCCTGAGAGTCCAATCATTGGGACAGAATCTTCTGACATCTCAATCATGTCTTGGACATTTGCATTTATGATTTCTGATGATATCTAATTAGCAGGGAAGCCCTAAACATGTGTCTGTGGAGCTTTTGATCTCATAAAGAACAATAGAATCCCAAGAGGAAGTTGTGATATAGCAGACAAAAGAGCCAGACTGTGGAGGCAGGGAGACTGGGGCTCAAGTCCTGCCTTTGAGACATACTAACTGTGTGAACTTAGACAAGCCTCTCCACTTCTCAGGCCCCAGATAATTCTCTAAAACCATAAACATCAGAACAGGTCTCAATCAGATTGATTGAAGGAGTTTCCTTTGTAGGCATTTCTTAAACCAATGAAATCCCAAGTCTGTGATTTTTTTTAATAGTTATTGAAACTCAAAATTAGATAAAACTTCTGAAAAGTGATTTAGAACAATCTTTCCATGAACAAAAATCTTCTCTAAATTATCCCTGACAAGTGACCCCCCTCACACCCAGGCTTTTGTGGAAGGCATCCAATAAAGGCAAACCCACCATATCCCAAGGCAGCCCATTCAAACCAACCATTGGATTCTTTCCTGGATAGGAAGTTTGTAATTGATTGCAAGCTTAAATCTCCCTTTTGTTTTATCCTCCAAAGCTGGACAGAGTTGGTCTAAACTCTCTCCTATGGGACAGTCCTTCAAATACTTCAAGAGAGTCTTCTCAGCTCCAAACTAACTTTCCTTCAAATGAGAACTAGGACGCACACTCAAGACCCATTGGAGTACTGGCTGCCCTCTTCCAGACACATTACAATTTAGCAACATTTTTATTAAAATTCAACATCTCAAATAGAGCTTAATGCTCTACATGGAGCCTGACCAGGGCAAAGGGTAGCAGGATTCTCAGCCCTCTAGACTTGGGTGTTCTCTTTCTCTCTTGCTGAAAGCTAACGTTCCATTAGCTGTTATGGCTTCCATATTATACTGTCGGCACATTTGGAGCTTATGAGCTATTTAAACCTTTTTTAAATTGTTTATTTAGCCAATCTTTCTATCTTATACTTGTAAAGAATGATATTAATAATTAATAATAATAGTGATTTTGCTAGTTAAAAATAAATATATGAAAGTTTTACAAAGTTCTTTATGCACATTATATTATTTAAGCCTTATACTAACCCTATGAAGTAGAAAATGTAAGAATCATTATTACCTTTTACAGCAGAGGAAACTGAGACTGATCAATGTTTAAGTGATCTTAAGGCAGGATCTCTCTCAGATCTTTCCCAGCTCCAGCTCTGGTTTTATATCCACGATACTTTACTGCCCATTCATATTTCAATATTAGATTAGATTAGAACTTCAGTTTAATATCAATGTATGACTTATATGACTGCTCACCATGTTGAAAGAGACTTGAAGATTAACCATTGGCAATGTTTATGTGAGACTTCTGGGAAGGATAAATTAACCCTTGTGTTTCCATTTCTTTTGTTACCTTGCATAATCATTTGTTTTCCCTCTTCCAAAGCCTTTAAAAAATGATGATGATGATAAAAATAGCCAGCATTTAGATAGCTTTTTGAGATTCACAAAGCACTTTACATTACCTCATTTGATCTTTACAAAAACCCTGAGAAATAAGTTGCTATCATCTCCATTTTACAGATGAGAAAACTGAGGTTGAGATGAATTAAATGGCTTCCCCCAAATCTTAGGACTAATAAGTTTCTGAAGCAAGATTAGATAGAATTCAGCTCTTGGTGACTCCAAGTCTAACTCTCTATACAACTTAGTAGCTCAACAGTCACTTAGAAAAACAGCAACTCCAAGGGTGACTCAGAACTTTCTTGTTGAATTCTTGTATGATTTGATTTTCTTTTCTTTCCAAACTGGGTAAGCATCTTAAGTGGATCACCCAATTCCCTCCTGTACAGGTGCGACTTTCAAGCTGTCATTAGAAATGTCATTTCCCGTCTTACTCACGAGTCGTGATGGGCTATCACCCCTCAAGGTGACAGTGTGCATGACAACAGAGAAGATGGAAGGGGGCTCACTGGGCATGATAAGGAATGAGAACTCATTTGGTCCCTGTGTTTCATCACTTAAACTACTCACAGTTTTAAATGGGGTATGAATCAACACCAAAGAGCTCCACAAAAGGGAAGTTGACACTGGAAAGTTCTTGGCTCCCCAGTGACTAATATTTCACCTGTCATGGAATCTCTTAGTCTTCATAAGACATAACTCAGGGCCCATGCTATATCTGAGTCTCTTGCATAAATAAAGATTGTGGTGGCTATATAGAACATAAATAATATGATCTAATTGAAAGAAGACCAGACTGGAAATTAGGAGACCCGAGTTCTAATTTAGCAGGGGAATAGATTTTTAACGTTGTGTAAATCATTTAACTTTAGTTTCCTTCCTTATAAGTAGGGATTATTTCATTCTTTGTCTTTATGTATCTGATGTCCAACACATAATACAGTGGGTAGAATCTGAATTTGGAGTCAGAGGAGGACCTGGATTCAAATTCTACTAATTTTTGTGTGACCTTGGCTGTGTCAACTCTGAAATTCCATAATTCTGGGATGCAAGTGATTTAGGCTTAATTATTTCTCATCTGAATCAGAAAATAATCAGAAGAATCACCCGGATGAACTTTAAGGTCCCCTCTAGCTCTAAATCTATTTTCATGCTTACCTAGGATCTCAGGTGCTTTGACATGGAAGGACCACTCAGAGTCCACCTCATTCAAACCCTCTCTTAGGGTAGGAAGTCTTTATTTAAATAAAGACTTAGGCCTGGCCTCTGGTTGAACTCATCCAGTGATCAGGGAGGTCACTCATGTTTGAGGCAGCCTGTTCTATTTTGGGAATGCCCTAATTATTAGCACATTTTCCCTTAAATCCTGAGCTAAAGTCATCTCCCTCTAATTTTGAATGAATGGGACATAAACTCCTCAAGTGCAGGAATTATTTCATTCTTTCGCTTTTGTATCCCTGATGTCTAACACATAGTAGGCACTTTATAAATGCTCATTGATTTATAGTTCTACACTTTGTCATAGTTCCACCTTCTCAAAATGGACAAAACGGGATTACTCTTTCACGTGAGAGTCTTTCAAAAGCTGGAAGATGGCTGTTGTAAATTCTACCCCGAGTCTCTTGCCCAGATCAAACATCAACTGTCATTCTCAATAATTTCTCACATAAAAAGTTGCTAGTCTCTTGACTATCCTAGATGCCTTCCTGAGGATACTATCAGCTTCATCAATGTGAAACCTAAAACTGTAGCCAATCCTCCAATGGCCACAAGTGGTCCCAGGAATAAAAATGATATACTGTACGTGATAATATTTAGATAAACAGAGGCAGCGTGTCACCGTAGACAGAGAGGCAGCCTTTGAGCGAGAAAGACCTGATTTCCATTTCTCCTAATACATGTGACACTGATCAGGTCCCAAGCTCCCAGACACCTCTCTAAAACCATCAGTTAAAAAGAAGTCACCTACCTGAACCTGTAGAGAGTTTCCTCATCCTAGAGTTTTTATGTCAATGAGGCATAAGAGCAGAGTTCCAACCCCTAGTCCTCCCCTCCAGACATAAAACAAATGAAAAATGACATGATTGTTACTCTACTGGGTACGTTTTGTTTCTTTGGGTGAGAGCAACTCTCTTCTAATTATTATAATATGCCATCATATCCCATTATCAAAGGCCAATTACATAATGCCTCATAGACTCTTGATGATATTTTTATTCTGAGATCACGTTTACTATATGGATATTCTCCAAAGTGATCGTCATGCTAATTAGCTCATTGCCAGTGTGACCACTCTGTGACACTCTTAGTACCAGGATAATCCTGCTTTGATTGAATTTATGTAATGAAGGTTTGGACTGGAGTCTCACCCCTCATGCCTGGGTATTCATACTTTGACTCCGTGGAGAGGATGCTGATCTAATGACCGACAGTGTTTAAATGCCTGATGGAAAGGTTTATTTTTTTCCTTTTGATCTTTTTTCCTAGCTGATTGTAGCCATGTTAAGTACCATAGTGCTTGAAGTCAGTAATCATCGGGATTCAGATCCTAGTTTGTGGCAGCTGTGTGATTTTGGACAACTCCTTAACCTTTTTAGGTCTCAGTCCCAAAGTTGGAGGATTAGACTAGAAGACTTTAAGATGGCACCTGGCTCTAAATCAATGATGGTGACGATGAAAATATTGATCTATGGTTGAGTATTCACTGAGGATCTGTTGGTGGTACATCTTCAGCAAATGTCAGAACTGGAGGAAGCCTCATCTCATACAACAAACGCTTGAATATGAATTTCCTTTGCATGATATCCAGCAAGGAGTTATCTAGTCTTTGCTTGACAATCTAGAATGAGGAGAAAATGTCCCCCAGCCCGTTCTACTTTTGGACAGCTCCAATTGCCAGGAAGTTTTTCTTCATCAGCGGTCTCTCTTACTCTTAGTAACTTCTGTTCATTACCTCTAGTTGAATTCTATGTTCTGGGGCCAATAAGAATGAGTCTAATCCCTCTTTTACATGATATCCTTTCATAATCTTGAATACGTCTATCATATCCCACCCAACTCCATCTTCTCTCCAAGTTACTTTTTACAGTTTGATCCTAATATGGTGAGATCTTCTATCCTGTCTCCATTACCTTTTATGTATGTTCTCCAGCTTATCTAAAAGGTGACACCTGAATATGAGTCCAGATGTGTTCCAACCAAGACTATTGGAGGTGCTGGCTAGAGCACTTTACCTGGAGTCAGGAAAACATCAATTCCCATCCTACCTCAGCTATCCTGGGCAAATCATTTTGACCTCTCTCTGATTCAGTTTCCTCATCTGTAAAATGGGGATAATAATAGCACCTGCCTTCCAGGGTTGTTGTGAAAATCAAATGAGATATAATTTGTAAAGCATTTTGCAAACCTTAAAGCACTATATAACGATATTAGCTATTATAATTACTATTGCCTCCATAGTTCTGAACTCTCTATCTTTCTCAGCGTAGGCTAGGATTGAATTGGCTTTTTTGATCGCTATATCTCATCATTAAATCATTAATTAACTGACTGATGTCATGCCAAAAAGGAGCCTGAAATTTCCATTCTGCTTTTGGGTTCATAAGCTCTTTTGATTTTGCCACATAGATAGAAATAACAAAAACTGTGCAGAAAGGACTGCTGACTAAAAGTGTCTGACTTTAAATTAAAGAATATGATCAGATTTTGCTATCTCTTTTTTTAAAAAAGCATAATTTTTACAAGTTCTTAAGGAAAAAAAACCTTCAAACTGGGGGAACTGGGCTGGCCCCTCAAGACCATCCTGTCTAATCCCCTCATTTTACTGGTGAGGAAAATAACACCAGAAGAAAATGACTTGTTTACACAGATGGAAGTGTCAGGATTTGAACTCAGATTTTCTGATCTGTTGTTTTATTTTTTTAATAATAGCTTTTCATTTTCAAAATATATGCAAAGATAGTCTTCAGCATTTACCCTTGCAAAACCCAGTGCTCCAAGCTTTTCTCCCTTCCTTCGGCTCAACCCCATCTCCAGACAGCAAGCAATCCAACATGTGTCAAACACGGGCAATTCTTCTATACACATTTCCACAATTATCATGTTGCACAAGAAAAATCAGGTCAAAAAGGGGGAAAAAATGAAAAAGAAAAAAAACCAAGCAAACAACAAGAAAAAAAGGCAAAAACATCACGTTGTGATCCACACTCAGTCCCCATAGCCCTCTCTCCAGATGCAGATGGTTCACTCCATCTCAAGTCCACAGAATTGGTCTGAATCACCTCATTGTTGAAAAGAGCCACGTCCGTCAGAGTTGCTGATCTGTTCTTACAGATACACTGAGAGAGCAGAAAGCCGAAACAAGAAACAAAAGAAAATGGCTAGTCAGAATAACAGGAATCCTTGGTATGTTTTTGTTGTTGTTTGATCATTTCAGTCATGTCTGCCCCTTGGGGGTTTTCTTGGCAAAGATGCTGGAATATGTTGCCATTTGCTTCTCTAGCTCGTTTTACAAATGAGGAAACTAAGGCAAACAGGATTAAGTGACTTGTCCAGTTAGTAAATATCTGAGACTGGATTTGAATTCAGAAAGCCAAATCTTCCTGGTTCCCTGCCAAGTGTTCTATCCACAGTGCCATCTACCTGACCGTGGATAGGTGTAGGTTCATAATAATAACAGTAGCTCATATTTACTGAATTTTTAGTCTTGCTTTCATTATCTCATTGAATTTACAGTCTGGTTTCATTATCTCATTTGGTCTTCACTAAAACCCTGTAAGGGAGGCACTAAGATATGATTACCTATTCTGCAGATGAAGATAACAAAGGATACGTGATTTTCCCAAGTTCCATAGCCAGTAAGGGTCAGAGGGAAGATATGAGTCCAGATCATCTTGGTTCCAAATCTAGCCCTCACTTACCACACTATACTGCTTCAGAATGCTTGGATCATGCCCTACCACTCTTGAGCTCTCTAAATGCTAGAAACAGGCAGCTCGAAGAGGTGAGAGATGCAATGCTAGAACTAAAATCTGGAAGTTCTGAGTTCTAATTTGACACTTTTTAGATGACTGATCTTGTACAACTCACTAAATTTCTGTTTGCCTTAATTTTCTCATCTGCAAAATGGAAATATTAATAACTCCTACTTCCCAATGATGCTGTGAGGATCAAAAGAGATAATGAATGTCAAGTAATGCTTTGGCACAGTGCTTGGCACATATAAGCACTATGTAAGTGTTAGCTATTGTTATGAACCCCATCTTTAAGATCAGGAAATTGGGTCTCAGAAAGATTAAAAACCTTACTGTTAGTCACATAGATAACAAGCCCTGCAGATTGGATAAGGACCCAGATGTCTTCTGACACCTTCCCCTACAACATGCTGCCTCCCCCATGTCTACGAGCCTTAATGCTCATTTTCCATTAATTGAGATATGGACAAAGTAATTGCCAGGCCCCACAACTGCAGTTTTTTGAAAATTCTAGATTTCAGGGTAAAAAGAGAAGGATCCTGCTTACTACTAGAAAGGAAAAAAAATCAGTTTTATTCCTATGATTTTTTAAAGGTCATGGCAATCATGGATCTCGAATCTTAACATGAGAAAATAGGTCTGTGTAAATTTGCAGCAGCTGCCTGGAAGAGAATAGAGTTCTGGGTATTAGCCTGCATGGCTTGCTAAAGAACTGGTTTTGTCACACTAATCTAATTACCTTTCATGACACCTTGATGGGCCTGGTAGATCAAGGGAAAGTGATTGATGCCATATATCTTGACCCTGTCCTTTTTGACATTGCCATTAATAATTATGAAACATGACCCACATCTGGCAGGCTCTGGTTATCTTTTCTGGATGCTGGAGGGTGGAGGAGGGTAGGAAGAGTGGAGAGAGATGGAAGGGCATGGGGACAAGTAGGGAAAAGGGTATCTAGCTATCAGCACCAGTGATGAGGCATATCTGTTCAAGTCTAACAGGAAAGAAGGGCAAGAGAAAGAGGACGGTACAATGGGAAAAACACAAAAAAATTAGCTTTAGAGTTGGAAGGCAGAGCTTCTGGGAAAGGACCCTTTCAACTCTAAATCTATAATCTTCCCATCTAGGGTCAAATCCTGCTTCTCCCACTTGTTACCTGGGTGACCTCAAGGAAATCATTTAGCCTCTCAGAGCCTCAGTTTCTTCGTCTATAAAATGAAGGAGACTAGATGATCTCTGACTTCTCTTTTGCTTCTTGATCTGTAGTCCTGAAGGCTGCAAATAGCTTAGGAGAGAAGCAAGCTTCTGGAAAAGAAAAGGTAGCAATAGGGATGCAGCCAGAGGGCATTTCAACCCATAGGGGAAGGCCCATTAGAAACTAGAACGCAAAAGAAGCCAGCCTGGCCTAGTATCCCATATTATCTGACTCAGGTATGGCAGGGACTCCTCACATTTCAACCATTAGGAGTTCATCCAGCCTCTGGAAGGGAAGTCTAAGAGTGTGCGATAGCAGGAGATGAGTATCCAAGACAAACGTCTCACTTGCAGAAGCCAGGGCCAATAAAGATAAGAGATGATGAGAAAAATCTACATAACAGTCTTCATGGGTCTTGGGAATGAAGGGGAACCCCTCATGTAGGGTTTGTTGGAGTCCAGTCCAAGAAACTAGACCAAACTAGCTACCCTCTGCACTTTCCAAAGAAAAAGTCATTTTTCCCTAAAATAAACAAACAAGAATCCCCTCACTATCTGAAATGTGTAACCCTTTGGTTCTTACCATTTTGTTGGGAGTTGGGAGCTGGAGCACAGGGCACCATCCCACCTCTCCACATCTCTCCCTATCCTTGTGTGCTATTCCCCAGGATCTCTATGCTGTAAGAATGACATGGTAAGAGTTTGAGGAAAGAGGAATAGGAGAAGCTACAGCTTCAGGGAAAAGGAGGTGTCTATGAAAATAGCAGTTGTAATAGCAGTTATGTTCTCTATTATTTAATAATAAGGGTGATCCTCCCAGAGAAGTGGGAGTGATTTGTTAAATATGAATTAATTGTGTGGAGATTGCTCTCAGCATCCTCAGAGTGGCAATTTGCTGGCTTGATATTCTAGTGACCACAAATGACAATCACACAAAGTTGATTTTTTACCTAGATTATCTCATTTGGGCTTCATGGCACTTGGAGAGGTAGGCATTTGGGTGTTTTCTCCCATTTTACGGGTGAGAAAACTGTGGTTCAGAGGAGCAAATGACTTGCTTATGGTCAAGAAATAGGGGTGAGAACTGGACTGTGGGTTCATTTGTATAGAGAATTCCTGGATAAGGACATTGCTTCCCTAATGCTGGTTGGTCACCTTCTTTGCCACTTGCAATCAAGCAGATAATAAATGTCAGATGGAGGATTTGAACTTGTCTTATCCTCACAAAGCCCAAGTTTCTATTCACCACACCAGGCTGAAAGAATTAAAGACTTCAGGGTTGGAAGAGATCTTGGCAACCATCTACCCTAATCACTCCTGGAAAAAGAATCCCCTTTATGACAAATCCAACAAGTGGTCTTCAAGTTTCTGCTCAAAGACCTTCCCTGAGGTCTTCTGCCACCTCCCTCCTACACCCTCTTAAGGCAGTCCGTTCAGCCTTTGGACAGTTCTAATTGATTAGCTTTTCTTCTGGAAAGACCTCCCAGGAGGTCTTCTACTTCTACTACCTTCCTAACCCCTTTCAAGGAAGCCCATTCAGCATTTGGACAGCTCTGATTGAAAGGAAGTTCTAGACTTCAGGTCTAAATCTGTCTCTTGGCCATTCCTGGACATTGCTCTTGATTTTCCCCTCTGGGTCTAAAAAGAACAAATTGAATCCACCTTTCCCAAGACAGCTTTTCAAATACTCGAGGAGAGTCACCATTACACTCTCTAATTTTTTCCAGGCTAAACAGCCTCAGTTTTTTCAACCTATCCTTCCCTATCCAGACTGTCCTCCAGCTCAGTGCTTTCCTGTTTATCAATGACCTTCCTATAGGGTCCTCCCACCAATACTCCTTTTTTTTATTACTTATAACTGAACATTGTGCCTTTTCTACAGTAGATACTCAAGTAGGTTCATGGATTTGATTCCTTGGAGGCTGCAGATTCTCCTGGCTTTCATTTGTCCCTCTTCCCATCATGAGTTATGCTTCCCTCTGATTTTGTTCAGTTCCAGAAATGATCCCTGGCTTCATGAGGCTCATGTTTTAAAATTCCCTGCGTGGCTGATTAACCAAGGACATATTGAATCCAACAAGGGTTTCTTTCTGGACCTTACCTATCTCTGGTTGTCAGAATTAGGGGAGGGGAATGAAAGGAAGGAGTAGAGAAGAAGCATCTCTGGTGGGAGTAAGAGAAAGGGAGGGGAAGTTTACCAGTTTAAGGACAAAGATTGTTTACTCTTAAATTTTTCCAGAGTCAGCAAAAGCCAGAGCAATTGGGACTATGAAAATGCATTTGCATTTATAGTACAAATATGAAAAATGAATCTTCCCATGAGCATGTCCTTAAAGAGATTATAAATCCCCTAGTTTGACTGAAGGGGAGGTCAGTACTTTGATTGGTATATGAGGTTGTGTGTTACACTGAAAAGTTAAAGAAGGCAGGAAGACTTGGGATGGGAGGGGGATGTTATGTTTTACAATGGGGGAACAATTTTCTAATGGGATGATGGAAATTGCTCCTACCTTGATAACTCAGTCCACTTTCCCCTTATCTATAAAGTTTGGCTCTAGGCCGGTTAATAATGAGATGTCTTTGTGTATAGTTCAAGTGAAGGCCACCAGCTATGACTTCACTTTGGCTGGGGTTTCCCTGCAATCCATTTAGCAAATTAAAGAGATTACTCTGATTGGGGCCATTATCTCCTATTCTCTAGCGCTTGAACCACTTAACCTGTGCTTAATTGAAAGAGATAGAGAGGGTACAGTAACAAATACAATCAGATGAAGGGGGCAATAGGATCTGGAAGCCAAACAAATGATCAGTACTGGGCTAACAATAGCAGATTAGAGGTGAGATCGATTAATTAGAAGCTATTGTAGGCGTTGGGTGACTGCCAAGATTTCTAATAGCCTGAGCCATCAGGCTTGTTCTCTTTAGGAGGATTTTAATGGCTGGGAGTTGAGGTGGTTATTTCAATAATTACTTACTTTAATAATTACTTCATTAGAATACTAAACTTATTACTTTTCAAAAGCTCAGAAGGGAAAATTTCCTCCCTGCCTCTAAAGCACACACATTCACCTGTGAGGAAGGGATCTCACTGAGCCTCCAGGGAGAAGCCCCAGGTTGGGAAAGAAGGAACTGTGGGATAACAAGCTAGTTGGACCCATTGCTTCCAAGTGCAGGCTAATGAGGTCTCAGGTTACAATCTCGAGCTCCAGATAAGTCTTTGTTCTCTTCCATTGGGCACAATTGGTCAGTATGGAGACCACAGTACAGTGGGATAAGAGTGAGTTTTAAAATCAAAAAGACCTTGTTTCAAACCCTGCTTCTGACACTTATGTATGTGACCTTATGCGTGTCACTTCTCCATTTCTGGGTCTCAGTTTCCTCATCTGTAAAATGAGCATAGGATGGAAATTTAGATCCAGAGGGAGATCATAGAGATCCTCTAGACCGAATCCCTTATTTTTATGAGAAAAAAAACAGATCTAAGCAACCCATAGGCATTTATTAAGTGCCAACTATCATTAACCAACCAACAAGCATTTATTAAGCACCTAGTGAAAAATGTTGTTTCACTTGCCCAGTAGTGCATAAGTAGTTAAGGGTCACAGGCAGATTTTTAAACCCAGTTCCTTTAATTCCAAATCCTGGATTCAGGATCCTATAAGTTGTATGGAGAGGGTGTTCTAAATCTATCACCACTCTTGGAAAACAACCACCATGACCCAAAGTTTGTGAGGCAGAAAATAAAGGGTCTTGAAATTTAGAGCAAAAGACCTAAGTCCCAACCCCATCTCCAACACCTCCTGTGTAAACTTGAGCATCAGTTTCCTCCCTTGTAAAATGTGAAGGCTGGACTCAGTGATACAGGAGGATCTCTTTCAGATCTACATCTATAATCTCTTGGAGTATAAGAATAGAGCAATATTGGGGCAGCTAGGTGGCACAGTGGATAGAACAGCAGCCCTGAAGTCAGGAGGACCTGAGTTCAAATCTAGTCTCAGACACTTAACACATCCTGGCTCTGTGACCCTGGGCAAGTCACTTAATTCCAATTGCCTCAGCAAATAAAATAAATTAATTAATTAAAGAGTAGAGCAATATTTATAAAACAAAAATAACCCCATTCTCTCTAGAACTAGTCCAAGATCCTTATGGCAGATTAGATAGCACTCCTGCGTTAGTCATGTAAAACCTTTGAACTCATCAGGATTAGTTTTCTTTAGTTAAAAATTGAGGGGAATGCTAGATTTCAGTTGGAAGTCAGTGGAAAATAAAGAAATTTTCTTATCCCATTCAAGTTTATGAACCAAGCCCTATGTTAAGGACCCCATACTATGACTTCCAAGGCTGATCAAGTATGTTCAATACAAAAAAAAAAGGGCATCTGTAATTTAAGACAAAGCCAAACTAAATGGTCTATGTAGGGCTAGAGCCTTGCATCTTATTAGCTCACACTGGAAGAACTTTATATTAAGAACCCCAAAGTCACATGCTTGCTGTGCTCTTTCAGTGCACTTGGGCGCCCATAGATCAGACAGGTAATCATGGGAATTAAAAAATCATGGCTGTCACCTTATAGGCAGCTATTTAGAGGCTTCATAATATTTATTTAATGGAAACAGAGGAAGCCTGACCCAGCGCTCTGTCACACAAACTGTTCCCCTGCCTGCCAGGTCTGCCAATAAACAGGGGCATCTTAAGGCACCAGAGGGGGAGGTTTCTCTGCTGTTGCTGAAGGTTATGGTTTGTGTGAAACTGCCTCATTATCAGCATTATTGGAGAGCATTTAAAAGTGCATAGGAGGAGGATGAGAGAGGGAAGAGGCTATCTTGTTAGGAAAGAGACAGACAGAGAAACAAAGAGAGAGAATTACCAAGAAAGCACTCCTGTGGCCTTGGGACTGGGAAAACTACAGGGTCAGCAGAGATCCATCGATTCAGCCAGAATCCCAAAAACTGGTGAGAGAGAATCAGAAGGACATCATTCTAGATATATAAGATTCCGTGGTATTTCATGTCTGTTCTAGCTCCTTCACCTCCTCCTCCTGGAAGCCCTAGCATCCTTTAAAGCTCAGCTCAAATGCTGCCTCCTACATCAACATTTTCCTGATTGGCACATCCTTGTTAATTTTCTTTCTCAAAATGTCTCAGTATTCATATATATATATATATACATATATATATACATATATATATATATATGACATGGATTTGTCTGTCATCAAATTGTGTTTCCTCAATAGGATATAAACTCCTTAAAGGCTGGGAGGGGAATACCTTTATTTTCATCTCAATACTCCCAGGATCCTATCATAATGCTTTGCTCCTATTGGATGCTTGGGTGATATTTATCAAACTGAAGAAAATTTGGAAAGCAATATTCTTTGCAATATTTATTAACATCCAAGATTCTCAACCTAGTGCCCAGGCAGAGACAAGGATAGAAAAGGATCTAGAAACCCTTTGATTTGTGGGTAAATCACAATCTGTTATCTCTTTTGTTCTTGCCAATAGTCCTATAAGAAAGGGGATGCAAGTAGTAGCACCCTCCCTTTACAGGAAACTGAGACTCAAGGTTGTCCAAGGTAATATAATAGTAGCAAGACTAAGACCACAACTGAATTCTGATTTGAGTCTAACCTTCTTTCCACAAGACCATGGGCCAGATAATTTTTTTGTTTTCTTGGAGTTGATTTTCAAGGCAGCTAACTCTGAACTTTAATCAGTTTAATCAATTATGCATACTTGTTTAGATGCTATGGAATAGATGGTGTTTTTATTTAGCTGACAAGTAGCAGTTTCTGGCTTGGAAATTTCCATTCCTTCTGACTATATGGAAAGTACAAGTTTTTGAGTGCTAAAAGTTGGGCGAGGCCTCTGACTTGTTTCCAAGCGTTTTGAACAATAGCACCCTGTAATTTCTTTTGCTTGGCTTGTCCAAACTACATGGGGAGATGTATGCTTGCCAGACACACTTAAGGGCAGTCACTCCTAATATAGACTAATGAGAGACTTGGAACTGTGAAAAAAAACATGTTTCTTAGAAAGAGATACTATTGTCTGTCTCTCAAGTAGAGTTTCAACAAGGAATTACTGTTCCAAATAGACAGAATCTTAAAAAAAATTGGGGTTTTATTTATTTTTTAATTTAAATTATATTTCGAAAGGAGTTTTAAGGCCAATTGTAAAATTCACTAAAGTTATATATTAAATATTTCTTTCATTTTTCAGTTGGTTAATTCACAAGCCTGCATTTCGTCAAAGTGAAGAAGATTAAATTCTCCAACTCATTCTCTCTAAAATTTAACTTAAACAAACCATTTCCAATCCCTCCATATCTGACTTCTCTTGCCTTGTAAGCAAAATAGTTGGCCATTATATAGGGTGATTTTAAAGGTCTTTGGAAACCCTCTATCCCACCCCATCCTCTATTTCATATCCTTTTCTTGCTCATATCTCGTTATACGATTGGAGATTTTTTTTCCCTTTGGATTAAGGGTTATTCTTTCCTAACAAAATCCATACGTCTCTGAGAAGAATCATCTCTGGAATTTTAATTCCTGCTGGCATTTAGAAAATACTTTGTGGTTTGAAAAACACTTCAAATATGCTCTCTATTTTAACTTTCACAGTAATCCTGTGAGTGAAGAACTAGAGATATTCATAGCCCCATTTTACAGTTAAGAAACTTGAGTCTTAGAGAAAAAAAGCAACTTGCCTGTGGTGATACAAAGAGTAAGCTTTGGAAATGGCATTAGACCCTCTGTCCCTCCTTTAAGACCATTTTCTTTTTGACTAAACCAGCTGAACTTCTATGTTTATTGTACTTTTTTAGTCATTACAAACTCATACAATTCATACATAAGTGTGAATTTTTAAAATAAGCTCTTTTTTTCCAAGATCAGGTTTGGAAGGAGAGAGGCTGGACAGAGGAAGAGGACTTTTTTTTTTGAGGCAATCAGAGTTAAGTGGCTTGTTCAGTGACACCGACTGAATGTCTGAGGCCAGCTTTGAACTTTGATTTCCCTGAATTCAGAGCCAGTGCTCTATCCACTGTACCACCCAGCTGCCCCAAGAAGGAAGCCTTTGAGTACATGAGTTGGACTGAGAAAAGGTGCTACTAAAATGCCTTTCTTTATATCCCCAGCACTTAACACAGTGCTTGGCACATAGTATGTGATTAATTAATGACTATTATCTGACTTCTCTGGCAGGAGCTGAAGGGAGAAGATGGAAGCTTGAAGAGAAAAAATAGTCCTAAAATATCCTGCTCTCAAGTCATTCCCTCCATATTTCCTTATTCTCTCTGACCCACCTACCTGACCTAGGGGTATCATATTGTATTTTTTAAAAAGCCTGTATTTTTCCCAATTACATGTCAAAACAATTTTTAACGTTCATTTTTTTAAAATTTGACTTTCAAATTTTCTCCTTCCCTCCATATCTTTAACCAGTAAGCAACTTGATACAGGTTATACATGTGCAATCATATAAAACATTTCCACATTAGTTATCTTATGAAAGAAAACACAGAACACACCACCAAAAATGAAAGAATAAAAAAAAGTGAAAGTTAGTATGTTTTCATCTGCATTCAGAATCCATCAATTCTTTCTCTGGAGGTATATAACTTTTTTTTTATCATGAGTCCTTCAGAATTGTCTTGAATCATTGTATTGCTGAGAATAACAAAGTCATTCACAATTGATCGTCGTACAGTATTGCCGTTACTATGGCAATATTCTCCTGGATCTGCTCACTTTACTTTGCATCAGTTCATAGAAGTTTTCCCAGATTTTTTCTGAAACCACCTGGCTCATCCTTTCTTATAGCAAAATATTAAGTATTCATAATCACATATCCCAACCCATTCAGTTTGCCCCCATTCTTCCTGGCCCACACAGAAACACATGTCTTCAGCTTATAGTCTTTACCCAGCCAGTAACCTTTTCAGGCTCTGACAGCCTGGAGCATTAGAGAATTTTTCCTCTCTTTATTGATGTACAATTGACTTATTAGATTGAAGAAATTATGATACTTATAAAAAAAAACCCTCTGTAACTAGAAAATGCCTGTGGTAAGTTCCCTGATTGATGGGCATCCCTTTTTGATTTTAAGCCACCACAAAGAGCTGCTGTGAATACTTTTTTTTGTTTTTTAAAAATATTCTTTTCCCTTTTTAAATCACTTTGAGATACAGACCTAATCGTGGTATGCTGGATCAAAGGCTGTGCAGTTTTATAACCCTTTGGGCATAATATGTATACCATATTGTATTTACAGTCAGGAAAACCTAGATTCAATCCTACTTTAAAACTTACTGCCTAGGTGGCTCTGGATCCCTCATTTAATTTCCAGGGAGTCTCATTTAAAAAAAAAAAAAGGGAGTTTGGGCTGGATGAGCCCTTTCTAGCTTTGCATCTTTGATGTTATGACTCTTATGGCTCCCCAAGCCATGTCTATCATTTTATTTATTTATTAAACATTTTATTATATGTTTAAATGTCTATCATTAGTGAATGTTAGTGATAGCAATGTTTTTCTTCACTATAGAGACAGCCTTTCTCTCTATTTAATCCTGTACCATCTATGTATTTCACCGACCTCCTCATTGATAAAACAGCACAATCTAAAGTGGGGAAGGTACTAGTTTGGAGTCAGAGGACTTCTGGCTTCAAATACAATGCTTACTTTTCACTTTCTTTGTGACCTGAGCCACAAGTCACTATTTACTCTCTGTGCCTCAGTTTTCCCATATGTAAAATGAAGAGCTTGAGTCATAGAACCTGAGAACCCTTCCATCTCTAAATCTGTGATCCTGTCAACTATGTAATTTAGTTGATGGGGTTGTTGTGAGATAGAACTAAGCACCGTTTAAATGTCATTTATCATTATCCCCATTGTCATTATGAAAGGTACAAACATGAGTGGAAAAAAGGTCAGAGGCCCAGAACTCCCTTCCCTGCCACAGGAGGTCCCCCCATTGTCCTTTTCCTCTCTATCAATGGGAGCAAAAGAGCCTGGAAATGAAATTGTCCCTGAGCACACTCAGCCTTCCTCCCCTAAGAGAAGGTCCTACTCAGGCCTTCTGGATTTCACCCTTGAACAAAAGCCAGTGCAAAAAAAGCAGAGCAAACAGTGCTGTTGCATCTGACCTGTCCTTCCTTGTATCCTCACGGACACTCATTTCTAGTCCTGCTTCTCTTGGCCAGGTGGTGGCTGTCCAGATCCTCCCTTGTCATTGCTCCTGTGCTAGCTGCTCAGAGGGAAATCAGAAATTCTATTTCTGACTACACAGCATCCCTTAACTAAAGGGGAAGGCAGAGGGCGGGAGCGCACGCACACGCACATACACACACACGAAGCATTTCTTCTTGGGGAGTATCAAAGCTGCACTCACATCACAGTTAAGTATTCTCTCATTCCAAGGGATGGTGATCCCTCCAGGCCAGGATTGAGGTCATTAACAGGGCAGCCTGGGAAAGGGGATGGGAAAGCCCACCCCCAACCATCCTGGCCCACACAGAAACACATGGCTCCAGCTTATAGTCCTTTCCCAGCCAGTAACCTTCCCAGGCTCTGATAACCACTTTGCAAATGTCATAAATGACCTCTTTGCAGCACTAGAGAATTTCAAGGATTTTTTTTCTCCTCTTTATTGATGTACAACTGGCATATTAACTTGAAGAAACGATTATACTTAAAAAAAAGCCCTCTATACTAGAAAATACTTGTGACAAATAACTATCCTGCAGAGGTACTTCAAATCTAGAAGTTTGTGTTTCTTGATTATTCTTTGTGTATGTGTATATACACAAACTTCTATATGTATATATACACATACATACAGATATATACATGCACATATATGTATATATAGGCACATTATATATGTGTATTTGTGTGTGTGTATATATATATACACATATATATAGATATGTATATATATATATATATGGAAATACAGGGTAGAACTTGGAAATAAGAAGACAGATTCAAATATTGCCTCCAACTCTCACTGGTACTTCTCTGAGTTTCATTTTCCTCTGTAAAATGGGTTCTTTTTGACATTATATCATCAACTTTTAGCATAGCTTAAGAAAAGGTTGTAATATACATATATGTTTATGTACATATACATACATATATATACACACACAGAAATGTATTGATATAAACATTTGTGTAGAGATAGAGATATATTGAAATAATCATAGGATTGTAGATTTAGAGATGAGAGACCTTGAGGGGGTATTACATTGAAATATAATATATACTTGCTAGAAGCAGGTAGGTAGGCATAGTGCAGAGAGCACCAGGCCTGCAGTCAGGAAGATCATCTTCTTGAGTTGAAATCTGACCTCAGATACTTATATAGCTGAATGATCCTGGGCAAGTCACTTAACCCCATTTACCTCAGTTTCCTCATCTGTAAAATGAGCTGGAGAAGGAAAGGGCCAACCACTCCAGTGTTTCTGCCAAGAAAACTAAATGGAGGCAACTAGGTAGCCCCCTATTCAATGGATAGAGCACCAGCCCTGAAGTCAGGAGAATCTGAGTTCAAATCTGACCTCAGACACTTAACACTTTCTAACTGTGTGACCCTGGGCAAGTCACTTAACCCTGATTGCCTCAGGAAAAAAAAAAAAAACCTCTAAATAGAATTACAGAATTGAATGTGATTGAAACAACTGAACCTTTGCAACAATATATACTCACTGAGGGAAAAGTCTTTATGTTTCTCCATATTCTCAATACTTAACAAATACAGGTTGGATATATAGAGTTGATTTCTCCTCCAAAAAATTTACAGTTGAAGAAATTGAAACAGAGAGATGTACTGACTCTGGTAAGGTGGCCAGGAAATAGATCTGGCTGAACCAAGATTCAAATTCAGACCCTCTCATTCCAAATCTAATGCTCCTTCCCCTGAGCCTCTCTTCCAGTCCTTGTTATTCTATTATCTTAAGAAAGCTAAAGTCTTAGATTTTAGAGCTTAGAGGTTACCTGGTGATATATTTTGTTATGTTATGCTGTGTTGTGTTGTATTGTATTATGGATGAGAAAACTAAACCTAGAGAGATAAAAGACTTAACATAAGATAGCCATAGCCAAAAATGGCAGAGTGCAGATTCAAACCCAGGACTTTAGGCTCCAGTGTTCTGGCCAATTTCCCATTAAACTTCTTACTCCTCAACACTGATAATGGGGAGTGTGGTTCTTGTTGCCATGTAATCTCGACCAGTCACAGGATAAAAATGACCTGTGCACTGATGTATTTAAGAACCTCCATGACCAAGCTAAGTTCAACATCAAAAACATATGCAAAGTATTAAGGTGATATCGTTAGAGTAACCCTAGATGCCAGTCCAGGAAGGCATTTGTAGGAAGCAGTCAGCTCCCAGGCAGTACTTGTAGGTAGCCAGCAACTCAACTAGAGCTGCATCTTAGCATAAAAGAGGGAACTGGCCAAGACCTTCCTGGGATTAAAAAAAAAAAAGAATTACATTCAGAAGGAAAAAATCCAGAGTATCTTTGGAGAGAACTTCAACAGCTGAGCATGGGACAGTCGATCACTTATTCTTGACCCAAAAAAAGTCAAGGCTGGCAGTGGAAATTATTGTTAAGACATTTGCGGGGGGGAAGTAGGGAAATAAGGGCTAAGAGGTTATTTTTCCATCCCCAAGCTTTTGGTGCGGAATGCTATTCCTGTTGTTGCTACTGGAATTCAAACACCAGCTCTCTCCCACTAGCAGGAACCAGAAACTCAGAACCATTCAAGGGATGATCCCCTGGATGCAGACAACTGGAGGCTTTGAAGAAAAAGAGACAGAGAGGGAGAGACAGAGACAGAGAGAGTGTGTGAATGAGTCTGTATCCTCAGGGGCAGCATGGCATGAGATATAGAGGGCAGGACTTGGAAATAAGACATGGGTTCAAATCTTGCTTCTGACTCATTAGTTCTGCAACCCTTAGAAGTTCACTTCTCTGAGCATTGATTTCCTCATCTGCAAAATGGGTCCCTTTTGATTTTATATCACCAACTTTTAGCATAGCTTAAAAAATAATTGCTGATTGTTGGTTGATTGTTGGATATGTTTATTATTTTTATTCTCCAAATGAATACTGGGCAGCAGTATTCATTCCCAGCTGTCTGCAGAGTTCCACAATAGAAACAATAAGAAAAACATCCAGGGAGTCTCATCCCCAGAACTTTACTGTTCAAATATCAAGGGAGATTTACAGTCCTTTGTGTTAGAAATCAAAACAAATCTTCTGGAGATTACTGAAGTCTCTGCCTTCAACAGACATGAGTGTACTCTCTAACTCCTCCTCAGGGAAAGGAAAGCACCATTCCTCATCCCACCAGTCCCCTTGTTTTCTACTCTTTCACCTGTTTCTCAGTTATTCTAATCTCATCACCCTGGAAGAAAAGTTCCAGAATCCCATTGTCTCTGAGTTTCTGGTCAGTGCTAAAGGTCTCTTGTCTTGTTTTCAACTGCCCTTGGTTTAAAACCCGTTGCCTTATATCTTAACCAATTGAGACATGTTGTTAAAAGTCACCCTGTTTTACCACAGGGATATCTTTCAGTGTCATCAAGGTGGATGAATTTACTGTGCCTTGAGTGTATCCTAGAGAAATCCTCCGGGATCCATCTGGGTGAAGGATTCCCGAGATAGAAACACGGCCCATTCTCATTATTGTTGATGGCCATCGATAAACCCATGAGAATACATCTTTCTTAGAGGCTGGATGGATCATTGTTTCCCACGTCATTACTGCTCTAACTCCATATTGTTTATTGTGTGTGCCCTTGAATGTATGTGTGTGCAATCCTGTCTTAACTCTATGGCAGTAGATGACATAATCCAGTGGAAATCTTGTTCCCTTTCACGCAGCTCTTACCAAATATCAGGAAAGATTGGTCCCCTCATTGATGAGGGTGACCCCTCTATTGAATCACATCACAGCTCACCCTGTGTGCCTCTTCTCCTTGTCCTCTTGTAAGTCCCTTTTAGGTGCTCCATTCTGTGTTCTAAAAGTCTTGTTCATTTTCCTTTTCCATCCCAAAGATGTAGCATAAAGTCTGCCCCTGGGTTAGCCCTTGCTATTACCATGTGAAGTGACTCTTGTGAGTCACTAAAAGGAACTTCATGGTTTCCAAAGGCTGTCTTCCTTTTAAATTCTGGGCCCAAGTCATTGTGTCTATCCAAGAGTTATGTACTGATTAACTGGTTCCACCCTCCTTCGTTTCATGGTCTAGGCAAAATGAATTTTCCATCCACTTGAGTGTTTTTTCCTTTGTGGATAGTTAGGATAATCTGTTTAGAGTGATTCTAGATATTATTTTGAAATTTAATTCTTTAACATCACTTAAACATAAAGAATTGAACTTTTCCTTAACCTCTCTTTTGTTCACAACTCAAAATATGATTATTCTATTAGCCCATAAATAATGAAATAGGTGAATAGATGGATATATGTATAGATAAATAGGTAGATAGATGAAAGGAAAAAAGGAAGGAATGAAAGAAGAAGAAAAAATAAACAGAGACACAGAGACACAACGAGAGACAGAGAGACAGAGAGAGATAGGGAGGGAGAGAAAGAGAAAAGGAGGGGAACTTTTCTTTCAGGCGTTCCATTCTAATTCCTAATTGCTGCATGAAGCCATAAAATAATCCAATGAAAGATCTTACAATTAAGTCAAACATTCTGTTTTTGAATGAATAGCAAAGCACTAATTAATAAGAGATTAATAGGATAAAAACCACTTATTCTGCCTGTCTTTCAGGGTTACTTTGAAGGTTAACATTTGATAATGTGTATAAAGGGGCTTAGGTAATGGTACAGTTCTATTTGAAGCAGCAATATGTGGTAGAGATAAGAAGGCAGATGACTTCTTGTTGTTGAGTCATTTTCAGCTATATCCAACTCTTTGTGACCCCATTTGGGGTTTTCTTTGCAAAGAGACTGGATTGTTTGCCATTTCTTTCTCCAGTTCATTTTATAGATGAGGAAACTGAGGAAAATAGAAGGGATTTGCCCAGGATCATACCACTAGGAAGTGTCTGAGGCTGGATTTGAACTCAAGAAGATGAGTAGTCCTGCCTCCAGGGCCAGGGCTTTATCTGCTGTAGCACCACCTAGCTGCCCTGTCAGATGACATTCCAGGATTCCATTCAAATCCTGCCTCTGGCATTCACTATGTGACTTTAGACAATCTCCTTCAGCCTCAGTTTCCTCATCTGTAGAGTGAAAGGTCTGATTTCAATGGCTTCCAGCTCTAGATTTATGAGACAGGAGGTCACATTTCCAATTCTGGCTCAGATTTATAATGACCGTGTGATCATAGACAAACCCATGAGACTCAATTTCCACATCTATAAAATGACAAAGCTGAGCTAAATAACCTCCAAGAACTGGTGCTGCTCACACCAGATGCCTCATCCTGTGGATAACATCCCCAAATATTGGCTAGGTGGATTGGATGTTCCTCAGTGGTTAAGCAAAAGGACTTGAGGTCCCTTGGAATTGATTCCGGCCTCAGGCCCCTCCAGGGGAGCCAGCTGAAGGCCGGTATTTTAAACTGGAAACTGCTGGGACTCTGGCATATTAGGGAGAGTCAAAAAGACTAAGACTCTTGGCCCTAACAACCAGAAGGTCCCTGATGTGAATGTGATAAGGAAAGATCTTTCCTCCTCTGATCCTCAGTTTTCCCACTCAGAAAACTGGGTGAAAGAAGAATATATTAGGTAGCCCTTGAGGTTCTTTCCAGCTTTAGAATTCTATCAATGATTTCTAGTCCAAGTTTATTTAACTAAGAAACATTTTAATAGCCTGTATTACTGAGGACTCTGGGAGATGATTTTTGTGTCAGCACCTCCTATGGTGTGTCTACTGGGAAAAAAAAAATGGCTTCCTACTATATTCCCAAACTCTGGAAACCCATAATTATCAGCAGGAAAATAAGGAATGCTCCCTTCTGGTTTGGTTCTTATAAGCAAATGAACAGGCTTGAGTGGGAGGGGAAGGGGGGACATAGAGAATAATTGATAATTCAGGAAAATGGCGTGCATGTGCTCCGAGATGATGTCGGCGTCAGGCCCACATGACCCGACCGTAGTGACGTGACTTCTTCATCATCATCTTCCTCCTCAGCTCCAGCCTCAGAGATGGTTAAAGGGGAGTCTCACCTGCCAGTCTGTGCAGCAGGATCTCTATAGCAACGGAACATAAATCAGGAAAATGGCTCCTTTTGTAAGTTGGTTAATAGGCACAACATGCTCCTTTAGAAAACCCAGCTATTCTTTCAATAGACTTTGATTGAAAGTCAGCCTTTTCTACAGACACATTCACATTCACATCTAGTAGCAGCTTGTATGGCTGTCCAAGGTCTAATTTATTACCCTTTAAAGATCGGGCCAAGAAAGAATGGTCCTCAGAACAATGTTTACATTCAGGGCCATAAGCACCGGGCCACAAAGAAGCATCCTTTTGTTCAGGAACTAGGAATATTAATCTTTAACTTGGGACTTTAACCCTCCCACCACCCCCCACCTATTCAGTCTGGGGGTAGTCTTACCTCCTAATTAAGAGCTGACCAGTTTAAAACTTGGTTTTTCATCAACAAGATAGAGAAAGAGTAAATCTTCAGACTCTTATTTTGCCAAAGATGGTGACAGTAGGTGTCTAAAGGTTCCCACCCCATTTACCAAGGACTAGATCATTCTCTTCCAGTCTTTTGGAGGAGGGGGATTGGAATTCTCATTCTTCATTTAGAAGAATTGGCCTGTTAACAGAAAACATAAGTGATCCCCTTCCTAGTACCACCGAGTGCACTGCCCCTGGGGCCATGGTATGGCCAACCTTCCCTTCCTCCCTCTCCATGAGATCCCATTTGAATCATCCCATCCATCCTCCCCAAATGTAATTTGGAAATGAAACCAAGAACTTCACTTCATTGAGAAAGTCATCCAAAATGTCCTACAGTATCAAAGGGAAGTCAGGGAACTTACTGGGACCCTTTGATGTCAGGGTCAGGGTCACATCAATAATGGAATGGTAGGCTTTTTCCCAAAGAGGGAGAGAAATGTTTACGTGGGCCCTTCTTCCTTTTGGGTCAGGAGAAGAAGTAGGGGAAGACAAAGTCTTTAGAAATGAGTCCTTTGGGGGACTGTTGCATTTTAGGAGATTCAGATGAAAAAGGACTTCAAAAACAAAGAGGGGCCCCCTCACTGTTCATCCAAGATCCCAGCTCCCTGCCGGGGCTGAGAGAAGATGGTTTCACAGCAGTGTCTCCTGCTCTGATTTTCTTAAATTTAGAGAAATTCAAAAGGCAAATTCTGGCCCTCTTCTAGGATGATCTCTGCCTTTCATTGTTGAAAGAGAATCAAACAACTGAGTGACTTTGGAAGACAAGGCCAAAAGACAGCCCTACGTGGTTAAGAGAAAAGGAGGAAAAAGTCTTTTCCCTTGCCTGAGGTAAGAGGCAGGTCAGGGATCTCTGCCAATAATTTTTATAGTGTGACTTGAGGCAAGCCATTTAATTTTGCAGGGAGACTTCAGACATTTACTAGCTGGTGTGAACTTGGACAAGTCACTCTGCCTCAGTTTCCTCACTATGAAACAGAGATTAAAACAGTATCCTCCATGCAGGGTGGTTAGGATCAAATGAGATAATATTTATAAAGCACTTAACACAGTATCTGATACATAACAGGAACTTCATGAATTTGTATCCTTCCCTCATAGTTTCTTCATATGTAAAATTAGAAGGAGATTGGACAGTCCAGACCAGAGCAAATAAAATTATATATGTTAAACAGGACAACTGGAGATGGTCCTGCTAGTTCATGATGTCTAGAGCTAGACCTTTGAGGTTATTTAGTCCATCTTCCCCATTTAAAAGAGCACTAGACTTGGTGTCTCACTTTAAGATTTTCAGAGTTTATAGATATCATCCTATTTGATCTTGGGAGGTAGGAGCTATTCTTAGAGGATAAGAGATACTGGAACAAAGAAAGAGTATTAATGGCTTTCCCAGGGTCACACAGGTAGTAAGTGACTGAGACAGGATTCATACTCAAAGCCAGCATTCTAGCCTCTATATTATTTGGTTGCTTCAGTCCAAAGCTTGGTTCCATTATTTATACCTTGTGTGGCCTGGATGGGGAAACTAAACTAAGTGTTCTCCAAGGTTTCAGCCATCTCTAAATTCTATGAGCACCCCCCCATCCATTTTCCTTTTCTCTTCTTCCCTATTCTTTCATGCATGAGCTCTTACACTGGTCATTCTGACCAGCACTAATCTATCCAAAATTAGGGCTCAGACTCAACTCCTGGGATTCCAAGCTCGGGGTTCTTTCCACCTTGCCACAATAACTCCTTTTCCTTCCTTCCATGTTTCCTTAATTCATTCTTGTATTTCTTAGATTCATCAATCTTTAATTCAGAACATTTTCTGTTCAGAGAACCCTGTGCTGGGGCAACGGATGGATATACAGAGAGGTATACATGCAGCATGGGAGATACATTTGTAACTTTATAAAGCCACACAAAAAAATTGTAGGATTATAGGAAAGTAGATTCTCAGCTGGCAGAGACTTTCCCAGTCATCTGTTGAGAATGAGAAAATTGAGGAAGTTGATAGAAGTCATTTTTCCCAGGTCACACAGGTAGTAAAAAGAAGAAACAGAATTTGAACCTGAGTCCCCTGCCTCCAAATCCATTTTTTTTTATAACAGCAAGAGTTTAGTGTGGAATATAATATAGTAATTATATGAGACTTGAGGTCAGAGGAAGCAGAGATTGTTTCTGATGGGGATGATTATAGAGACTTCAGGAAAGAGGGAATATCTCGGGATTTGTGTTCAGGGGAATTGATATTATAGCTTGGATCAATAAGAGGAGAAAAAAGCGAGAAACCCTGAGCTTTGAGTCCACGGGCTGTACGTACTGAGAGCAACGCCCAATAACATTCAATTGAAGGAAACTCCATAGCTAAGGCAAGGTGATTGCAAACTCATGCTTTAATAAAATCTGCTTCTTTATGGT
>JAJPUD010001386.1:237373-308592 GCA_023553655.1 Myrmecobius fasciatus
TAATGGAATGGAATATTATTTTTCTTTAAGCAACAACAAACATAAGGAATATAGAGATGCCAAGAAGGATTTTTGTGAATTGATTGATGCAAAGTGGTGCAAGCAGAATCAGGAAAATAGTATATCCAATGAGTGCAACAAAGTAAATGAAAGGGACAACAGTAAAAGAAATGAATCAGTTGCAAAATTATAATCACCAAGCTGAATTCCTAATAACAATAACCACCACTTCCCCCATCTTCATCATTAGCATTTGTATGGTATTTTATTGTATATAAATATTTTCTAATTTGAACCTTTCAAAATTCCAGAAAGGTAAGTTAAGAAGTAAGTAAATGGGGATTGACATCCCCATTTTACAGATAAAAAACTGAGGTACACAGAGATTAAATATCTTTGTTAGTGTTAAATTATATTTAATTTATTAAATTAATAATTGTATCAATTTAATTTAATTATATTTATATAATCTGCATGTTACATTTATATTATAATAAATATTATTATAATTAATACTTATTAAAAAGGGTATCCACTATATGAAACATTGCATACAATGTCAGCTTTATTGATATATTGATTAATTTTAAAGTGCTTTCCCTGTTCTTTCTCTTTTTAAAAATTATTAAAAGAGATAGCTGTCTTGGAAGGAGAGGGGAAAGGAAAAAGGGTGTAAAAACAAAAGTTAGCCGCAAAAACTTTATTTAAAGATTTAGTTAATTTTATTTAAAATGTATTTTTCTGTAAAAAAAAAAAAAGCAGTGACCATAGCATAGTCCAAATTGTTTAGACCTTGTGCTCTTCTGGATTTTCTATTGCTTTGTATTCTAAAGGTCATAGTATATAGTCAGTCTTCTCATTGCATTTTAATTGTAAAAACTTAGCACAATGCGGGGCACATAACAAGTACTATATAAATGTTAACTATAATTATGCTAGTTGTGCCTTTGAAACTGTTATATTGGTTTTTATATTTATAATGTACCTTCCAAACATGGCCAGTCAAGAGATAAGTTTATACTGATGACAAATCTTGCTAACCCTTCCTGATGTTCCCCAACTGATTTAAAGCCATCTAAAAATAGATATGAAGGGTTCAGTGGATTCAAATTTGGTGTATGTTTGATGGCAGGCCCCAAAACTAATGTGACCCAATTCATGGGACAGGTAGAGCTTAAACCCAGCTCTTCTCACTTCCAGTCTGGTGGCAGGAACCTTATTACTTTCCAGGTTGATGTCAATACTGAGCAGAATAACGAATGGGACAATGCTTTAAAAAATATTACAGAAGTTCCTTGGAGCGTTCCAAATATGGGATGGCTGACCTCAGGGGTTACTGAGTTCTTTCCTACTAGAAGTCTTCAAGCATCCACTTGAGTGGGTTGTAGAGATTCTCTTTCCAATATGGATTGGGCTTCGTGGCCAGTGGTGTCTCTTCCAACTCCGAAAGTCTGTGTTTCTATGAATTAGAGCAATTCAGAAGTGTCATGATCTTTTTCAAGAGGTTCAAGCAGAAGCTGGATGACCATTCTCCAGATATGTCATAAAAGAAGTCTTTTTTCGAGCATGGGTTAGAGTGGGTAGCCACTCTACTGTGAAAGCCTGTGGGTCTTTGTGGGCAAGAATGAGCCTAGGAAGATTTGGCACATGGGGGTATCATTACTATATCTGTGAGTGATGAAGGCAGGGGACAAATTGGAGAAAATGTCAAGTCCGGGAGACCAAGAAGGAGGTTTTTGCATTATTAAATCGAGAAAGCCATGAAGGCTCCAGCTAGTGTGAAAGCATAGTGCACAGAGAGGCTTGGCCATATTTTAAAGTAGGGAAGGTAGCGCAGAGGGGTAGGTCAAAGTTGACCCCAATTTTTTTTTAATGAACCTTGGTAATTAGGTGAATAGTGGCTCCACCAATGATAGTAATGAAAGCAGAAAAGGAAACAGGGTTTGGGGTAAAGAGGCGTGTAATCTTAGACCAGGTGAGGAGTCTGAGGTACAGAAAAGCAGGTAGGTAGGGATGTCCTGTAGGCAAGTGGAGCAACTGATCTCCATTCAGTCATTGTCCTCTCCAGGGAAAGTTCAATGGACTGTGAAATGGCTAATGGCTTAGGGACATTAGGAAAAATTAAAGGCCTAGACAGTCCACTAATTGGATAATCACCTCTGTGATAGACAGATAAAATTTTAGACCTGGAATTTGGGCAGAGATCACCTAGGCCAACTCCGAGATTTTACAGGTGAGGAAACTGAGGTCAGAGATTCAGCACCTTGCCCAAAATCCCCCAGAAAGGTTTTTTTAACTTGCTCAGGTAATTTCAAAAGCAGCCAAAGACTTTCTTGTCTTCTAAACAAGGATGAAATGGAATCAAAACTCCTAAAAATCCCATTTTACTTTCCTTGTCATCTGAAACATCATTTATCAAAATCTTCACTCCCTTGCAAAAGATGAAATACATTTATTTTTCTGTAAAAGGTCCTGGGTGAATTGGGATTTTTTTGAGATTTCAACCATACATGGTTTTATTTTTTTCTTTTTATTTCTGCCCTATTGAACACGAGAGGCCACACAAATTCCCCCTAATTCTCCAGATGAGTCTTACATATGGGAGTAATTAGAGGACCCCAATGGCTGCATTGGCATTTATCTGTCTGCAGAGCATTGTTTTCTGAATTTTCTCATATTGTCCCTTCAGTATTTCTACTTTTCTTTTGGTTGCAATGACTGATCCCCTCAACTAGCTTTAATGCCTGATAAAGGAAATACTGCCCAGGATTGTGTGAGTGGGCATATGATAGACATTAATTTTTAATTTTATCTATTGACCTTGAAATCTTGTCAGAGAGGATTCAGATATTCCATAGAAAAGAGTTGTGGGTGTTGGGAGTAAGGGGGTGCGATCATTCATGTGTGCACAATCCAAAACAAAGGACTACTCAGCAAAATCCCTTTCTTCAAAGTAAGTGGTATATCAGTCCTTTGGGGAGCTGGAAGAGGACTGTTTGCTCTATATAAACACTCATCTCATTTTATGAAGAGTATTTACCAAAGCTTTTCATCTGTAATGTTGGTGGGAAGGAAAACCACAGGCTTGGGTTGTGATGTTAACAATTCAACAAACATCCATTAAGCGTGCACTGTCTTTGGCTCCTAGACTTAGAGCTGGGAGGGATGTTAAAGGGCATCAAATCCATTTTAGAGATGATATAACTGAGGCTCAAGATTTTTCTAATGATAAACCTGAGGCTCTTACTACCATCCAATGGCAGTCCTAGGGATGCTTCAGGCAACCGTTTGGTAATGGTGACCAGATGTATCCCTCTGTAGTCTCCCTTGATACTTGTTTGTGCTCCTGGGGTCATACTCACTCATCCCTCTTTCCACTTAGCCCTCTCTCATGCAGTAACTGCTTAATTTACTCAAACTTAAAACCTTTAGTCATCTCCCACCATCCTAGACTTTCACATATGGACCAAAGAAAGCCAAAGTATTGTCTTCTTCTCAATGTACTGAAGAAACTGTAACACTCACCATCAGCTGCTTTGGAAAAGTTGTCTACTGGATAAACCAAGGCCCATAGGGACCACCCTCTCAAAAGTCTTTCTTCTCTTCCTCCTCTTGGCCAGTTTGAAACTTAGCTTTGGGCAGCACTCCAGGCAAGGAGAGCTTAGGGGTGGATGGGAGCATGGGAAGATCCTCAGCCTCATGAACCTAGAAGGTGGGGGGACTTTGGGGAGGAAAGGGGAGTATGGAAAGATAAACTTTTAAGAAAGATTTTACCTTTGGCCCATGGATAGTTCAATGCTCTGCCTTCCAGCCACTTCATCATCTGGTTTATAAGCATGTGAACCTACTTTAATAACTGAAAATAATTTCATAGTCTTTTGTATAAATTTTTCCATTTTAAAATTAATTTTTTCTCTTATTCTTCCCCACTATCAAGCAAGTATGTGAATAGATGGATAGATACATAGATAAATACATACACATACATTTATATGTTTATATAGACACAGAGACTGGCAAAACAAATGCCCATATTAACCATGTCTGAAAAATTGTGCTTCTACTTTCTAAGCTCATCATCCCTTTGAGAGTGGAATATTTTATCTTAATTCTTTTGGAGAGCTGGTTTATCACTGTGTTGAGCAGAGTCTAAAGTTCTTCAAAGTTGCTTTCCTCAATTAATGTTGTTCAAGTCATTAAAACATCTTCATTCTGCTCACTTTTCTCTGCATCAGTTTATAAAGATTTTCCCAGTTTCCTCTGAAAACATCAATTTCCTTCGTTCTTATGGCAAAATAATAATCCATTTCACATAAAACAATTTGTTTAGCTATTCCATAATAGGGGAGGACAGCCTCTTGGATTCCAATTTCTGGCTCCAACAAAAAAAAAAAACAGAGTTGCTATTATTTCTTTCATAAGAGATGTTTTTATCCATGAAAATGGCACTAAAGAAGATGCATTGCCATTTAGTTTGGAGCCTAAAGATCCCAGGACCTTTCTGTCTGATTTTGCAGAAGAAACTCTCTGTGCTGTCTGCTCCATTAAATTGTGAGCTCCTTTAGGGCAGGAACTGCCTTATTTTTCTGTTTATATCCCCAGTACTTAGTTCACATTAAGTGCTTAATAAATGTTTTTCTTTCATCTATTCACATTCCTTCTTTTAAGCACAAGATCGTGCAACAGCCCCAAGACATGAACATGTAGGGACCAAATTTAATATTTAAATGCAATAAAATAGGCACTAAATTCAATCAGCATTCATAGCATGTATGGTTTTAATGGCGTTTTTAGAGAGCATGGCAAGGAGGTTACATAAAGTGAACACAATTAGAATTTCCAGGCAAACACTTAAGACTTTCCAAGGCTGGCTATAAGGAGTCAAGATCCTGGAAAAAGTGAGGGGAAAGAAGAATGTGGTACATGAGCCCTTCTCCAGCCATGGGGGAGATTAAGAACTTGTAAGATCATCACTAGAGTTTCTTTTGCACATGGATATCCTAAAGGGTGAGATAAGTGGAAAAGCCAATAGGGAATGGCAAAGTCAGTCTTGGGTTAGAAGGTAATTCATCTATAAATAAGCATTTACTAAGTACCTACTGGAAGGCAGCTATAAGCAGTTAAAAAGTTGATTTGGGATTGTTTTATGCCATTTGGCTCATGCAGGGTTGTTTGCCTTTGGTTTTCCAAGAGGACCAGTGACAACTTGGGTGATGTCTTGACTTTAATTTAATGAGGTAGAATTGCTAAAAATCAATAAACTCACTCTTTCTTCCTCAGTTATCAAGATCTGGATAGTCTCAGAAGACAAAAATGCATTATATCTTTGAACCAATTGCCAGCTATCTTCATATCAAGTCATAAAATCAAATCCATTTCAAAATGAGAGGATAAATTTTATTTTATTTTTTTTAAATCTCAACAAAATAAACTTTATTTTTCCCCCAAGCTTTTCCTTTCCTTCCCCCCACCCCTAGATGACAGGTAATCTAATACATGCTAGATAGGATAAATTATATGACAAATACAATACATGTATACATAGCTATACAGTTATCTTACTGCACAAGAAACATCAGGTCTAGAAAGAGAAGAAAAAAAAAAAAAAACAACCTAAGAAGGAAAACAAAATGCATGGAAATATTCACAGAAAGCGTTAAAATGCTGTGTTGTGGTTCACTCTCAGTTCCCACAGGCCTCTCTCTGGATGTATATGACTATCTTCATCGCAGCACAACTGATTTGAATCACATCATTGTTGAAGAGAACCATGTCCATCAAAATTGATCATCGTATAGTCTTGTTGCTGTGTATAATGTTCTCCTGGTTCTGCTGATTTCACTCAGCATAAGATCATGCAAGTCTCTCCAATCCTCTCTGAAATCCTCCTGTTGGTCATTTCTTACAGAACAATAATATTCCATAACATTCATATACCATAACTTATTCAGCCATTCTCCAATTGATGGGCATCTTTTCAATTTCCAGTTTCTTGCCACTACAAAAAGGGCTGCCACAAACATTTTTGCACATGTGGGTCCCTTTCCCTCCTTTAAAATCTCTTTGGGATATAGGCCCAGTAGAAACACTGCTGGGTCAAAAGGTATTCACTGTTTGATAACTTTTTGAGCATAGCTCCAAATTGCTCTCCAGAATGGTTGGATCCGTTCACAGTTCCACCAACAATGTATCAGTGTCCCAGTTTTCCCACATCCCCTCCAACAGTTATCATTATCATTTCCTGTCATTTTAGCCAATCTGACAGGTATGTAGTGGTATCTCAGAGTTGTCTTAATTTGCATTTCTCTGATCAATAGTGACTTGGAGCACCTTTTCATGTGACCAGAAATGGTTTCAATTTCTTCGTCTGAAAATTGTCTGTTCATATCTTTTGACCATTTGTCAATTGGAGAATGGCTTGAATTCTTATATATTTGAGTCAATTCTCTATATATTTTAGAAATGAGGCCTTTATCAGAACCTTTAGATGTAAAAATATTTTCCCAGTTTACTCCTACCCTTCTAATCTTGTCTGCATTCATTTTGTTTGTACAAAAACTTTTTAACTTGATATAGTCAAACTTATCTATTTTGTGATTAATGATGGCCTCTAGTTCTTCTTTGGTCACAAATTCCTTCCCCCTCCACAGGTCTGAGAGGTAAACCATCCTACATTGTTCTAATTTGTTTATAATATCATTCTTTATGCCTAGATCATGAATCCATTTTGACCTTATCTTGGTATATGGTGTTAGGTGTGGGTCAATGCCTAATTTCTTCCAGACTAGTTTCCAATTATCCCAGCAGTTTTTGTCAAATAGTGAGTTTTTATCCCCAAAACTGTGGTCTTTGGGTTTATCAAACACTAGATTACCATTGTCATTGAGTATTTTGTTCTGTGAACCTAACCTATTTCACTGATCCACTACTCTATTTCTTATCCAATACCAAATGGTTTTGGTGACCACTGCTTTATAATATAGTTTTAGATCTGGTGCAGCTAGGCCACCCTCATTTGCATTTTTTTTCATTAATTCCCTTGAAATTCTTGACCTTTTGTTTTTCCAGATGAATTTTTGTTGTTATTTTTTCTAGGTCAGTTAAATAATCTCTTGGGAGTTTGATAGGTATAGCACTAAATAGATAGATGACTTTAGGTAGTATTGCCATCTTTATTATATTCGCTCGACCTATCCAAGAGCACTTGATGTTTTTCCAATTGTTTAGATCTGACTTTATTTGTGTGGAGAGTGTTTTGTAGTTTTGCTTATATAGATCCTGACTTTCCCTTGGCAGATATATTCCCAAATATTTTATACTATCCATAGTTATTCTGAATGGAATTTCTCTTTGTATCTCTTGCTGTTGCATTTTGTTGGTGATGTATAAAAATGCTGATGATTTATGTGGATTTATTTTGTATCCTGCAACTTTGCTAAAGTTGTGTATTAATTCTAATAGTTTTTTAGTTGATTCTCTAGGGTTCTCTAAGTAGACCATCATATCATCTGCAAAGAGTGATAATTTGGTTTCCTCATGATCTACTCTAATTCCTTTAATCTCTTTTTCTTGTCTTATTGCCAAGGCTAGCATTTCTAATACAATATTGAACAGTAATGGTGATAGTGGGCAACCTTGTTTCACCCCTGATCTTATTGGGAATGGTTCCAGTTTATCACCATTACATATGATGCTAGCTGATGGTTTTAAATAGATGCTACCGACTATTTTAAGGAAAAGTCCATTAATTCCTATACTCTCTGTTTTTAATAGGAATGGATGTTGGATTTTATCAAATGCTTTTTCTGCATCTATTGAGATTATCATATGGTTTTTGTTAGTTTGGTTATTAATATAGTCAATTATGTTAATAGTTTTCCTAATATTGAACCATCCCTGCATTCCTGGTATAAATCCTACTTGGTCATGGTGTATTATTCTAGGAATGATTTTCTGTAATCTCTTTGCTAATATTTTATTTAAGATTTTTGCATCAATATTCATTAAGGAGATTGGTCTATAATTTTCTTTCTCTGTTTTTGTTGAGAGGATAAATTTTAAAAGAAAAAATAATCTGTCTATTAAAGATGGATTAGTAGTTGAGTTCTGATGTTCCTTCTTATAATTCTAGATCTATGATCCTTTAATCCAGAATCCTTACCTATAAGAGACCTACCCAACTTTCTGGACATCTTCTCATTGTCTTTTGACATTGAATGAATATCACTGGTTCACAAAATCTGTTCATTATCCTTTCATCTTGCTACAGGACCCGCTCATCTACATTTTTGCTTATGCATACATTTCCTTGATACTCTCATTTACACCACTCTTCCTTTGTAATCCTCTGTTGTTTTCCATGTGTTCCCAGTCTCTCTCCACTGACCTCTGAGTGATCCTCAACTTCAATTCTTTGGAGATTATAGTGACTCAGAATCTTAAATTAGAAAAATACTGGTATTAAGATCAATTCCAAGATGACAACATAGAAGGAGCAAAACCACTAAAACAACCATGAGAATGAGCTCAGGCTGCAAAGGCAGAGGCAGGTTAGGCAGAGGGTAGGTTTGGACTTTTTACTCAGACTTCAAATAGTCAAACACAAGGGCATAATGTATAATGTAAAGGAAGTTCATTTAGAACATACAAAGGGAAGAGAACATGAGAATCCTAGTCTGGTCCCTCGTTTCCAATGTTACCTCCCAAGAAATTAAATATCTTCTATAAAGAGAGGCAGTACAATTCAGCGTAGAGAGAACTGGCTGCAGAGTTAAGACTTGGACTCAGGTTCTACTGGTACCTACTGGTTCTTCACAGCCTCTCAGAGATCTAGACAATTCTCTAAGACAGGGATTCTTACCCTCAAATTCATGAATTGTTTTAATGTTTTGATCAATGTATTTCAATGGAAATGGTTTCTTTTGTAATCAATCCTTTGGATTTTATTTCACAAACTTAAAAACATAATTCAGAGAAAGGGTGCGTAGACTTTGCCATACTGCCAAAGGAAACCATGACAAAAAAAGGTTAAACAAAACCCTGCTCTGAGACAGTAAGTGGTAGAGGGAGTTTCTTCCTTGGATGTTTCCTTTATTAATGAAATCACAAATCCAGTACATCTCAACTGTATTCTGTATTTGGGCAGAGTATCCATAAGTAAGGGTATGGAAAGAAAGAAGGGAGTGAGGAAGGAAGGAAGGAAGGAAGGAAGGAAGGAAGGAAGGAAGGAAGGAAGGAAGGAAGGAAAGAGAGGGAGAGAGAGAGAAGGAGAGGGAGAGGGAGAAGGAGAGGGAGAGAGGGAGAAGGAGAGGGAGAGAGGGAGAGGAGAGAAGGAGAAGGAGAGAAGGAGAGGGAGAGGAGAGAGAGAGAGGGAGTTCTGTTGGCCAACTAACCCAGTCTTACTACTGCTCACAGAAACTGTTGTTTGTCAGACTTCATTCTTGAAAAGGACCATGACCTCAGGGAGGAGACATCATGGCATAAAAGTGAGCTGGATTTCAGTGAGGAAGGGCTGGACATGGTCACCTGCCTCACTTTCCCTTCCAGAGCCATCTGGATCCAGTAGTCAGATAAAGATCAGAACTGTTGGAGATGGCCCCGGATGAAGAGGGAGACCTTGGCCTTTTAGGTACAAACAAAGATATGGTTAGAGAGAGGAACTAGGATTGTCTCAGAAACGTAAATTCAAAAAAAAAAAACCCAGCATTAAAAAGATCAACTCAAAAATGACAACATAGAGGAACAACATGAGAATGAGCTCAGGCTTAAAAGGCAGAGACTTTAGCATAAGTCAGGGTTTTTTACTCGGATTTCAAATATTCAAACACAAGGGATCAAAACAAGGGATTTAAAGAACTTCCAGATGAAATACTCTTCCTGCAGGTGCTCTGCCCAAAGGAATGTGAGTTTTAATCTTTGAAACTTCACAAAATATCTTGGGGTTTATCTGCTTGCTGGTTTTCTTTCTCAAGAATGATACCTTCAACCCAATCACTCTGGCTCTCATTGATTGTCCAACAATAGGTCTCAGGCCAAGTTCCACCTTGGTCATCGTTTGGATTCTGACTGAGTGTAAATGCAGATAGCAATTGTTTCGGTTCTGACAAAACTCTAAGGGTCTTCCCCTAGCAGATTATTTTTAACTAGGTAAAATGGACCATTCTCTGCCTCATTTATTACCTAGGCTTAATCATGTGATTGGACTTTGCCTCAGTCAAACTGAGATCTGGGAAGGATGTTAATTTAAAAGGGTGTAGGTATCCCACTGCATCCAGGGCCATCTCCAGCAGTCCTGACCTGTATCTGGCCACTTGACCCAGATGGCTCTGGAGGGGAAAGTGAGGCAGGTGACCTTGCATAGCCCTCTCTCACTTAAATCAAACTCATTTGCATGTCGTGGCCATCTCCTCCCCACACCATGTCATTTCCTCTTCAAGAACAAAGAACAAACAACAACAATAACAATTCTGTATTTAATTTTTTATGCAACTTTTTTCCTTCTATACAATATAAGTTCCTTGAAAGCAGAGACTATTTTATTTTTTTATTTGGATCCTCAAAGACTATCACAGTCCCTGACATATGACATGTGCTCTTTGAATTAATTAATTGATGAATGAAAGGGAGTCTTTGAGTCAGAAACACCTGGTTTTAGGTGCTGCTTCTAACACATACTAGCCATGTGATTTTGTACAAGTCACTTGACTGTTCAGTGCTCCAAGCACTGATAGAAAAATATAAATTACCAATCTGTCACTGATTTTTGATTGATAAACAGAGCTTCCACACCAGGATTTCCTCACACCAGTGAAATCAGAAGTTCAAAGTTTATACATTCACCATCCCCCCCCAAAAAAAAGGGAATTCATAGAATTAATTGATTGAAATTTGAATAAATAGGTACCAAGAGAGCTTTGATTCGTGGATCCACCAAAAAATATGTACAGGAAACAAAAATGTTTTTAAGCTATATAACCAAACCATTGGAGGCAGACAATAGAGAGGATGTGGCAAGATACCTCTGTCATCCACGAAAAACTGGGCTGAATAAAACATACGTCTTACCCAGTGTGGTCAGTTCCAGAACCATAGAGTTTCAAGCCTGGAAAAGACGTTAGAGATCATTTTGTCCAGCCCCAATATATTGTACAGATCCCAGGTGCACAGATTTAATAGGAGAAAGCATCTTAGAGCTCTCTTCATTTTATAGATGAGGAAATTAAAACTCAACTGTAGTAGGTGACTCATCCAAGGTTGAACAGCTAATGGAAAACAGCCTGAACTTTAAGCTGGATCTCTTGTCTCCCTCTGACACTCACTTTCAACTACCAAGATTTCTTTTTCTTTTTTCTTTCTTTTTTGTTGATCTGTGCCCAATACACAAATGAAACAGAGACTCTTTGATAGGAATCTCCTGACCTTATGCTCAGATATTTGCATAATTTGTATCTGATTTTCCAAATGGCTTTACCTATGAATGGCTGTTGAGTAAATGTGTCACTGGGATTTCTTTTCAATAGTGATTTCAATGAAATTAGAGTGGGATATTTGGCAGGGACGACTCAGCTTCAATTAATTGTCTTCAGCTGGACCAAGAGAGTAAGTTAGAGAGAAGTCCATAACAAAATTACTCCCAAAATGGAGACTTATGGGCCAGGAGCCTCACTTTTTTGCTAGGCTGAGAGACTAGTAGGTATCTTTCGAACACATGGAGAAAAATGATTTCTTCTTCACACCATTATGTTCATTAGCATTATTCCATTAGAAAATGGGTTCCTTGTTTAGAAGTGGAGGTTGCTTTCTGTGAATATTAAAAATAGTCACAATTTACTTTTGCCATTTGTATGGTTCCAGTTGGGCCATTTTCCTTCCCCACCAAGCACACACGAGCTGTGGTCTTTCAGCTGGGCTCTACAGAATCTCAGCATTTTGGGAAGCATGGCTCGGAGGTGGGGGCTGAAGGAGGGGGATGATTTACTCCATCACTTTGAGAGCTATCCCTATTATAACACTAAAGTTTTGTGTTTGAGGACATGAAAAATAATAGAAGTGATATGGTCAACAAAGATTTTTAAATCTCACTGGTCTCATGGAGAGAGCTAGAACTCTTTTTAGGTTCCTTTCTCAAGATTACTGAATATCCCTTGAGTGATCTTAGATGACACATATAAAGCAACTCTTTGTCATCATTTTGTTTTCCTGCTTTAATGTTTTTATTGATATTTTTTGGTTTTAAATTATCTTTTTTGCTGACTCTATCCATCCCTCTTCCTCTATTTAGCAATGCATCCTTGGGGAGGGGGGGAGAGAAAGAGACAGAGAGAGACAGAGAGAGAAGGAGAGAAAAGAAGAAAGAAAGAGGAGACAGAGACAGAGAAAGGAAAGAGGAGAGACAGAAAAAGATAAGTGGGGAAAAAGGAAGAAGAGGAAGGGAGAAAAAAAGAGGAGAGGGGAATAAGAGGGAGGAGGAAAGAAAGGAAGAAAGGGGAAAAGAGAAAAAACATTCAGTAAGACTAATTTATCAATGGAGTCTGGCAGTATATGCAATGTTCTCTACTCATATTCTCCCATCTCTATTAAGAAGGTTGGCTCCATGTTTATAAGGTCACAGATTTAGAGACAGAAGAGAGCTCTGACCCCATACAGTTCAACCTTTCCATTTAAAAGTTAAAAAAACCTGATTTCTAAAGAAGTAATGACTCACCCAAGATCATAAGGGTCATAAGGAGCAGAGCTAGGATTCCTTTCCAAAGCCAAGCTTTCCACTAGGTTATGCTGCCTCCTACATGATGAGAATACTAGGTTCTTAGGCCCTTCATGCTTTAGGGATGGGTTGTAAGTAGGAGAGGTCCTCTTGACATGACCATGACCATGACTTCTTGAAGGCTTTGCCAATGGACCACAAGGTTCTGTCAGGTCCTACGATGCAGGTTGGCCACGTGTCTGCAACTCATCATCTCAGAGAGTTCCCTAGAGCAGTGAAAGAGTTATTGAATTGTAGAGTTATGGGACCAATATGTGTCCCCTGCCATTGAGGCTGACTCTATCCATTTTGTGTAAAATATGTGTCCAACAAATACGTGGTAATTTGGAGGGATTGGGAAAGGCTTCCCAGAGAAAGTGGCACTTTTGACCTGAAACTCTGTGAAAGCCGAGGAGCCAAGAGGCAGAGATGAGTTGGGGAAATGTTCTAGGTCTGGAAAAAAGTCTATGCAAGGAGCCATAATTAGACTGTTGAGATGAGGGAGTAATGGAAGTTAGTCTGGATTGGAGAGATCCTGTGAAGGGAGGCTCCATAACTGCCCTGCTACTGCTGAGTTGTTGGAACTAGGCTCCCCCTGACCACAAACCCAGCACTCAACCCATAACAATATGAATACAATAATAACATAATGAAGACTTGGATGAGTCCCATGCTTTCCCTCTTCCAAGAGCTCCAAGCTTTGTCTGTATTTTCATAACATCCATGTGGTTTTCCTGGCAAGTGATGGCTATTATTGCCATGATATAAATGGAGAAACCAGGCTCAGTGTGCTGCCAAGTAAATGCCCCAGGGAGTCCCACCTCATTGTGGAAGCAGCAGAAATGTCCATGGGGCTCAGGCCTGGCCTCCTGACAATAATCAGATTCAGGTTTCTCTCGCCTGTTCTCCTCCTGCTGCCTCCTCAGGGTTCCCAAACTCAAATTCATTCTGCTCTGCTGCTAACTCTGACCTGTAATACCCTTCTCTCTGCCTGTCCAGATCCCAGTTATCCTTCAGAGCCCATCATTAACTCTCATTCTTCCAGGAATCCTTCCCATCTATTTGCTTGTTTTTGGCGCTCCTATATTGTCAACTATAGTTTTCTGTCCAATATCTTTGTATGGGGGAAAAGGGAACGTGGAAATAGAAGGCTGGCCTTGGAGTGAATGAGACCTGCTTCAAGTCCTGACTGAGAGTGTGATCTTGGACAAGTCACTTCACATCCGAATGGCTCCCGACAATGCTCTAAATGCAATTTCATATTGTCTCCATAGTGAAGAAACATTCATTCAAAAATCCATTCAATAAACATTTATTAAGCAGCTACTATGTACTGAGTATGGTGTTAAGTGCTAGGGTTCCAAATAGAGAAAGAACACAATCCCTCCCCTCAAGGAGCTTACAGTCTATTGGGCCTGGGTCAGACTCCTTCCCTCATCTTCAAAAATGCATCTTATCTTGATTTTTGAAAATCAATATGGCCCCAGTAAAGGGTCACACAATACTAGACCTGGATTCAATTATAGACTCTGACCTTTACATCCCCCCCCTTCCATTTCCTCCTCTCTCTAGTGAAGGGGTTAGGAAGGTCAGTTTTCCTGTCGGACACCAACTCACAATCATGATTTTGAGTTTTGTACATTTCCACCTAAGTCTCTAATTCAGTATTTTATTGTGCTCTGACTGTCCCACAGTCCCACATTTGTCTCTACAAAATCTGAGCTACAAATTTATTTATAGTTATTTTAACTACCGGCTATGAATTATATAGACTCCCTTATGTGCATATCTCCAACCTTAAGGGCAGAGACTGCCTCATTTTTGTCTTTCTATCTCCAGTGTCCATCAAAATGCCAGGTACACAGTTGGTACTTAATTAATGCTTTTTTAATTGATTAAATGAAATTTAGGATTCTTTAGGGCAAATCTTTTTTTGGATATTTCATAGCACTTATTACTATATATTTTTCTTAGTAGACAGTTTAACAAGCATTTATTAAGCACTTACTATATGTGTGGTATTAGGCACTAGGTGACAAAACAAGTTTAGATGAGGCTGAAATTAGTAGGAAATAACAAAAGTGAACTAAATTGTCCTTAAACCTATAAAATATATTTTTATGATTGAGTCATTACCACTGGGAGATATTATTGGTGGTTTTCATTTTAAAAGATGATTTGTTCACTCAGTGAACAAATATTTCTTGAGACCCTATTGTGTTCTAGGCTCATGAGAGAAAAGGGATATTACCTACCTGCACGTGTGTTGTGATGTAAGAAGTAAGCTCTTTGAGGGTAAGGATGAGTTCTTTGTCTTTATTGCCCCCTGCCAAGTGTCTGATTAATACCTGCTTATCCAGGTGGCTCAAACTGAAAATAATTAGAGTAACATTTGCCTTGCTAAGAAAGTCTATCCCGTCATGTTACCTGTAGAAAGCTTCAGATGATCATATAATTATGCTTAAATGTGGGAGGGCAGCTAGATGGCTCAGTGGATGGAGCGCTAGGCATGGTTTTAGTCAATATGTTAACTGATTAGGAGTAGATCATACAGCACTGACCACATGTTAGGCTTAGGATCTACTGCTTGAGTTCAAATCCAGCCTCAGACACTTACTGGCTGTGTGACCCTCCGCAAGTCACTTAACTCTGGCTCAGTTTCCTCATCTGTAAAATGAGCTGGAAAAGGGAATAGTAAACATTCTATTATCTTTGCCAAAAAGACCCCATGAGTCAGGCACAACTGAACAACAACAGTAATGGGATAGGGGCATCATAGAGGGGAAAGGCATGTTGAAATAATTATCATGTGTCAGGCACTATACACTTTATAAATGTTATTTATAAATTTGATCCTCTCAACAACCCTATGAGATAGTACTATATTATCCCCATTTTACAGCTGGGAAAACTGAGAGATTTCCCATGATCTTACAAAATAGTGTTTGAGGCTGGATTTGAACTCCAGATGGAGTACTCTATCCACTGTTCTGAGTTTTGGAGATCCAAAAAAGAAGGGAAAAAATGACAAATCTCTTGCTTCAAGAAATTTACAGTCTGTTTAGAGAAGCACGGGGAATGTAGAAGTTCATAGAAAATCTAGATGAAGCTAATTTTGGTTCCAGATTGGGGGGGGGTGGCAGAGTGGGGAGATGATATCAGGGAAGGGTTCCTGTAAGATGTGAACCTTGAAGGAAGGCAGGGATTCTGAGAGATGGAAATGAGGAAGAGCTATATGTTCCAGCCATGGGGTTGGGATATGTGGCGGGGACCGTGAGAAATTTGGAAGAAATCTACAAATTTCCCTTTTAAATTAAAAATATTTCCTTTCAGGTACAAGATAAAACTTAGCCTTATGGGGGGGGCTGAGCAGTGAACCATATGGATTTAATTGTGGAGAGTTGGGGGTTTATTTTTTTGTTGTTAAAAAGGAGGGTGTGTACCAACTAAGGGTGCACATATACCACAGCCCCGAATTTCCCCAGCGCCATATTGGAAGCCAAGAAAATTGTTTTGAAAATCTGATCTCTCCTGGGGAGAGGATGATGTCAAGTATATGGTGAGTGACCACCCAGAAGGAACAGCTTCGGTTTGCTTGCTTAGACTGTTTGAGGCTTGCTTGGCTCTTTCCGAGATAGGACCATGATCAGTGGGCTAGTTATCTACATTGCTGAAAATCTGAAAAGGGGGGGAGGGTATGGAGGAAAGGGGGAGGGGGTTGGGGTGGGGAGGGGAGAGGGAGCTTGTCATCTCTGTAACAAGCCCAGCCAGCTGGGCTCCGTGCCCCGTGGAAGGAATGCAGCCCCACATCTGGTGAGCGAGCGCAGAGGGATGGATTTCACCAGCTCGCTGCGTTCTGATCCGGTCTGGCTGAGCGGTGACTTGTGTTAGACCCCCGGCGTCCCAGCTTAAGAATTAGACAGACCTGTGAGATCAAAGAGCCCACTCCCCTCATTTTACTGATGTGGGATTCATGGAGGTCCAGGGAGATTGGGACTCGCATCAGTAAGTGTCTGAGGCACTTGAATAGGACCCAAGAAGGTCCAGAACTCTACTTAGGAATTATCTGAGCATCTTCCGGCCTTCTCAGAATGGAACATAAGACTGAGCTTCAGGGCCTATGGCAATCCCTCTGGGGTACCAAACTGCCCTGTTGATACTTCAGCAAGGGATGGAGTCACCTGTGGACTTTTATGCTCCGTCCCACGGAGAAGGGTGTGAAAAGGGCCTCGAGACTGGGCCCGCGTCTTCACGCTAGAAATGTTGGTGAGCTGAAACAAGGGAGAACAAAGGAGGAAAGGTCCCAGTTGCCTGTCGGGAAGTCCCAGGGCCGGCTTGGGGCGCTCAGAATGGGGAGGGCATTGGGTTTCATTGCCTCGGTGTCCCTGGAAGGCGGGGTGCCCCACAGGAAGGCCCTGCATTCTTGTCCTTTCGGTGAACCTGCCTGAAAGGAATCCAGGAGTTATTGGGTAATCACAGCTTGTCAGCACCTTGGCTATGCAGCATGGCTCAATCCAATAATGTGAATGGGGCCTGTAATAGCACTGATGAAAAGCATACCAGTTTCAAAAGGGCCTTGAATGATTTTTTTGTTCATTTTCTGTTTACATGTAATGTGTTATTGATGTCATTACCTTATAATACAGCTGCTTGTTTCATAGAAAAACCAGGAATTATTCATTATTTTTTTAAGGGGGAAAAAAAGGAAGAAAGAAAGAAAGAAACCCTGTTACATGAAGAAAATTGCATTCGAATGCTGCAACTGAAACATATTGATTTCCTGGCACCAGACTTTTTAGATTAAAAATGCCAATACTAAATCCTTTCATGACCTATAGTTCATATGAAGTTCGCGTGTCATTTACTATTATTCTGGGGGGTAAAAAAAAAAGACTGAATCTATAATGAAAACAAGAGTTTAGAAGAATGTCGGCAGGTTCGTCAATTTGCATACTATTGTAATAAGGCTTGATTATGCGCTAAGGAGGCTGACAGGCGGCCGGGTTCACTAATATTTCCAAGTAAAAGCCATTTATCTATTTTAATTGTACGCTTGTCTTGGTTTAATCACAGAATCATAGCTTGTCAAAGCTGGAAGGGGCCGTAGAGATCAGCTTGGCCAGCCCCCTCATTTTACCCAGGAGGAAATCCAGATTGGAAGGCAAAGCACTTCCCACCCCCACTTTTGTAAACCTGCTCATCGGGGGCAAAGGTGGCACTAGAACCCGCATCTCTGAAACCCCAGAGCTTTTGAGCCGCTTTGGATCTTGACTGGGGAGCTCTGACCACACTCATTCTCACTAACATAATTCAGTGAGAAACAGTGCTATTGATTGATAATAGTGGGGAGCCTGGAAACAAGAGATTTGGGTCTGAATCCTGGCGGAGTGGTCTTGTCTGGAAAATGGGGATAAAATTAACATCACCTGCCTAAGATTACTGCTTGGTAAGCCTCAAAGCATGTAGAAATGCCCCTGATTGTTGTTTTTTGTCCTGGGTTCTTGAAGTGGACCAATAGTATCAGGAAGGAGTTTCTGGGAATATCCAAAGAAATGTATTGCATAAGGGTATAAGGATAACGGAGAATTTTTTCACCCTGTCAGGTAAAAACAGGTGGTTGTTGATCTTTCCTTTTGAAGAGATACAAAATGAAATTGCAGGGATATTTTGACTTTCCATTGAACTGGATTCAAGTGAGACAGAGCCGTGCAAAGTCACCAGCTCCACTGTCTCTTCCTGAGTCAGCAATCTGTGGAGGGACAAAAGTCACAGCCCTAGGAATGTTTTCGGTAGGAGAGTAGACCAGCTGACCTTCCCTTTCCCTCTTCTCCCATCTTTCAAGAGCCTTTCAACTTACTTGGCAACCTTTTGCTACATGCCATCTTTCCTCCAGTCCCTCAGAGGTACTTGGGAGAAATGCTCAGGAGAGGAGAAACATGTCCTCCTCTCCTTCAGGGAAGAAGCAGTCACCCCAGTGCTCCTGTGCCCTGGGACACAACTCCAACTGTCCCATCCCAGTTTTGGCTCTAAGCATGATTCTCACTATTTGTGGCTTTACTGTAATCTGGATCATTAATGGTAAACATTCAATGGAGCGACAATTGATTAAGAATATATAATGTGCCGTCCCAAGTGTTTGGTACTCCTGAGTTCATTAATGATTTCATGCACTTGTCAACTGCTTCATCAAGAGCCCTGAACCAGTTTCTCAGTTGCATCTGTTTTTCCATAAAAAGTACATGTAAATTGTGAGTTCTCTTTGGAAGAGAAATCAGAACATTTTTTGCTAAAAGCAAACTTCCTTTAACAGTAGTCACCTGCATTAACAAGCTATTATTGTAAGTAGTTTGGTGGTGAGCTCTCTGTGTCTTGTTAAGCCAAGAATTATGAGACCCCTGCATTGTTTTGGATGGGCTTGGGAAAGGTTTATAATTTATTAGCTTTGGCATACCTATGGGTTAGGCAGCCTCCAGAAAAAGTAGCTGGAAGCTTTTATGGTTGGCTGGGTGATTCGGTCACCTTAAACCCCACCCCCCCACCCCCGAAGCATGGAGCCCCAAGAAGGGAGAAAGGCAAAGTCCTTTCCCTTCCTCCTCTTCTGTTAGTTGTATCCCCTTCCTTTTTAAAAATAGTATTTAATTTTTCCAGTTATATGTAAAGCCAATTTTTAACACTCATTTTTACAAATTTTCAGTTCCAAATTTTTCTCCCTTCCTCTTCCCCTTCCCCTCTTCCTAAAGCAGTAAACAATTTGATATAGGTTTTATATATAGATATATAAAATTAATATATACACACATGTGTATTAATATAATGTATATTAACACATATAATGCATATATGTATTAATATAATATATTAACATGTGTATATGTTAATATTTTCTTACCCTCACCCTATTCTTTCCCTAAGCCTACTCTGGTTTTTGTCTCAACAACCAAGAGAACAGATCTTATCCTGGGAAAATGGAGAAAGGCAAAACAAGGTCTCTGTCCCCTTCTCCTTCCCAGCTTCCAATGACCAGCACAAGTATGCTTTCCTTTTCTTTCAGATTATCTTTTCAGATTATATGCACTGAGATATCGGTGCTATTTGTGAGATGCAGGACAGACTTTTGCTTTTCTTTGTATCCCCAAACTTAGCAATTTCCTGACACATGGTCATCTCTTAATAAAGCTGTGTTGCTCATTGCTTTCTCCCTCGAGTTCCAACAGTTTCCTCACACCCTAATCACCTGGTGCTTCACTTTGATCTAGAGTAATCTGAAATCCAGAATATTGTTTCTAGAGCCCTTTATTCAATCTCTTCAATGCATTTTCCCTGTTCTACCTTGTTTTATTCTTCTTGCACATATTGGATTACCCCCAGTAAACTACCCCTCAAGGTCATGGACTGGGTTGTTTTTCTTTGCTAGGAATGCCATGGAAGGAACTTCCATATCAAATCAAGTCAACAAACATATAATCCAGCGCTCAAGCCTATTTGAATATGGATCTCCCTGTGGATGCTTAGCTGGATCCAGATGGTTCTGGAGGAGAAAGTGAGGCTGGTGATATTTTGCACAGCCCACCCTCACTTAAACTCCTACTCACTTGAATGTCATGGCGCCACTTCCTTTCAAGAATGAAGGTCAAACAAGAACAACCCCATTGGTGGAAAATTATTACTGGAGTTAGCCAGGAGTGAAGAGACATTTTGAAGCACCTACTATTACCAAGCATATATACTGGAAATGCAATGAAAGGTGAAAACAGACCCTCAAGGAGTTTACCTTCTAACTAGGAAGCAACATGCAAAAAGCCATGTAAAAAGAAAGGGTAGACTGGATAAATTGGAGATGATCTCAGAGGGGAGGAATTGAGCATAAAGGGGCTTCTTAGAGAAAGTGAGATTTGAGCTGGGACCAGAGAAGCTTCATGAACATGATGTTGTAGGTCTCTAAGGTCCGGTAAACTTGGGTCTGCCTTCATTTTATTCATCTTACTCATCTCCTTACTCCTCTCTCTTAAACATTGCCAGACTCTTGACAGAGCTTCTTGCCCATCTGAGCCCTCATACACTCTATGCAAGGTATTGTTTATTTCCTCCACAGAGACTTGATTATTTAACAATGGCTCTTGTAGAAACACTTAGATTTTTGGCCCCCAAAAGCACAGAATGCTTTCTGAGTCCATTCTCAGTTATGATCCCTGAAGCCCTGGTCAAAAAAACAGGCATTCATTCATTCCACAAAGAAGTCAGGGATCTCCAAGCCAGTGTAAACAGGTCATTGGAGGGCCTCTGCATTTGGAGAGAATTTAGGGTTAGAGTTCAGAGGCAGCTTGGATTAAAAAAAAAGCAGGCCTTTCAGAGGAAAAAGTAGAGAGAAGAATGAGACTTGGAAAATGGTGTGTTTGTTTCCAGTCGAGCAGGATTCCTGTTTTTTTTTTCCCTATAAGTTATGGGTTTATTTTCCTTTCCAATGAGACTTACTTTCCTCAGGGCTTATATAGTAGATGGGCAGTTTAGGCTCCTGACACGGTCACTCAGAGAACACAAGGGAGAGCAGCAGTAGAGATAGATCTCCATATTCCCCTTGGCGGGTCTCAGAGTTGACCTCCCATGTAATTCAGTTTTCACATTTGGTCAGTCCTGGGCCACTAAATAAAATTCTCAAGTAAGGTTGAGAGTGGGGATGAGAGTGAGGAAAGGAAGTTTTATTTAATATAGTCACTGGTCAAGAAAAGGCAAGAGTATATTGGAAAAATAACTACAATTTTCCAACTTAAAATCACTGTCATTGATATGTTTTATCTTGTGCTAAGGAAGGTATTTAATGAACTTAGTGAATTACTGGTAAATATAGATTGAAGAGTCAAAGAAAGCCAGAACAGAACCATTTTATATCTTATTTCTTATTTCTCTAAGTTCAGGGTTTAAGATGAATAAATATATATTTCCTTTCCTAACCTTTGTATCTATGAAGTATTATTGAAAGGTTGGTTTGGATTTGATTTAAATAAGTCATCATTACTTCAATTCATCACTAAATAGAAGTACAAAGTGGAATAATTTCACATGGAAAGGATGTACCATGTGTGGAGAATCACTGGTTCGAATTTCTATCAAAAGGAAGGTAAATTGTGGCCATTAAATTGTCTCTCTCTCTCTATCCACATATACATATATGTATATACCCACATAGCTATTTTACAGATATATGTGGGTGTATGCAGACATGTACATATGTGTATGTTCACACAGATGTGTGTATATGTTTGTGCATGTTATGTATGTGTGTATGAATGTGTGAATTTTATGTGGGAACTTTCCACAAAGAAATCAAACAGGATTGGAGCTCTGAATAGAAAATTACAAAATTAGATTCAGCGTGGAAAAAGAGCTTGAGATGATAAAAAAAAAAAAACTAAATAGATATCTGAGGATAAAAGTAGCATCAGAATGATGAAAAAAAAGACAGAGGTGATTATAAACAGCAAATTGGATTTATTTGCAGTGGAGTTGGATGAAGAGCAAAGGAAAAAAAAAAGGAAGGGGAGGGAAACTGCTTGCTTGAAAGCTTCCTAAAGAAGGCAGGAAGCCAAAAATCTACCTCCACAGAGCCTGGATGATGTCTTCATATTTCAGCACCTCAACCTCCATGCCTTTGCAAGTTGGAGAGACTCTGCTGAAGAGGACTTAAAATGATTAAGGGCTGGGAGCGTTTGACTCGAGGATGTTGCTGAAGCCCCCTGGAAACATGGAGACATTAGTGATGAGGGGATGAGATATTAATGGGTCACTGTTATAAATGGCCTGAAAACACAGGGATGGTGTCCATGCATAGAAAGCAAGATGGGGAGGGAGACTGAGGTCGAAATTAATCACTGCAGATGTCATCTTCAGTTTCTGTAATGTTTTTCAGATGAGGATACCTTTTAGCTGTTCTGTGGTTTTCCAATGGAAGCCCCATCACTTGAGTCATTTTTAAACCCAGATTGAAGCCAGTCCTAGACAAGGTATTCTTAGAATAATCCTGCACTCTCAGGGGGCTTTCCTTGGTGACCTAATCAGTCTCATTTTCATGATTGATGTTCAGGTTAACCAGAGAGGAGCCAATTAGCACCTACTAAGTGTCAGGGGATCATCTGTAATGTGGATGTCTATTTACCTACAGGTAATTACTAAGAGACTCTTTAAACTTGGTTCATTAGAGGCAAGGACGGCTAAGTTGGTGAAAAGTCTAAACTAGGGAATCTTTTCAAAGAGACACAGTTCCACTGTTAGCTTTCATTTCTATATAGTTGATAAAACAAACCCAGCAAAGTGGTACCCAGTAGGGACCTCTTGGGAAACTGCTTCAGTCGGTGTACAGTAACTCATATTTCTATGTGGGAATTCTGAGTGTCTTGGGTGTCATAGCCTCCTTTGGTGTCTCAGGGCAACTATGGAGCCAGTGTCAGAATCAGGTTTCATATGCATAAATAAAGACGCATAGAATTATGAAGGAAATGGATACTATTGAAATACAGTTAGCAAAATACTAAAACCAACAAAAAACCTAAGTTCATGGACCCTGGTTAAGGACTACTACTATATAGTAGGTATATATAGGTATACATAGTATATGTGTACATATGTGTGTAGATACATAATATACAATATATGTATATATATAATATAGTTTAAAATTCAACATATTGTTTTCTTTTTAACAAGTGGCTCAGCAAGGGAGATACTGCAGATAAAACATCATTTCCATCTTATAGAGAAGGATATTCCAGCTCAGAAAGTTTGAGGGACTTTCCTGGTTGGATCACACGATTAGAAGGTTCAGAGGTGATGTTTAAACCCACATTTTCTGACATCAAGTCCAGAGCTCTCTAGCTTTACTAGCCCCTGCCTTATTTATAAGATAGATTTAGGCTTAGAAAGGACCTCAAAAGCCATCAGCTTAGCCCTCTCTCATTTTTTATTCATAAACTGAGACCCAAGATCAGACAGATGGGATTGGATTTACCTCCATGTCAACTGCCTCTCAATCTTTACCACAAGAATGATAAGTAATTACCAAAAGTAAAGGGTGATTTGAACACCTTCAAGGATGTCCAAGTACTATTTTTCTTTTATTTAAAACAATCTTCTGGTCATCTTGTTTATGTCAAGAGCAAACTCTTCACAGGACAAGTATAAAGTTCAACCCAGCTTCTGGCCAAATTATCACAAATTGGGAATTAGGAGAGTTTGAATTGGACAGGTGGTGACAGAGTGGTAGAGCAGTGAGTCTGGATTCAGGAAGATTCATCTTCATGAGGATTTCCTTAGCTCTGTGAGTCTAGGCAAATTACTTAATCCTGTTTGCCTCAGTTTCCTTATTTGTAAAATGATCTGGAGAAGGAATTAACGAAAGTAATCCAGTATCTTTGCCAAGAAAACCCCAGAAAGAGTAGGATACAAACAACAAGAATTTAAATTAATAAAATTTCCTATACAATAGGGAATAGCAATTTCTTTTACAGAAATCTTATGTAATGAACAGCAAGTTCTGGTTGATAGAGTTTATTTAAGCCATTCAGCTACAAAAATAAAAATGATGATGATAGCATTTATGTGGCACTTTATAATATTATCTCATTTAATCCTCGAAATAACCCTGGGGAAAAAGTGCTATTGTTATTCTTATTTTACAGATGAGGAAACTAAGAAATAATGAGACTTAAGTGACTTACCCATAGTCACATAGCTAAAGTCTGAAGCTAGATTTGAACTTAACTCTTCCACTAAATGGTAGAGGAAAGTTTTGAATTCCCAAGCTTTTGGTTTTTTTGCTTAAAAAAAATAATTTAAAAAAAATTTTAAAGACCTAAAATCTCAGTTTCTCTGAAAAAACTAAAAAGTTTTGTCTGAAACATCCAAGCCATCAGTTTATGGAATCAGAATCATGGGAAGCCATTGGTTCACCCCTTATCTAAACAAGAGGCAACTTTCTGCAACATGCTTACTGAGTGGTCTTCCAGGCCTTTCCTTGAAGAGGTCCTGGAAGGTTCTGCACTGGATGGAGTCCTGCCTGCCTGTCTATCTGTCTGTGTCTCTCTGTCTTTGCCCCCAGTTCTCTAGGTCTTCTCCTTTTTGATTAGATAAGCACTCGCAATGGAATTACCTGATGAATAGAAGCACCATCAATGGTTTCTCTCTTTTCTCTCTTTCTATTCGCAGTTAAGTTCAGTCGCTATCAGCACTAAATTTTGCTCAGGGTTCACAGCCGTCAGAGCAGCTAGTGCAGTTTTAGGTTAAGCATATTTTATCCATAATTGCTATATTTGGTTCTTCAGTTATTATTGCAGGTCCTTGGGGTACATTTAAATCCACCTTATTGTAATAGATTGTGGAATATAGTGGCTAATGTGTCTAATGTAGAATAAATGACTGTAATGATTTATGATGCGGCCCTTCAATTTTATTGAACATAAGGATCATTGTACGAAAATGGATGGTGTATTGCTGGTTTAGCATAAAATACTGAATAAAGTATTCAAGAAAATGAATGGATCGGCCAGTTCATAATATTCTGCTCCTTCAGCTGAGAGGTCTTTAATAAGCAAGCGTGTCATTACACTTGAAAATGTATGTGGAAGCAATCTGTTATCTAGAACAATGACAGAGACCAGCCAAATCTCTCAGTAAAAGAAGGGTCTTCTTTAGAAGAAAGGGGTCCAACAGACTCCAATCTGGGGAGGTGTGGTGTTTGGTATGTGAGGGGGGCTTTGCCCCCTGATTTTTCCCACAATTGAGCAGGAAATCGAGTCATCTCCAGGTTTCAAAATGATGGAAAGGGGTGGAACATAGGTCAGGTGTGGTTTAGGATCCTCCTGGGTTTAGAACCTCACTCTTTTCTTCCCCTTTCCCTTAGGCTTCCTTTGCATCAGCTGATCAGTCTTTCATTTTTAACACACCTGGTGCCTAATATAAATGATGTATCTCAGACCAAATCTCTCCCCTGAAAATCAGACCTGTCTTCCTTCCTATGTCGCTGAGCCTGGGAAAGAGACAGAGTCTTGTTAGGAAGCTCTTGGTTCCTCATTAATATTCATTTCCCAAGAACTGGGTTAACAAAGGTGATTTCCTCCTGGAGGAAACAAATACATTGAACATTTCAGGCTAGGGGCCCAAAGAAAAAACCTCCAGTGACAGATGAGGGCCCTGAATCACTGGTTCAGTCTAATTTGCTGATGCTGCCCAATGCCAAAATAATGGGGAGGAGGAGATAGGGGTTTCTGGGGAATCTCACTCTCTTCCCAGTGCTCACTGTGCTGTCACCGCTCCCCCTCCTGGGAAGTGGTTTGATGGGACAGATGATTTCCAATTAATAATGAATCCTCTTAGGAGAGTCAGAACCTTTTTCTCATTCTAATCCTCACTACCTTTGCCCAAGCTTTTTCCAGGTAAGACTGAAAAGGATGTATTGTGAATCCTGCCATAGTCAACTCCATTATTAACCTCATCATTAGGAAATGGAGTTTCGCATCTTTAGCCTGTTTTTCACCCCTTCCCCTGAATGAACAGGTATACCAGCTAAATATCAGAGATTTATACAGCCCCCGTTATCTGTTCATTTCTTCTACAGTCACACTAACTGTCTCATCATCCACAGCAAACAAACAGGGTCCCCAACCTTATCAGTGATTATATCTCTTCAACTTTATCAAATTTATATCTCCTCGCCCACCATCCCAAGAAAGCCCAGCCATCCCTTTACAATCCTTATTCTCCAATCATGTCCTCCATCGCCCAGACAACTGTATTTCACAATGTATTTTCCAATCACCATTTCTTCCCCACTCACCCACCCATCTACTTCTGAGCCATCATCCTGAATAGGTTCTGCCATTGTTCCTGGATAGGTTGTGTTAGTCTTTTCCTCTATGACCCCACTCTTTAGTTATATTCACTTCTCTAGATGTGTTGTGTTCCCTTATGTAAACTCTTTGGAGATAAGCTTTAGTATTGGTAATCCCAGTATAGAGCTTGATATATAGCACAAATTAATTCATTTATAGATATAGCTGAAAGGGACATTGAAGGCCTTCAGATGCAACCTCCCCTTCTTTTTTGTAATTTTTAAATTCATTTTAAATTTGAATACAAAACAAGAAAAAAAATTTCCATGTATACATCAGACATGAGAGAATTTAATATAAAACAATAAATCTACATTTCAAGAAAACCTATATAATAAATACTATACATTATCTTCAAAGCTATCCAGCTTTTCTTTGCTTCCTTCTAGGTTTTCTTTTATTTTCTGCTCTCCCTTACCTTAAAGAAAGCAATAATGAAATGCAAATATGTGTATGTATGCATATATACATACATAAACATATATAAATTTTTATATATGCACACAAAAACATATGCATATACATAGATATCTATAAATATACACACATTTGTAAGACTTTACTAGGGATATTTCTTATTTCTTTCTCATATCTACTATAGTAGATGCATACTATAGTATAGTATATATAGTAACACATACTAAAGTAGATAGTATCTTTCTTCACAGGTCCAAGTCTTCTCATGTTTTTCTAAATCAACTACTACTCATCTTCTACAGCACAGCAGTATTCCTACACAATCACATCCTGTCTTAGTGATTGGCTATGAAATTTCTCTCAAAATTTTCTGCATTGCTTTTATCCTTGGTTCCATTGGTTTTACTTATACAAGAAAATTATAATTTTAAATAATAAAAATTATCAATTTTTACACTATGACAATGCTTTTACTTATTAACTTAAGGTCTGATATTGCCGAACCTCCTTTCTTTATTTTTCCCCCAGTTTCTTTGAAATTCCTGACCTTTTGTTCTTCTAGATGAACTTTGTTATTATTTTTTCTCACTCAGTAAGATAATTTTTGGTAATTTAATTGGAATGGCATTGAATACATAGATTAGTTAGGTAAAATTGTCATAAATCCTTCATTTTATAGATTAAAAAAACTAATCCTAGAGGAGACACAATGACTTGCCCCAAAGTGTCAAGCAAGTTATACCCACTATAATACCCACCTACTCTGATATGAGAGAACTCAAGCATCTCCCAAGCTCCTTGAGCAGATGATCATAACAAAGGATCATTTCCTTTCACACTCTTGTTTTCTGCCCAAAGTAATAGTGGGTGGGCAGTCTGGCTCCCCTCCTGGAAGACTGGATTCTGCCAACTGCTTATCCCAAGACAGACAGCTCTGCTGGGCATGGGTGGCCCAGGAAGCCAGCCTGATGTTTAAGAGAACAATATGTACATGAAATTGAGAAGTTTCACATTCCTGAAGACAAAATAATGTTTTGACAGTGGACCCTGAGCTGACTGATTTCCCGATGTTTATTTGTTCAGGATAGACCCTGGGGCCAGTTCTTCCTTTATTTGGAGGTGACACAGCATGAAACCTTCATATGTAACTAGAGATGACTTATTAACCTAACTCTTAATTTGGGCAAGCAATGGCTTCGGTGTCTTGCCATTCCTGGAGCAGAGCAGAAATATTTGGTACCATTTTTTAAGATGAGGAACACCTGCTTTTTGGACTGTTTCTTGGTTGGGATCACTTGATACAGCTACATAATAATTTTTTTTTTGGCAGAACACTTGGACAAGGAGGGATTCTCACATTTAATTAAGAAGCCCTGCAATTAGATCCACGGGGTAGTCCCTAAATAGCATTATTTATTAATTGTTTTAGCTATATCGTTGACAAAGCAGAAAATGTACATTTCTGTGAAAGACCTTTATTCCCTCTTCTTAATTGCTAGTGTCTTTTCTCTCCAAATTACCTTGTATTTATTTTCACATATTACATATATGTGTATGTACACACATATATGGCTATTATATAACACATATATTACTTCTGTAGGCCCAAACTTCCTTATCCATAACCTCCTACACATATATGGCTATTATGTAACACACATACATATATATATATACATGTATATATATGCATGAGTGTGCATGTATATGCATCTATATTATATATTACATATATAAAAATATAGAGACTGAAGGCTCACATGAGAAACAACTTTACTTCTGTGGGCCCAAACTTCCTTCTCCATATCCTCCTACCTCCCCTTTTCCCCAGGAATTTTTCAGATCAGATCACAAAGAAATAAGTGGCAGAGCAGAATTTGAAACCTGGGTTATCTGGCCTCAAATCCAGTATTTTGTTTGTTTATTTTCAATTGAATCACTGAATCTGCCCTTCCCAAGAAGCACTTTACAGGAATCCACCCAATTCCCTAACAGAGCAAGTATGCAAATATTTGCTAATTGGAAGGGCCAAGAGAAATTTGTGAAGACTCATGAACTCATCTAAATTTGATGTCTTTGTTCCTTTGATTAATCGGAGTTCTATGTATAGACTGATACACTTATGGATGTTTGCCAACATGATCTGGCAATGGTGTCATCAGAAAGCAGCTAAGAGGGAGGTTAATTAATAAGCAGGTGTTACTATTTTATTCCTTTGTTTCAACCTGCCAACCTTTCACTTTTCACTTTTCTCATGCCCTGTCTAAATCATTTAACTCTGACAGCAGATCCTGTCTTCCTATATCACTAATCTATAATCACTATCTGATTAGTGGTCTTGTCCTGAAGCAGGGGTTTCAGGTGGTATGTTTTGTGGCAAAGAAAGTTTCCTCCTCCTTGGAAAAGTCATTTTAAATAATCAAATAACATGCATAGGATTACAGAGGAAGCTGATTTGTATATTGATGAGCATAATTATTAAAACCATTTCAAACAAGTTCAAAGACATCCAGATTAAGAACCTCTGTCCGAAGATATATAACATAGGATTTAGTGGACAGCATAGGGGAGACATGACTGAACTGGGAACTTGAGAGACTTGGGGGTCAAATCGCAAAAGTGATACTTGCCAACTGGGAGATCCAACCTCTAGTTCCTCATCTGTAAAATAGGAGTAATGGAACATAAGGATTTTACAGAGTTGTTATGAGAATCAGACAAGATGATGGATACCAAGTACTTTGCAGACCTTAAAGATTTATAATTGTGTGTGTGGAGAGAGACAGAGTTGGGGAGAGCTCAGTAATACAGTGAATAAAGTGTTGGGCCTGGAATCAGGAAAACTCATCTTCCTGAATTTAAATCTGACCTCAGGCACAGCTGTATGAGCCTGGGCAAGTCACTTAACCCTGTTTGCCTCAATTTCCTCAATCTACAAAGTGAACTAGAGAAGGAAGTGGCAAACATGCTCCTGTACCTCTGCCTAGAGAACTCCAAATGGGGTCACATAAGAGACATGATTGAAATGACTGAACGACAACATATATTTGTAGGTATATGTATTTGTGTGTGTATATATGTGAGTGTGTATATATTCATGTGTATGTAATTTATAGAAGACAAAGATGGAAAAAGGAGAGGAAGAGGGAGGAAGAGGAGGTGCATCTATGCAAGTCTATTAAAAAATATAAAAGTACAGTTATTGGGAAGAAGGGCAGGGGAAGCCAGTACCAGCAGCTGAGAGGATCAAGAAAGATCTAATAAAGAAAGGGAGTGATTAAGCCCAGCCTTTGGACAGGAGGATTTTAAGAGGCAGAAATGAGAAGGGACTAAAAAAGGGAAATGGTATAATATCATGTAAGGAGCAAAAAGGCTAATTTCAAGGACCATGGAGGGAGTATAAGGAAAAAGGAAATGGAAGAACTAACACTCTCTCCTTCCCTTCTTCCCTTCTTCCCTCCCTCCTCTCCCCTCCCCCATCTCTGTTTCCCTTTCCGTCTCCTTTCTGTCTCTCTCTCTGTCTCTCTCCCTTCCTCTCTCTCTCTGTGTCTCTGTCTCTCTCTGTCTCCCTCTTTCCCCCATCCCTCCCTCCCTCCATACATGTATATATGCATACATATACAATTACTATAATAATGCAAATGAAAATGTAGCACATGCTTTTAGATGCTTATTAGCAGCTCCCACTGATACCAACCCCAAAGACCAACCACTCATTTATGGCAGTGGGTTTTGTAATAAGAAATAAGCCAAACTTACGTTAAATACAATAATCAAGGTTTGTTTCAGAAGGTTAATAATTAAATATTTCTTCTTCCTTGGGGGAGAGAGACAGGGAGGGGAGGAACTACTGGTATTGGGTGTTGAATCAATCCAGTCCGCTTGCATGTCACGGCATCACCTCCCTGATGTGGTGGTCCTCTTCAAGAATGAAGACCCCATGATGACAACAGATGTGTTCATGCTGTTGATTGGTCTTGGTTGATTTTGCATTGTTCTAAGAGAGAAACTTGTTGAAATATATTGGAATATTATTATGGCATCAAAATACAGCAATATAAAATTTGTAAAACTTTTATAACAAAATTGTATGCTGCCATCTGACAGAAAATTCAAATGAGGTAACACATACAAGGAGCTTTGAAAACCTTATGGGACTCTACAAAACGCCAGTTGCTCTTATTTATGTGAGATAATTTGTTCATTTAGTGCTTGCCATATATTGCCCTATACTATTTGTTTATCATTGTGGATGTCCTGTTTTCTCAATTAGATTCTAAATCTTTTGAAGAAGGGGGGATAGGAGAGAGAGAGGAAAAAAAAACAAGAGATATGTTCCTTGCACACAGTCCTCCATCTCTGTGTCCTCATACTGGTTTGTCCCACTTAGGTTCTTTGGCTTCTTCCAAGCTCAGTTCAAATCCCAACTTAAACAGGGGACATTTCCCTTCCCTCCCCACCCCAGCTAGTGCCTCCCTTTCTGGGATGACCTTCCATTCATGCTGTGTGTGTATATATACATACATACATACATATATATAATATATATATTGCTTTTTACTGAGGCAATTGGGGTTAAGTGACTTGTCCAGGGTCATACAGCTAGGAAGTGTTAAGTGCCTGAGACCAGATTTGAACTCAGGTCCTCCTGACTTCAGGGCTGGTGCTCTATTCACTGCACCACCTAGTTGCCCCATGCTGTGTATTTCCTATATGTACTGAATTGTTTGCATATTGTCTCTCCTGTTAGAATTTAATCTTCTTGAGGGTGAAAACAGTGATCTGTGTGTGTGTGTTTCTTTTAAATCCCCGCACTTAGTACAAAAACATATGAAAAGCTTAATAATGGCTTTCTCACTTTGCATCTCCAGTTTCTAACACAGTGTGGGTCTGTTGTTGATGAAGCCTCCAAATATAATAAAGCACATTTATTCAGTATTATTTCTATTCTTCATGATCCCTTCTGGGATTTTCTTGGCAAAGGTACTGGAGTACTTTGCCATTTTCATCTCCAGCTCATTTTGTAGATGAGGAAACTGAGGCAAGCAGAATGGAGTGACTTCTCGGCTCCACGTAACTAGGGAAGGGTTTGAGTCCGGATTTGAACTCGGGAAAATAAGACTTCTTGACTCCAGGCCCAGCACTCTGTCCACTGCACCACCTAGCTGCCCTTCATACTAGAGCCAATCAGGAGCTCTGTGTACAGGATGGATGCCTATCTAATTGTGCTCAACTCCACTGAGCTGTTCCTAAGTTATAGCACCAATTACCTAAAGGTTAATGGTAGGCAAATGGCGATGGGAGGATTGGGGTTTGTCTAAGAAATGGTCTGTGCAGCCCATTATGTTCAGGAAGACATCAGATGTATGATTAACATTGAAGAGTCATTCACCTGTGATAGATACCTTTGAGCCGTGTAGAACTGAACGGAGGTTCCAATGTGGAGCTTGATGGAAATGGGAGGTGGGGAACATTTAAAGGGAGCAGAGTTGGGGCTTCCGCTGGCCAGCTTACAAGGCAGAAGAAGGCATATTGAGGCCCAGAGCTACAACTAATCTGGGGTGAAGGGGAGACAGCATCTGAAATGGCTGCTGATCTCTATGCTGAGACTCAGAGTTCTTGGCTTGTCCAAGGGATGTGCCCATCTCCGAATGCCTCATAACCTGGTGCCCTTCACCCATGGAGCCTGCTGTTCTCCCCCCCAGCCCAAGAGGTGAGGGGAAGACGACCGCTTCTCCCTGAATGGATGACCATCTTCAAGGTCAGACCGTTTCCTGCTTCACTGGAGGATCTCATCCTCTAATGACTTTTGGATCAGGTGAAAAGCTTGCTAGTTCTTAACTCCTGACTTTGAAGACCATGTACTGTTCTTTGTCTCCCCCAAAAACCCAAAAAAGAAATGTGTTTGTGTGGGGAGAGCTTTGTGATAAAAAGTTATTTCTTATTTTAAAATGATTAAAAATGTTCCTTTGAGCAGAGCACTTATAATAACATAATAATTGCTAATATTTATATAGCACTTTAAAGACATTCTTCATGGCAACGGTGAGGTAAATGATATTTTTATTCCCTTTTTAAAGATGAGGAAACTGAGGTTGAAAGGGGTACAAGTGATTTGGCCAGGGTCACAATATCTGAGGCAGAATTAGAAGTCAGGCTTTTCTGACTCTCAATCCAGTTTCCCATTAGTTAGTAAGCTCCCGAGGAAAAAAAATGTTATTCCTTCCTTCCTTTTTTTTTCTTCCTTTCTTTTCCTTTCTTTCTTTCTTTCTTTTTCTTCCTTCCTCCCTTTTTCTTTTTTTTTCTTTTTTTCTCTTCCTTCCTTCTTCTCTTTCTCTCTTCCTTCCTCTCTTTCTTTCTCTCTTTCTTTCTTTCCATTTGTATGCTCAGTGCCTAGCACAGGTTCTGGCACATAGCAAACACTTCATAAATGCTCATTGCTGAGCTGACTTGATTTCTCCAGTACTTAGCTGCTCCAGAGCTGGGAGAGGAGGTGATAGCAAGTTCTCAATAAGCCTAACTCAGAGTCCACTCTTGGCCATGGTTAAGGCTAGTTCTTCATAGGGGAGAGAGAAAAGGAAAGACGCATTTTTCTGTTTTTGGAAGAACTTCCTGTGTCTTGGTAAAGTCCCAACTTGGAAGGAAAGAGAAGGAAATAAATATTTCTCTTGTACATTGTACTAAGTGCTTTTTATTGATATTATTTAATTTCATTTGTTCCTTACCACAACCCTGAAAATAGGTGCTATTATTATCCTCACTTCATAAATGAGGAAACTGAGGCAAACAGAGATTAAGTGACTTGCCCAGCTAGGAATGAACTCAAATATTTTCATTCATTGGAAGACATTCAACTTCTGAATGAAGTAAATTCTGCATCTAAATGAGGAAGACATGGGTTCAAAAACTGTCTCTGATACTTAAGCCTGGTGATCCTCTCAGCCTCAATGTTGCCATATAGCAACTCCCAAGATTCCTTCATTAAATCTTTGACACTTTACTACTGAGTGGTGCAAGGAATTCACTAAACCTGGAGTTCCAGTAATTGTGAAGCCATGGGTCCTTTAAGTATTCACCTTAATCTTACCCTTCAAGACTTGGCCTGGAAGCTTTTGTTGATCCATCATTGCTTGGGCCCTGATTGACTCAGAGAGAATGTAAATAGCAATTATTTCTGTTTAGAGAGAGGCAGACAGATAGATAGGTGGGTGGGTGGATAGATGGATGGATGGATAGGTAGGTAGGTAGATAGATAGGTAGATAAACAGACTGACTAGGTAAAAAAGGAAATAATAATAATTTTTTTTTATTTGGCTCATTTCTTATTTGGCTTTAAGCACTGAACATACATTGTATCAATCAAAATGAGACCTGTTGAAGACCTTAGCTTTAAAAGGTCAGGGTCTCTCACTGCCCTGGATGGGACCATCTCCAATCATTCTGATCTTGATCTGGCCATTGGACCCAGATGGCTCTGGAGGAGAAAGTGAAGCAGGTGACCTTGCCCAGCCCTCCCTGACTGAAATCCAGCTCACTTGTACGTCATGGTACCACCTCCCTGATCTCATGGTCCTCTTCAAGAATGGAGGATAAACAATAACAGCATTTCAACAGAAGGAGTTAAAGTGATGCTATCTAGAAGCCTCATATGAGCTCTTTATTATTGTTTGTTTCTTGGAGTGACCATTATTATCATATAGCCATACCTGGGGACCTCTGCTCTATTTGGAAGAAAATGAAGTAACAAGCCAGTATCATAAGAGCCTGATCTTTGTCTCCCTTGGATTTTAAAATTAAATGGTTAGTTGGTTTGATTGCTTAAGCTAACATGTTTCAACCCCAACAACCTTAGAACCATTTCCACACAGTGCGTATTCTTGACTAGAATGTAAGATCCATAAGGGTTGGTTTTTATGTCCCTACTACCTAGCCCAGAGCTTTGCAATGTGCTAGTAGTCAGTCAGTAAGCACCTCCCATAGGCTGATCATTGTGCTATGTTCCAGAGATACAAAAAAAAAAAAAAATTGAAAGCACCATCCCCTGCCCTCAAGAAGCTTACATTTTTATGGGGGAGATAAGATGCAAACACTTCTGTATGTACAAGATAGAAACAGAATAAATTGGAGGTAATCTCAAAGGAAAAGTGTTAATGGTGGGAAGGACCAGGAAGGGCCTCTAGCATAAGGTGAGATTTGAGCTAAGTTCTGAAGAAAACCAAAAGTAGAAGTAATATTGTTGATTTGGATTGCATAGAGTAGGTAAATAATAGTCTAGAGTTTGCCTTCCCATTGATTTATATTCCTTCATCCTCCTTAAGTGTATAAGATGAAAGAATAAATTAATGAAATAAAAATATTTATCAAGTATATAGTATGTGCGAAGTACTGGGCTCCTTACCAGATAGATATTTTTTAAGGGAAAAAGTCCCTACTTTCAAAGAACTCACATTCTACTGTGGGACAAAACACATATAAAAGGTTTGAACTTCAAGTCAGATGAAAATTCCCAGTAGTTTTTAGGGTGAATCTGTGGGATTTGGTGATAAGAAGGCTCTTTTCCCCCCAGGTCCTCAGTAACTGTAGATGTTGAAGAGGCAGTAGATTTATATGGGACAGTTGCCAGCTCTCATCACCACATGGAATGCTCTCCCAGAAAATGGTGGTAGGGGTTGGGGTAGAAATAGAGGAAGGATATTCTCTAAAGTGTGGGGTCCTTGACTATCTCCCCTGAGGTATTAGAACTTCATTTATCTTTCACATTCTGATTGTAAGACTCTATCAAAGGGAAGAAAATTGAATGGCCTAGAGGGGGAAGGAGAGAGTGAGACTTTCTTTGGCACCTTCAGGAAAAGGCAGCTAGGGAGTCTGTGGCCTGTGTTATTTTCCATAAATTATTGATGACTTGAGCTGTAATTATTTACACCATTGAGCTTGGAGAATATGGGACCGAAAGGAAGCTGAGAACGTGCTTAATTCTCTACCTGTCTTTCAACTTTAGTAGGAATGAAAGAAAAATACTGAGCTCTCACTCAAGTAGGATTCGGGGTGTCTGACAGCCAGCCTTGGGAGGACTTTATTAGTGCTCTCCACAAAGATTCTGCTCATGCTTATGCTCCATTTCTTCATTTCTGAAACTATAATATCTTTAAGATTCTTCATTTTAATATCCAACATTTCATATTCTTTATTTAATAATTTATCCAAGGGCAAATTAACATGGAGTCAGATGCATAATTTAGAATACTTTTATTTATGTTCAAATGTACTGCAATATTCCGAGAAGGAAGGCACCTTGGGTTTAATTCTTTCTGCCTCCCCACACCTTGGAAATCTCCTACCTATTTCATAAGGTGGAAGACTATGCAAAGAAAGAAACTGGTTCACTCACACACACACACACACACACGCATACAATTCTCCATATTCTCTATATTCGTATTGGATCCATTGCTGGAACATATCAGTCAACTGTATTGGCTTTCCAGTCTCTGTGTATTATGTGAACATCAGAGTCCCAGTGAAGATATGCGATCTGGGGCCAATTAAGATATATTGAGATGCTTGGCCAGCCGTCCATTTTCCAAGAAAGAAGTTTGCACTTGGCAGTTTCCCCCCTAATGCCGCTTATTTCTCACATAACTCTGGCCTTGGTTTCTGGGCTGTGATCTATGTAATTTCTCAGAAAGAAATGAATAAGAAAGCCATTCAGGAGAGGACCACTAGAATGGGGCACGTGGGAGACACAAAATTGGTTTAAGTTGAGACCAGCGTGTGGGCAAACGAAAGATGAGACATCCATCCAGCTGTATGAAAGTCACAGGACAATGTGTGGTGTAAATCTCACAGCCTTTAAAGAACGGGACCCGGTGAACATTTTCCTCCAGCCATTGCAGAGCAAAGTTTAGCTTTTTAAACAAAATTAGACTTGGGCCAAGGTAATATGATTATGGGTCAGTTCTGTAGGGTCTCATTAGGGAGTAGGGTGATGACAAAGGGTTCTATATTCTCAGTGAGGGGTGCAGATCCTAACCTACATACTATATATATATATTACATGATTCCTGTTCATTTCCTCCCATAAATGCTCCAGGTAAGACCTGCTTAATGTGCTGGAAGTGTGGGGTCTTTTAATGTGCCGAGGTTACCAGGATACCACCAGGCTTTCCACCTGTAAACTTACTACATAACAAAGACAGCCTTATTTCCTGAGGACTCAAGTTATGGATGATGCCTTTTACATCATTGTTTTTTTCATGTCACTTTTTTTCTAGTCCCCTCACTCCCATCACTTCAAATTATTATCTCTATACTCATCTCTTGGTATATTGTATCACCAGAACAATATCAGTTTACTGAAGACAACTGTGGTTTTTTATTTTATTTTTTGCATCCCCAGTACCTAGGATAGTTCCCTGCACATTGCAAGTGCTTAGTAAATGTTTGCTATATAGTATTTAAGACGTTGTAACCTATGTGTAAGCCCATTGTATTTATTTCCTTTGCTCTTCAAGATATTTGCCCTCTTGATTCTTCAGAGATATCAATCTTCCATGATTCACATTTATACCACAAGAGATGCATGTTGGCATCAGATGAACTGGGCCTAAAATTAATATTTGAGAATATAGTTTTGGCATCATGAGATAGCTTAAAGTCATTGAAAAGACATCCTATTTTTGTATTTACCTCATTTTGGTAAATTAAAATTAATTTGGTTCTTTCTAGGAGACACTAATGACTTACAGGCGCCAATGTATGATCAACATTAAATTTCTCATTCACCTAATAATCAGTTGGCAGAACTGTTCTGGATACAATTTGGGATCATTCAAGAAAAGTGACTTAACTGTTTGTATTCTTTGACCCCAAATTCCCAGTAGGCTAGGTACCCTAAGGATAGCCAAGACAAAAGCAGAGGTTCAAAAGATTCCAAAATATTCAAAGCAACCCTTTTTGTGATAGCAAAAAAAGCTAGAAATATAGTTGGGCATCCATTGGTTGGGGAATGAGTGGCTGAACAGCAGTGTACAAACTGTGCAATTAGAAATTGCAATGAGGAGTCCAGATAATCATACAAAGACTTGAATGGACTGTGGTAAGAAGAACTAGGAAAATGGTTTACACAGTGTACACAAAAAGATTACTATTAAAGGGGAGTCAAACAGTCATTGAAAAAAACCAATAATGATTGTGGAAGGATGGAATACCCATCCAAAGATAAGTATAATGCTGTGGAAATGAAAGGCACCTGTAAAATTTATTTTTATAAGTTCTTAGTTGCATCTAGGTGCTTCACAACTAAATGATGGAGAACTGGGGACAATTTGCCTCCTCATTCATTTCTAAACATTAATCTTTCTTACTTACAATTTGTAAATCCATCCCTTAGTTTGCAAGTATTAGGCGACTATGAAGGAATGAATGAATGAGTGAGTGAGTGAAAGAGTGAATGAATGAATATTTTTTAATTATTAAATGTTTTCTATAGACCAGGCATTGTGCTAAGCACTGAAGATATAAATCAAAACAAGTAATTCAATCCCTGTCATTAATGGGGAAAATGACTTATAACAGGCAATTCAAAAGAGAGAGAGGAGGATGCCTTTGGGGTCATGGTTTAGAAATAGGGAAATAGTGTGGTGCTTACTTCTTTAAGAAAAAAGACTCCAAACCTTTATGAATACTCATTGCAGATTTAATTTTGAAGGATCCAACACATGTATGTATGTGTGTGGTTGTGTGGTCTCTTTAGAAATATTATTCTGCAAGCAGGAAAGAACTTGTTCCAACATAAATCACCCCAATGATGCAAAGTAAAAAATAGCAAAGCATTCCTGGTCTTCTTGGCTTCTTCCCTAAGCCTTCCTGTCTCGCTGCCTGCCCATCATAGAGAGTTTTCTCCGGAATGAAGAATAACTAGATGGAACACAGGAGAGGGAGATTACTGAGGTGGGGCAATAAAAAGGAGGGAGAGGAAGAGGGAGAGAGGTGAGAGAAGGGGTAAAGATCAGGCCTCAGTTCATTTCTAAAATTAATTCAATGAATGAAATCCAAATAAATTGTCCATTTTAAATATAGAGCACTTGAAAGAGGGTAAAAATTCAGCATTCTCCTAATACTCATTTCCGTTCTTTATTCAGCATCAATATTAGCGTCCTTAACAAGCATCTGATAGCCCGTCCCCTCTGGACTGCGATAAATCTGATACTTGTAGGTGATTTGGACAGAGTAGTTCTCGCTTTCTGATTATAATAAGAGCTCCTATCTTCAAAACATTGTAAGAATTGCCCCACACACGCCCTGTGAGGTTGCTGTGCCATACTTTATTTCATTTGACAAATAAAAAAAAAAAAGAACAGAGTGGAAACCACTGGGCTACCAGCTGATAAGTGTCAAGACTGGGATTCAAACCCTGCTCTGGTGATAATAAGTCCAATGCTTTTTCTATTTAACTGGGCTGCTTCTATTATAAGACAAATGGTATTCTCCAAGGCAGACAAAAAGGATATGCAGACAACTGGGTTTGAAAATCTAAAAAGTACTGAACGTATTAAACAGATCATAGCATTAAAATGAATTTATTAGCTATTATACACAAGCAACAATATTGCCAGTTATATCGTGGTGAGTAAGGATGACTTGAGAGCTGTACAACTAAATGATATGGGATTGGGGACAATTTGCTTCCTCTTTCCTAATTAGTGAGGAGGCTTCCTGAAGAAGATGGAACTTTGAAATTCTTTGATGTGTCTCCTGACAGATCCAGATTCATTGCTGAGGTCATTGTTGCTGTTAATTTGCTACTTTTTTCTGGTGAATTTTCTCTGGGCTCTTTTCTCCCATCATATCTATTTATCACTGATGATCAGATACAATGACCAGATCCCTTATCATGCTAGAATTTCATTTCTGATTTCTTTATTTCTTTATCTTTGTCCAAAGGATCCTTTGGTTGTTCCCCTGCCTTTTTCTTCCTTCCTTTTTTAATTGACTGGTTTTAAATGAGACAATTTCTCTATTCACATGTTGAGGGAGAATGATATTGAAGCACTAAACTCTTTGATGACTTCTCATGCTTCTGTCTTATGAGAGCTCTGAAGATGGCTTGCTTCATTTGAATGAAGAGGAAGATTTCATTTGGATTCGATAGCAGGAGTGAAGTTGTTATAAACCAGGAACTGGGGACTTTTTTTTTGCCAAGGGTCATTTGGATATTTATAACATTATATGAAGTCCATGCTCTAGAGTCCATATGCTAGAGTCCTTAGAACTCTATGTTCAATGGGGAGTGAGGGGTTGTTCTACCTAGCTTTGAGCTCATCATCACCTGCAGTTGTCTTGGCAGGGCCAGATAAATAATATGGCTCCTGGGCTGGATGTTCCCCATCCTGACTATAAACAATGGGTATGAATGGACTTTCTGGTCAGTGACCTCATTGGCAGTAGACAGGCTGGATAGTCTAATAGCTGTAAAGAAGTGATGCTCAAGTCATGAGGTCTTATCAAATTTCATTAATACTCTCCTTTGAAAAAGTGAGGGAGCCATCCATAGTGGAAGGTGGAGAATTTCGGGCTTAGATATATAAAATAAATCTCAGAGCTCACATTAATATGACACTGTGCAATTTATAAAGCAAATCTTTGCAAGCTACAAGGTATTTAGGACAGGTATAGGGGCTAGACCTATGATTTAATTGATTGAGAGAAGTCCCAGATGAAAAAATTCCCTCCACCTATACAGGTTAGCACCTTCTCTCCAGCATATGAGATGTCTAAGACACTATCCAGTGTCTAAGACATAACCGGTATGGGTTAGAGGCAATAGTCAAATCCAAGTCTTCCTGGTTTTGAGTCCAGGGATCTCTAGTCATTGTATCAAGCTGCCTCTTTGGGGCCTCTTTTTACAGAGGAGGAATACAAGGAACAAGGAACTTGTCCGTTGTTGTTCAGCCAGTAAGTACCCAAGCTAGAACATCCAACATGAGTTTTGCCCCTTCCATCTCTGAGTTGAATAAGGACTAGTCATTGACTTAGAGTTTAAAAAAAAAGACCTAAAATTTAATTTAAGGTAACATCCTTATTTTGGAAGGGCAATAGTAATTTCACCAAGGTTAAGGGGATCTTAACCCACGTTTTCTGATGCCAAATTGACCTGACAAAGGTAAACATACATTTGAAATGCTAGAAGTCTTTTTGGCAGCTAGCATCTCTGTGTAATTATGGAATAGGATCAGTGCGCTAGCAGAGAAGGCAAGTAATCAGATTGATTCAGGACCTAATGGTTTTATGTGGTATGGTAGAAATGGGATCAAAGAATCTGATGGACCTTGTATGCTTACTTCAGAAAATCATCCATGTGAATTTTGAGGTGAGCCAATTGGGAAAATGTTTCAACACTTTAGAATTTCAGTCCAAGTCCATAAGATTTTGTTTGGACTAGACACGGTGTATTGAGCCAGAACTTAAATTCAGCTTAATTCAATCCAGCTAAAAACAAATAAAAAATTTAACAGATGCACGATCCAGATTCAGTCAACAAATGGAATCAAAAATTCTAATGGATGCTTCTTTCTCCTGTTTTACCCCTTCATTCTGTTTGTAAAAAGCTAGCTACTCACTTGGGTTTGTAGAAAACAGCCAGACAAAAGCAGACTTACTGCCAATTGCAGTTGAAATTAACCCTTCAAATAAAAGCTTCCATAGGAAGGTTGCCCAACCACTCCCTTTTTTTCCTACCATATGGCCCCTGTGTATCTCTAGATAACCTTCAGTTTGGTCCAGGAGGCTTTTCTTTGTTGATTGGTCCAAGGGAGATCCTTGCTTCCTACCCACATTAGTTAATCAAGTTTTAAAGGGTCGTTTCTGTACATGAGTTTGATGTAAAAACTTTGGTGCTATATAATATAAAAATAATATATAATACTATAATATAATATAACAATAATATATAATAATATAAAATAAATATAAATTGTCTGGAAGAAAACAGAAATGAAGCCCTCAAAAGGCAATCATTTTTGGCATAAGGGTTAGAGTGAAAGAAACCAAAGAAACCTAAGGGGAAAAAAAGAGATCTGGCATTTGAAAGGTCATTCTATGGAATAAGACATATGTGATACTGGGTGTATAAGAATAGGGCTTGTGGGGGAGACTCTCAGCTCTGGTACCTGGGATTTGTTGTGCATCAACCCAGTTGATGAATATGAAACCAGTCTGAGGAAACAGTGGCTAGTCTCACGCCTTTAGAAAGTACTGGAGAATCTGTGATTCCAGCATGTTTAAGGAACTCCCAATGTGAAAATGTTCTTATTCATTATAGATTACAACCCATTTATGATTCAGTAAATAATAACCACAGGGCAGTGAGGTGGCTCAATGGGTAGAGCACTAGTCTGGAATTAGGAAATCTTGAGTTCAAGTGCAGCCTCAGACACTTCCCAGCTGTGTGACTAGCCAAGTCACATAATTCAGTTTGTTTTAGTTCCCTCTATAAAATGAGCTGAAGAAGGCAAGGGCACTAGTATCTGCCATGAAAACCCCAAATGGGGTCACAGAGTCAGACATGATTGAAGTGACTGAACAAAAGATGATTTGCATTAGTGGATGAAATAATATCGAACCCAAGATGATGAAACCTCATTGGAGTGTGAGAACGCCTCCCAAGTGGCTGAACCGATTAATAATATCTAACATTCTATAGCAGGGACTGTGCTAAACGTTGACGATTATTATTTCATTTGATCTTCACAACAACCCTAGAGGATCGCTCCTATAGTTATTCCCATTTTACAGATGAGGAAACCAAGACAAATGGAGATGAAGTCACCCAGCTACTAAGTGTCTAAAGCTGGATTTAAACTCAAGTCTTCCTCCCTCCAGGGCTGGCCCTCTCTCCCCTTTGCTACCTAGTTGCCCCTAATTATACAGAGTAAAGAAATACAGTATCAGAATTTCCCCTTAGCCCCTGGTAGAGGGTACTTGCCACTAAACAAGTACCTTGAGCTGAGACGGAGGTTCCCATTTCTGCTTCAGAGTATCTATGAGCTTCATTTCTTTTAGAGACATAAAAAAGTGGTTTTCCTTATGACTATATTTGTAAGCTCTTCAGAGGAGGGACTCCCAACCCAGAAAGGTTGGCCAGGCTTCCAGATAACTCCTTATGTAAATGCTTTTGAAAATACCCCAGTGTAAATAAGATTATGCTCTTGGATAAAAGCTGTTCTCCTTTTCTAGGTCTTTTGAAAGCTGTTTGAATTCTTGGTCATTCTATATGATTATATAGGCTTTTTTGGAATAAAGTTTAATCCCAACATGTTTTGCTTACTCATTCACACTGTTCTTTAACTGGGAAGAAAAGTCTCATAGAATCCACTACAAAAAGTTTTGTCTTCATTATTACATGAGATCTTAGTGAAAATAATTTATTTGAGTTTAATTGACTTATTGATGGTAATACTGAGAAAAAAATCTATCCAGGCTGCTAAATGATTTCTTTCTAATTTTCCCCTTAAATACTTACTAAGGACATTTGAGACCAGGAAAGTTGGTGAGTTACAATTAGATCTATATCCTCCTTCTACAATGTGGAGGACATACGTGGGTTGTGGGCATGGGCTTGCCACCCTTGCTGCTGATTCCCACCTCAACCCAGAAAAATCTATGCTTGATTAAAACTCCTTATAGCATAAAGAGACTTAGCCAACCAGCCTGGCCAGAGCTGTCGGACCAGTGCTGCAGGAATCAAATTTCACCCCTGGTGTGTTTTTATAGTATTGAATAAGGAGTACCAGAGGATGCCAGGTAGACATTATTACCACATTTTCCCTCACTTTTGATATTCTGCCAAAAAGGATTTAATTTTGGCAGTTCAAATATTAGCAGATTAGGTTGAATCACAATGAACAGAGCTAAAGGGAGACTATTAAGTGAACTAATAAAAAGCTAATTTTAAGCTGTATTGATTAGAGATTTTTCATCTCGAAAGAATACTCCAACTGCAGAACTGGACATTTACAGAAAATGAGAACCAGCCTATTACGGTGAAACTGATTAAGCACAACGTAGTCAGTTAATGATATTTTTTGGAAGAGATTGGATTACGTGGAGGGTTTGTGATGTAATTGGAAAAGTGCTGAGTTTAGATTCAGAGAGTTTGGGTCCAAATTCTGAAATGCTTCTATCCCGTGAGACCTCAGTCTAGTCTTCTTATCCCATCTATTCCTCATTTTTAAAATAGTGATGTTGGACTAGATGGTTGCTAAGATCTCAGCTCTCAATCTGTGATCAATATGCAAGATATTCCTGTTGACTCTAGTAAAGTTGAAACTCCTCAGATAGGCATTTGAGGCCCTTTATAGTCTGCCTCTGGTCAGCCTTCCCATATTTATTTCATATTATTCTCCTTCCCACACTATAGATTTCCACTAAACAGGTCTAATTATGATTTCCTGACTTAAATATTCCATCTCCTGCCTAAGAGTCATTGAAAAGGCCTCGAATCCAGCCCCTCCTTACTTGGCTTTCTGTAGACTCCCTAGCTTCCTTCAAGGTTTCTTTTAAGAGATTCCTCCCACAAAAAGTCTTTTCTAATCTCTCCACTTCCTCCTCCAGTGAGTATGTATGCTGTATTTCCCATGTTATATTCCACCCACCCCATCCCAAGTAGACTGCAAGAAAAGGGAAGGTTTCCCACTTTGTCCTTGTATTTCTAGCACCTAACACAGTGCCGGCCACTGTATTGGATTAGATGAATTGGACCCTTGTTTTGATTATAAGCAAAACGGATCTTGAGGGCATAAGAGTTAGAAGAGAGAACTATAAGAATACATGAAATAGAAATGGACAGTACAAGTAAGAGTAAGTTGGTCCATTTGTACTAGTGGAAGGATTCCCCGTATCAAAGAGATCATGGATCCATTGAAGTATCAGTGCCCTCTACCAAGTCAAGGGTGGTGTTAGTCATTAAAGACAAAATAATAAGAATAATTTCTTCCATCCTTTGCTATTTAGTTTTGTCATTGCTTTTATTCTATTAGGTCATAGTGAAGGGAACTTGCCCTCTTCTCCTTGTTCTACTTAACCTTGACACATTTTCCTTCCCCTTATTATACAGCCTGGTCTTTATTTCAGTGGGACAAATTACCTTCAAATAATCCATCCCACCTATAAAGTCTTGTCCTCTTGAACACAAGGAAGGGTGGTCTAAAGTCAGGATGGCAAATGATGAGTAAGGGATCTGGAAAGTTAACTCCGAGGGAGTAGCCACCTGGGAATATCAAGACATCCAAGTCAACCTGAAAAGAATAGATTGTGCACACTACAAATGGAAGATAGATAATGACAGAATCAAAATGGAAGTCGGTAGTTCAATCCAGTTCAACCAAACTAAAGGTTCATTACATAACTCTTCTCCCTAAGCACCTCTTGGAGCATCTTGCCCCAGGAGCAAAATTGCTAGTTACCCCTTTGTCCCCACATATCCATCCAAAGAAATAAATGAAATAAAATGGAAAATGAGGAAAGGGGACAGAGGAAAGGGTGGAGGGAGGGAGGCTGAAGAATCTTATTGGTGAGGACAGCTGATAATTTGCACTAGCTTGTGATTTTGAGTGTTCAGCATGTTTCCAAGGGTGAATTAATTGCTTGGCCTTGCCTTTTCCTTTGCATAAAGCCAGAGAGATTTATCCACTCATGTTTGGACAAGACCTCTTTGCAAGTATGACCAGCTGGGTGGCTGCTGGACTTGACTGTGATAATGCTGTAAAGGATCTCCAGGGCAGTTCGTTGTCACTCTGGTTGGGAAATGCTAACAGAGGTCAATTATAGTTCAGTTTCCTACTTACAGAATTATGGCAGGATGCAAGCAGTATGCAAGAGAAGGATAGATCAGCAGAAATATATTCTTGTCTTCCTAGTGGCCGCCAACTCTATTTTTAAGTCTCAAGTCCGAGAACCTGTTTGTTTTCATTAGGACTACAAGAATTCATTTCCCCAAACTGGAAATTAAAAACAAAAGACAAAGAAATTGAGAAAAATGCCAAATAAAACACCACTCCCTTTGGTGACATTGTTGGTGACACTGGATTTTTTTTAATCCTTATCTTCTCTCCCAGATCTATTGTAATGACCTCATACCATTTTCATATATGGAGCATCCCATCTCAACACCTTTTCCACATCTTTCGCACATTTTCTGCTCCCTTCCCCTATAAAAATCTACCTTCCTTATATTCCATTCTCTTTCAGTGTATGGAATTATTCATTTCTGTAAATTTTTCTAAGTACTTTCATCACCTACCCATGCTGAGTCTTCATTTTCCCCATCTGAAAAATGGTAATAATAATGTATGTTCTCTCATAGTGTTAACAGGCTCATGTGTTGTTGGGGGGAAGCTAACAACCTAAACTTTAAAAAGAATGGCATATAAGTAAGACGTATTTCATCATAACCTGCAAGATGTCTTTCACAAATATTATTATCCCATTTTACAGATAAGGAAACTGAGACTCAAGGACATTAGATGACTTGCTGTGCAGCTCCAGAATAGCGGAGACAAGAGTTACCCAAATTAAAAATATACAATGATGAATTTTGTTTTAATTATTGCTTTTATTTCTAGGTATTTTCTTCTCCCTCCCTCTCTCAGAGAACTATGAGAAAAAAAAAAGGAAAACAAACCAGTTCAGTAAAACCAACCAACACAGCAACTATATCCAGTGTTAGATTTCAGTGTTTCACACCCACAGTTAGCCCAGTTTTTCTGCCTCCTCATCCCAGTGCTTTTTCCATTAGGCCCAGTAAAAGAATCAGTGTAAATCCCTTCCAATATAGCATTTGTATTTTAATTGGGACTTTATTGTCTTAGCTGAAAGCAAGCAGAATTCTAAGTCTTGGGGTAGGGACAGAGATATCTTTCATGGAAGCTTCTTCATTGACCAGTACTACCTAGGTAGGTCCCCTGCTTTGAGAAGTCATGACCTTTCCGTAGTTTAAATACTTCCTATACGCCATAAAGTATGAAGCAACAAGAAACCTTTACCAAAGGATCTGAAACCTCATTGGAAGTTATTTCTTCTTCTATGCTTTGTTAGAACCCCAAGCCTTCTTCCTAGTATACTCAAGTCCAATCTCCTACATGAGATCATTAGCCCAGTTAATTACATACTCATTCTCACTCTTGAAATTATTTTATATCTCTTTATATACACATTATTTGTTTTTGTACACATATTATATCCTATAATAGAACTGATTCTTGAGTAGAAAGGACTTTTCCTTTTTGCTTGGTTGTTTTTTCCAGGCCTAATGACATAGCTTGCACACAATAGGTACTTAATCTGGAATTTAATTAAATCTTCTTTGCCTTGACATTTCAACTCATACTGGAATAAGCCAGCCTCTAAGATCTCTAAATTCTGGGAAATCTTTTCCAGTGAAATCCACTGGGTCTTTAGGTTATGTTTTGTTTTCTTAGAATTTCACAAAATTTCCAAGCCCACCCCAACCCTTCAGCCTGTCTGCACTAACTCCCAAGTTAAATAGTGGACAGTGCAGGAATGGCACATATCAAATGAAACACAAAATGAAAAAGGCCTGATGGAAACTTTTCTTAAAAGTAGTTTTTTGCTTCTGCCCTTAATTTCCTGTTCATGGTTTTCTGTCATTTCTCCACTACCCCTGTCATCCTGTATTTTTTTTATTTCTATAAAGTGTGTGTTGAGAGAATGCATATATGAAAGACAATACTGTATCCCAAACAAGGTACTATTATAAGGAAGGCCATCCCCAGGCTTTTTGTGTCCTCCTTCACAATGGTCTCGGCTGCCAGCATTAGCTCCAAACAGTGGGTCCTTTCGGCCTGGTTCCCATGGTGTCATTGTTCAGAGGTGTCAATGGGCATCAATCACAAACTGGAGGCTTTCTCTGTACAGCCCTCAGCCTCTTTATTTGGACTCTTAAGCTTGGTGCTCCTGTTTCCAAACACAGAGGTAGAAGAAATCTGAACCTGGCTTTATTTAACGAATTGGTCTTTAAGGAGTAAACCTCCAGCAGAGCAAGATATTATTTCCAATTAAAACCTGGATATCCTCATTGTTACTAAAGCCTGGCTGGAGGGCATTAGATATTCATTCCTGAAAGGAGACTTAACCAGATAGTTTTTCATGGCATTCTATCTTTCATTTGGATATTTGGGGAGGAGCTGGTTAGTTTTCCTTCTTTCTTTGATTCTTTCTTTCCCTTTCATTCTCTTCTGATTTTTTTTCTGTTTATCATTGTCACTCTTTTTCTTCTTTCCCCCCGTATTTCTTTTTCTCATTCTTTTTCTTAATCTTTTCCTTTTCTTTTTTCTATTCATTCTTTTTCTCTATTTCTCACCCTCTTTTTCCAATTCTTTTTTTTCTCTTCCATTTTTTGTTCTCTGGCTTTCACCCTCTATCTCTTTTTTCCTTTCCCTTCCTTTCTTCCCCCCTTTCTTCCTTTCTCTCTTTTCTCTCCTTTCTTTTCTTTCTCTTTTTCCTTCTTTCTCCATTTTGTTTCTTTGTCTTTTTCTTTATTTCTCTCCTTTCTTTCTTTCCTTTGTCTATTTCATGCAGATAGAAACCCTTCCATGTTGTTAGTTTCTAAGCTCCTCATCCTTTCATGCTCATCCTTCTGTTCACTTACGCTTTTGATTGTTTATCGATCACAGGAAAACAAATCAGATTTTCTTAATGAATTTTATACACTAGCATCTGATTTGGTTACAGGTCACCTATACTGTTCCTTGTCAGAGATTTCATTTGAATGCTGAGTCTATTTAGTCTTTAATGAGACTTCCTTTGTAATACATTAATTTAGGTTCCAAGTGTGAGGCAGTATTTTCAAACACAATTAGAAAGCAAGCTAGGAAAGCATTTTTGTTTGTGATATGCAATATATTCAATTCAATTTTAAGCCATTTATTAAATACCAATTTTGTGTAGATCATTGTGCTTAGAACTAGTGAAACAAAGATGTCTTCCAGAACATGGTTTTAGAAAGGAGAAGAAGGAGAGCACAAAAATAAAGAGACTATGAAGTGAGTTATGGTAAAGATAAAAGACAGGTTAGACAAAGTGCTGGGAAAATTCTGAGGAGAGAGATTATTTCAAGTTAGTGTGACCTTGGGAAGCTTCATGGAGGAGTTGGTACCTATGTTTAACCTTAAAGGAAATGCAGAAGTATTTTGGATTGTTAGGAAAGCAGCTTGACTAGAAACCCTATTTTCTCTGATCTAAATCTATTAAAACATATTCCTCTAAGTCTTCTCATGTCCTGGTTAAATATGGCAGATCTGTTGGTTGGTCATCATTTGGAAGTTCCTCTGGGCCTTTCATGATCCTTATCCATAACCTCCTACCTCCCCTTTCCCCCCAGGAATTTTTCAGATCAGGTCACACATTATCTGCCTTCCTCTGGAGGTTCTCTAGCTCAACAATTTTTTTTCCTAGATCACAGGACTTGGAATTGGGCAAGATAGTATTGATATGGTCTGACAGAAGAGTATTCTAGTACTAGACACTCTGCCTTCCATCACATTAGCTATATTGCTGTGGTCAAATCAACAAGCTTCTCTGATCCTCAGTTTCTTCCCTCATAAGAATAAGGATGATAACAATGTGGGAACTACCAGTCCTACAGGATTATTGTGAAGAAAGGCTTCTCTGATCCTCAGTGGGAACCACCAGTCTTACAGGATTATTGTGAAGAACACGCTTTTGAGGCACCAAATGCTATGTTAATCTGAGCCCCTTTCCCATCACACTGGCTTTCTTTCTCCCTGGAAAAAACATAATAAAAATAAGAATAGGTTTGTAAGCAGGGAACTTAGGTTCAAACTGGAGCTCTACTATTTAATGCCAATGTAACTTTGGACAAGTGCCTTTATCTTTCTGGATTTCAATTCTTTCATCTCTAAAATGAAGGGTCTTAAATTTGATGGCCCCCCCTCAGGCCCAATCCAGTCCTGAATTTAGGATCCTTTGATCCTTACTAACAGCTCCCTTACCCCTCTACTTCTCAGAAGTGAGAATCACTGCTACCCTCTTCCAATCTGTACTATTTCTATGACTGATGCTCTTGTGTCACATCAGTCATGTCCAACTCTTTGCGACCCTTTTTTGTGTTTTCTTGCCAGATACTAGAGTGTTTTGCCATTTCCTTCTCTAGTTCTTTTCACAAATGAGGAAACTTAGGTAAATAGGATTGCATGACTTGCCCAGGATCCCACATTTAGTTAAGTATCTGAGTTTGGATTTGAGCTCATCATACTGACTCCCGGTCCAATGCTCTATCCAATGAGCCACCCAGTTGCTCTATGATACTGTTGAAATGATACTGACTCAGTAACCCACCATGTTTCCAACTCTACTTATCAAACAGTGTTGGGGAAGGCTCTAGAGTGGGGGGAAAGAGATATCAGGTTGACAGCTTTTTCTATCACCTGTTCTTTGTCAAATTGTCGTATTTTTGCTACCTGGGGGAGGAAGGAACTGAGATGCACCCACCCTCTTTTGGGGAGGTGGGCCTATCCGAATTGTCTTAAAGTTATCTATAAAAGCCTTCCATCTTAAAGGCAAGATTGATCTCTAGAGATCAGCCCATCAATACTGATGATACTTTGACTTATTTATAATTCTCTTTGTCTTGAGTCAATAAGGAGGAAAGCCCAAATGAAGACTTTTTCTTCCAACAATATCAGCTTCTTAATGCAATTGTAGTTTCTCTGTTCATACCTATTCCTTACCCCTTGGGCTACTTGGTTCCTGACAGAGTCTCCTTGGTCCTGCTGTTTTCTCCCACTGGTTCAATTAACTGTTAATGTCTCTGAACCATAGCACTGCCCCATTGTGTTTTTTTCTCCTTTTGTCCAACCTCGTGGCTGACATGTGAGGTCACTTGGCCAGTCTATGAAAGATTTTGTTCATTACTGTCAAGGCTCAAACAGTCTCATTTTTATATCAGCAAGGGAAAAAAAAGAATGTCAAGGGTCCATAGGGAGGTCATTGCAATATCATGAAAACCTCGACTACCATGATTTATTTTAGAGAGGGGGTGAGGTATAGTGAAAAGAGACATGGCTTTAGAGGCAGGGAAGCTTTGTTTGAAACCTGGCTTATCCACTGTCTGCACAATCTTGACAAGATGTTTAGTTTCCCTGGTCCTCAGTTTCTTAATCTATAAAATTAAGGAGTTGGACATGAACCTCTAAGGTCACTCAAAATTCATAGGTTCATAGATGAGAGTTAAGTGGGACCTCGGAGGCCATCAATTATCAACTCTTAATGTTATAGATGAAGAAAATGAGATATAAAGAGTTTGTGGCCTGCTTAGGGTCACCCGGCCAATATTTAAGGCAGGATTTGAACTCAGCCCCACTATACCATAGTAGCTCTATGATCTTGGGAAGTGGTTTAAAGCACTGGAGTGCAACTGAAACAATTACAATGATACTGTGGCTACTGTCTCCTTGATCTCTGACTCTTCATCTCGTGTTCTTTTGAGAAGTATGGCAAACATTTATACCTACCTATTAGGTGTTTGGAGAATACCTACTATTCTCCAAATAGTAGGTATTGAATATCTACTATGTACAAGGTATTGTGCTGGGAACTGTAACTACAAAGACAAAAAGAAAACAAGAAAGAGAAACTCTCCCTTTCTTAACTGGAGGGATTTGCAAATAGACTTATGATCCTATCAATGTGGGTGTTTCCTTCAAGTGCCTCCCAATATAAGGATCTGGGACCCTTCTAGTTTTCTGGCTGGATCTGAGACTAACACATGTTCTTCTCCCCAGAGCCTCAGTATGCTAGTATGAACATTTTAACTTGTAAATTGCTTAATGGCCAATGGCATACTAAATTCCACTGCATTGGTTTGGCTCATCAAATTTTGTCATGCTTCTGAATTGAGTAATCAAGAAAATCCTGGTGGAGCCCATTTTTCTAAAGAATATAGTGTATCTTGTTAAGATTGCATGCAACCACAAAGCCGGGTTTTTCCTCTCTGGAATTTCCTCTTGGGGTGGTCTGTCCTTCTGGTACCTAAACCTTTCGGCAATATCTCTCAGATTGGGAGCATTTACTCAAAGTTTAAGTAACTTGTTCAAAAAATAAAAAGCCGCTGAAAAGGAAAGAGAATCTTCTTGCACTAAAATAAGAAATCCCTAAAATACATACAGAGTTATTAATTCTTATCACCATATTAAGTCAAAGGCTAAGAAACAAAATGTGTAAATCTCTTTCTGTCATCCAGTTTGATCAAACAAATATTTAAATGTTTACTGTCCATCACTGTTAGGGTGTCTCACCCCTCAACAGTTTTAATCCTATAAAGACCAAAATAAAATAAAGCCTGCCCTCAAGAAGTTTATATTCTACAGAAGATACACCTTTTACAATAAATAAATAATTTAGGATAGTTATTAAATGGTTTACAACAAGTAAATAGAAGATAATTCTAGCAGTGAGAGATCACTGACTTCTTGGGTGTGGGAACCAAGAAAGGCATCCAAAGCTAAAATATCTTAAGAAAATTAAGGCTTCTAAGAGGTAGGAGTGAAAAAGAATCACCCTTTGAAAGTACATGGAGGATACTTATTTGTAGGAAAATTCTCCAAATCCCCTCTTCTCTTTTTCAGGATGAATCCATAGATCAGCAGAATTAGATGATTCCTTTGAGGTCATTCAGTCTAATTCTCCATGTTACAGGAGACAGTGGAAAACCCATAAAGCTGAATGATCTCCCTAAGGACCTATAGATAGCAGATAGTCAAGTCAAAATTTGAACCCAGGAAAGCATTCTCCAAATCTGGCCCTTTGGCCAAAACACCGAATCTGCTCTTCAGTGATAAAGAACTCTGCAGTCACTTGCATGTGATATTTCTTGGGTCAAGCCTATGGCAATTCATCCCATTCATAGAACAATTATAACATCAAGGGACTTAAGTCTGTAAGGGACCTTAGAGATGATCTGTTTTCATCATTTTATGGATGAAGAAAGGAGCCTAGAGAAATCAACTCACCTGCTATCTGACACAAATTTTAAGTAGCAGAGCCATGAATCTACTCCAGAATTCATCACAAATTCTAGCCCTCACTTTAATATGCTATTCTACTGTTTACTTCTTATTTAGCCAACATGAGCATAAAAATTAGCAGACTGTTCCTCCCTTTGGAAGAGCAGGAGCTATTTTTGACTTTTTTTGTATCTCCAACACTTACTATCTTTCCTTGGACACGATGAGCTCTTAAGAAGTGTTCATGTGACCTTGATTCACTACCATTTAGGTGGATTTGGAGATTCTTCATTGATTTCCATAATAGCACAAAATGTTTTGGTTTGGGGTTCATATTCTGCCTTAGTAATCTACCTCCAATGATCTGCAACCAAGATCAGAGCGTAATTTATGAGTTGTCTACCAAGATTGTTAAACGGACCAATCTGACTGATATCCATAGGGACCAATTCACAAAGAGGACTTCTCAAAGAGTCCAGGATTGCATTATCATGAGACCTGATCACATAAGGGAAATCACATAAGATGAGCTCACAGATCTGGAGAAATGGATCTCAATCCTGGGTCACATGGGATCCTGACATGCTTACATTCTCTATCCTGGTCCACGTCATTCTCCATCCTAGTCCATGTGAGATCCTGACACTATTATATTCTCCATTCTGATCCAAATGAGACCCTGACAGTCTTACATCCTGTCTTGCATACTGAAAGTGAATCTAGAGATTAACACATTCAAGCTCTTAACTAATTATGAGCTATTGAAAAGGATTCCATTTGCAGTGTTTTCCTTTCCATTTCCTTCAAATCCAATTACCACAGGTTATATTTAATTATGAACATTATCATCATTTATAAAGCACCCATCTCCAAACAAATTCAAGGACATTGAAGATAAAATAAACAAAAATTAAGCCTGATTGGACTCAGCATTTAAAGAGGGGCAGTGAACTGAATATGGTTTAGGGAAAAAAAAAGACCTCAAATGCTAGTCTCAAGGAGAGACTAAGTGTATATTGTCATTAAAAGATTCTATTTTGGGATAGGGAAAGTGTATAACGGCCCTGGCTAGGGGATTTCTGTCCCTTCAGTCAGAGGGGTGCTGAGAGCAAAGGGCAAAACATCACTGCCAATTTGAATAGCAATAGGTAACCAGGCTACTTTCATAAATATTGTGGATACCCTCCTCCAAGTCTTCTCTTGACTTTGGCTGAAACTGAGGATGGAAAATGTGAGGTCATGGCACAGAATATTAGACTTGGCATTGGGAAATCTGATTTTGGGCAAATCATACCCCCCTTTCTTTCCATTATAATGTAGTTCCTAGAGGCCAGGGAGTATTGTATTTTTGTCTTCATCTTCCCAGCACTGAGGAGAGCTTGGCACATAATATCTCCCTGTTGGATTGGATTGGATTGGAAAGGACTCAACTTCCCTTCCTTGGGCATCAATTTTGCCATCTGTGAAAGAAAAGGGTTGTGTGAATGAGCTGGTTCTAAGTTTCCTTCCAGCTCTGAAACAAAGGTTTTTTTGTCACTAATGATTTTGCTTTGATTTGATTGCTCGATTGATTGACAATAATTTGATTCAAGTTGGATTCATCCTGAATGTTCTGCCAGGATCATTTATTGAGAGTTAAAAGGGACCCAAAGACATCTAGTCCAATTCTACTCATTCTTTGGATGAGGACACTAAGGTTCATTGAGTTGAAAGAACTCACCCAAAGTCCCAAAGGCAATAAGAGGAAAGCTAAAATTTAAATCTAAGTCTTCTGATACCAAACCCAGCACTGTGACATTATGAGCCCACAATCCTGTCAGCCTTTTCAACAATTAATTTGGATCATGACATATTCAACTTGATCTGGGTGAATGGTATCAGTGATGTGACAAGTTGTCATAACATGGTAGAGGGGTTGCCATATTTCCATCCTATCACTTCCTCTTCCACTCTTTGCCATCTGGCTCCTGGTATCATTCAACTGTAGTTGCTTTCTCTAAAGTTACCAATAGCTTTTTTCCAATCCTGGTCATTCTTAACTTCTCTGTGGCATTTGCTACTCTTGAATATTCTCTCCTTTCTCAGTCTTTGACCCTGCTCTCTCCTGGTTCTCCTCCCATTTGTGGGAAAGCTCCTTATTCTTCTTTGTTGGTTCTTCATACAAGTGATGTCTGTTATTCATGCATATACTCTCAATCTCTGGCTTGAGCGTTCTCTTTTACTTCAAAACAGTTTTGGCGAGTCAGCTCATCCTTTCCTCTGGATTACAATATCATTTCTCAGATTTTGAAATCCATTTTCCTTCTTGAGCTTTGGTCTTGCCTCATCATCTACCTCTTAGACATCTAGAACTTGTTCTTTCCTGAGGATGTGGATGGGGGCAGCTGGTGGTACAGTGGATAGAGTGCCAGTATTGGGGTCAGGAAGGCCTGAGCTCAAATCCAGGTTCAGACATTTATTAGCAGTGAGGAAGCACTTAAAAATGCTTATTGAATGACAGACTCTTCATGTAGAGACTCGTTAAATTCTCACTTGAATATAAGCATCATGAGGGAAGAGACCATTTTCACATTATTTCAGTCCATAGTGTCTGGAAGACTGTAAATGTTTTAGTAAATGTTTGTTGATTGGTTGGTTGGTCTTTACCCCAAATCTATATGATCTGAGAACAACTGACTTCATTTTGCAAATGGGAAAACGAACATAAATAGGCCATAGGTTGAACTGAATACATTCGGTTGGCAATATATATTGTTTCTTAGGCAATATAATCTTGATTTTTAATCAATGAATGTCCATTGGCCACTGAGCCATGGAAGTCTAGTAAAGAGAGCACTGGACAGGATTTGAAGACCGATGATTTGTTGGATTCTCACCACAATTTTTTCTACCACCTACTCGATGTACTTAACTAATTTCAGCAAGGAATTTGGCTTCTGTTTCCATTGGCCAATTTGCCGAGTACAGCTTCCCAGGTTGTTGGGATCAGTGAGAATCCTACTATAAATCCTTTGTAATCCTCTTTATGCCCAAGCATTACTTCTTTTCAATTTCCTAAATTGGCTTCATTAACATTTCTGGGAAGATGTCTTGGCTTTGTGACCTTCTCAGAGGTTGATTATTATGATAACATTTTTCAATCACATGGTAGAGCCTCTCTTAAGATGCTCCAATTCATCCCCGTATGGTCTTTGCCTGTCGACCAAGGGCTTTGGGGTTCAACTAGACCTGCCCACACCCAAAGATTTGTCTATTTGGACTCCATCCAGCTCTAGGAGAGCTAATAATTCAGCAAAAGGCAAAGCAGAAGGTTGACAATGAATTCCTGTTTCTCTTTTGCATACTGAGCTACTGACAAACAGGCCTCCCCTTGATAGATGGATTCATTATCCCTTCCTAATTACAAGCAGATTTCCAGGTGTGTTCATTACATTTTAAATGAAACCTGCCTGATTTTACACACTGCTGGCCCAAGGGTCAGCCATCAGGGATCTATTGCTCCTCTTCTGTGATTAGAGTATATTACTTTGCTATAGCTTTAACAGATGACCTGAAAGGCTGCCTGAGCAATTGTCCACTGTATTATTGACTGATATGAGCAGCCCCCAGTGCTGAAGAAAAAAATCTTACTAGGCCTTGTAGACATGACCCTACCACAACAGTAGGGGTTAGGGGATCACAGAGTTAGAGCTGGAAGACACTCCAAGGGCATCTAGTCCTAGGCCCCTCATTTTCGAGAGCAAGACATCGAGGGCCAGGGCATTCAGTGTCTTTCTCGTGGCGGGATAGATAGGAGCAGACCTGGGATTTGAACCCAAATTCTGGCTAAATCCAGGTTTTTTCCTCTTCAGGAAGTTGCCAAAATACATACCTAGATAATATGCCCTTACATTGATAAGTTTTAGAGTTTATAGATGAGGAAAATGAGGTTAAAAGATGGCAAAGTTAGGGTATAATCCATTTGGAGTTAGAGAATCTGGATTCAAATCTTTACTATTTACTTGCTGTTATCCTTGGAATAATCCCCTGTGACCTTTTTGAACCTCATTTTCCTTATCCATAAAATGAGGTCATTAGACTAGATGTCCTTAAAGTCACCAGTGCAGACCTGTGATCCTTTAATTTATTCAAGGTCACTTAGCTTAGAATGGGGACTCCAAAAGATATCCTTTGAATTACAAGTCAAACCTTTTCCTCTGCAACATCTTGTTTTCAATGATCATTTGTGTGTGTGTGTGTGTGTGTGTGTGTGTGTGTGTGTGTGTGTGTGTAATTTGGATAGAGACACCTTCACCAATACAAGATAATAAAGGGGCAATTAGTCTATAATTATTTTTAAAATTCTTTTAAATTCTCTTTAAAATAATCTGGAAGTTTGAAGAAACCGGGCTCAATGGAAGTCAGCTGTGTAATATAGCTGCCCAAAAAGCTATTGAGACATTGAACTGAATTTAAGAAGCCCAATTTTAATGATGTTCTTGAAATGAAACCACTGACAAGTATCTGAAGTCAAATTTGAACTCCAGAAGATGAGTCTTCATGACTGGAGGCCCAAAGGTCTATCCACTGCAGCACCCCTAGCTGCCCCAACAACAACAACAAAAAAGATGGTATCCAAGACTAAAGATGGGATAATCTCATTGTACTACATATATGGTGGTCAAGTTGTATCTGAAACACAGGTTGAGCATTTTAGCATAAATGTTAATAAACTAGAAAACACCCAGAGGAAGATGTCCAGATAATGGTGACTAAGATGGGCAAGGACCTAGTAATCATGTCTTAGGACATTCTTTGAAGGAATTGGAAATGGTTAGAATGAAGAAAAGATTCGAGGGATATGTCTTTATGTGTGGTTTTTATGTGAGTAGATATATAGAAGATACAGAAAGATAAATTAATCCTTGAAATGAGGGAAAACATTCTAACAATTGGTATTTCAGTCATTTTAATTAAAACCAACTCTTCATGACCTCATTAGGATTTTCTTGGCAGAGATATTAGAGTGGCTTGTCATTTTCTTCTCCAACTCATTTTACAGATGAGAAAACTGAGGCAAACATGGTTAAGTCACTTGCCCAGAGTCACACAGCTAGTAAGCATCTGAGGCTAGATTTGAACTCTTGAGAATGACTCTACCTGACTATAGATCCAATGCCGTATCTACTCTAATGCCATCTAACTGCCCTGATTCTAATAGGATCATGCAAAAGCAGAAGGGGCTATTTGGGATGAAATGAGTTTCCCTTTGAGTGATGTCTTTAAGGTAACCCTGAATGGCCATTTGTCAGACATGTTTTACAGGATACTCTTTCTCAGATGTGGGTTTCTTCAAATTCTGAAATTTTGGGATTTTAAGATATCCTTTTTATGGCCTTAAATCTCTTCCACATTTGGACAGGATTTATTTATTGCAAATCAGCACATTCATCTATAAGTGAAATAGATTTCCCATAGGGACGATGACAAACAAAAGAGCTTCTTCCTCTCACATATATACATCTTCAGGCATATGTCTCTTGAACATTAATAAGAAGTTTGTTAGGCTGGGCAATGTGATAAATAGCACTTGGGATTATTCATTTGTTCTGGTGACTCGCAGTGGTGATTTTTAAAAATAATTTTTTAATGTGTTAAGAGCCTCTTCTGAGGATAGAAGCCATCAGTTAAATAAGCAAATCGTTAGGTCGAGATGTTTATTTTTTATGTTTGGATAAGTAAGAAGAGTTCATCATTTATCATATGCTCTTTTAAAAACTTTATAAACCAATTTACCATATCATTTTATAGTAGTTCTGGGCCATGGCTTAATGATATTGCATTGCACTGTTAACTTTTAGCAACACAGGCCAAGCAAAGCATGATCTTAATGGGACAATTTAATGGGAGAGAGAAAATGAAGATTAAAAGATACTTCTGTTTTGCAGATAATATGAAACAGGAGGAAGAGCTAATATACTGGATAACAGAGTCAGGATTCAAAGAGATATTGATGGACCAAAGCATTGGGCTGGATCTCATCAGATACCATCAGTAGGCATAAATGTAAAGTTCTTACCCTTGGGTACAAAAAATCAACTTCAGAAATATTTAAAATTTGCGGAAGGAAGAGCTAGACAGGAGTTGTCAGGGGGTGTTTTAGTGGACTACAAGCTAATGATGAGTTAGCAGGGCAGTGGGGAAACAAACAAAAAGCACTAACTTCTAACTAAGGCCATTTTGGGTCACAACAAGAAAGGTATGGCTTCTGTGAGTATGGAAGCTATTGTCCCACTGGATTCTGCTCTCATCAAACTCATTTAGTATCATGTTCACTTCTGTGTCCCACAGTTTAAGGACATTAATAAAATGGAGATTATGTAGGAGATGACCAGGACAGTCATATCATAATCAAGTTCATGTCATGGGAGAAGTATTTATAGGGACTGTGGCTGTTGAGCCTGGAGGAGACTCAGGAGGAAAATGCTAACTCTCTTCAGTGTTCTGGTGGAGGACAATGCCAGAAGCCATTGTAGAAGTTACAAAGAGAGAAATTAAAGTTTGAGGTCAGGATAAAGTGTCAGACCTTGGGAGAACTGAGTTCAAATCTAGCTTCAGACACTTACTAGCTAAGTAGTCCTAGGTAAGGCAATTAGCCTCCCTTTGCCTCAGTTTTTTCATCTATAACATGGATGGCCTTTGAGGAGCCTTAAGTTCCAAACTCCTAAGCCATTTGTCACTCCTGGAAGATGCTCTCTTCCTTCTATTCCATTAAGGACAAGCAAAACTCCTACCTCTTCCATGAATTCTTCCTTCATTCCCCAGCCATAATGGATTTCTCCCTCCTAGCATTTCTTTTAAAAAATTATTCATTCATAACATTTAATTTTTTATTAATTTTTAAATTATGAAACAAAACAAGATAGAGCACTTCCTCCTCCTCAGATTGTAAGCTCCTTGAGGACAAGGACTATGCCTTATTTTGTTTTAGAGCCCAGTCCAGCGCCTTCCTCATGCATAGTGTATGCTCCATGACTGTCAGTTGTACAGAACTTGAATCTGCCACCAGCGAAAATATTGCATTTACGTCCCCTTGTGACCTGCTTGTTGCTCTGGGAGCCCAAAGTCCTCCAGGAATCACCCAGCTGGCCGAAAAGTGCCCATTACAAATCCGGGGCAGCTCCCATTGATTGGAGAGTTGGGGGCATTTTAAAAGTCCGCGTTATTTTCCTCGGGTTTGCACAAATGGATGCTGGGATTTTTCCCTGCAAAGGTGCCTTTTACGGTGACCTGCTGAAGCTTTTGGGTCATACCCCTCAGCCTCTGCAAAGACTTTTCCCAAACAAATCCAGAGGGCGGGCAAGTCCGCATATTCTGTCAGAGCCAGCCGTGGTTAGTCGGAGCCATCCTGTGCACAAACCCAAGGCATCTCCTACCAATATGGCACCATGTCCTCAGCGGGGAGAAGCGGGCTATTTTTCTCCAGCTTCACCATCTTTTAATCCATTACCTCAGTTGGAATTCTTCAGGCAGTGCGGGAAATACTGGGTCAGTGACTAATAGATACTCTGTCCTGATTCTGTTTTGCCTCCTGCTATCTCTGAGAGAAATAATGTGACCCACAGCTATTGAGACAAGCAGGACATTGTAGGAATGATGGATGCTGTTGGGACCTGCCCAGTGAAGTGAGGTTTATCAGCAGTGAGAGAAACCAAAGCAGACTTTGTCTGATCTCTCTGTCTTTGAGTCTTTGTCTCTCTGTTCCTCTTCCTCCTTGCTTCTCTTTTTACCTATCTTCCTTCCTATTTTTCTCTTTCTCTCTGTCTCTGTCTCTCTATCTCTCATTTCTCTCTTTTTTTCAATCTCTCACTCTTTGTCTCTCTGGCTCTCTTTTTGTGTATGTGTCTTTGTGTCTCTCTGTCTGTCTCTCTGTCTCTTATTTCTCTCTCTTTCCCTCTCTCTCTCTCTTTTGTTTTTTCAGTCTCTCCCTCTCTCTCCCTCCTTCTCTCTCTCTCTCTCTCCCTCTCTCTCTCTCACTATCTTTGTCTCTGACTAAATATCAACCAGGCTGAAAACAGCACTGACCAACATTTCAACGAATGTCATCTTTGGCACTTAGCCCAAGAAGTATTCAACTCATGGCTGCACTGAAAAAATCCAAACCCAGGTTGATTTTGTTCGAAGGTGTTAAGAAATCTCCTGGACATTAGCTTGTTCCTAGTCTAACTGTGGAATTATGTTTGTCAGAGAAAAGCTGTATGCAAATGCTTTTTTTTTTCATTTCTACTTAAAAAGGGGAATAATGAAAATAAAATCTTATCTTTGAGCAGATAAAAACTGTCAAATATAATTATTTCAGCTTCTATAGCACTTAGCATGTCCTGAAATAGGTAAGTAATGGGAAGGAAAACTTCAGGGCTGCCTTTCAAAGGATTTAATTTGGATTATAGGGAAGAGGAAAAGGGAAGAGACACAATTTCCAAATTGAATAAGATTCACAGCACGGGGAAGGTTCAGACACGCTTAGGTCGGGCTCAGAAATAAATCTGCTTGGAAAAAGCAGTGAGCTTCCTGCTTCCTCAAAATAAAAATGTTCAGAGTCACAACCGGTGTCACGGAGTGCCCAGGAGTTTCAAGATTGCTGCATTTGGGGAGATTATAGGCAGAATGAGACCCATTTTACAGATGAGAAAGCCAAGATCGGAAAGGTCAAAGGGATTTGCCCCCGTGGGGCGCAGCTACCAAGGGCGGGAGAGTCCAGACTGGGATTCAGTCTTCTCTCCAGTGAGTCTCTCTCTGCCAATCTTACTTTCTCCTCGTTCCAAGGTAAATTGGTCCTGTCTCATTGTGAGAGACTGATTGTGCCAGAAATTCTCACTTCGGTTCCCTGATGTGCCAAGGAGTGTCCGACTGTTCTCAGTTTAGAAGACTTCTCAAGCCCACCAGGCTTAGGCCAGCCCCCAGGCTTATTTCTTCATGTGATAAATAAAGCTTTTTATAAAATTAACAGCCTGCGTATGCCGTGGTGGAAAGGGCTTGGCTTTTACTGTCATGGGACCTGGATTCTAATCCTGCCTTTAAATGTTAGCTCTGGGACCTTGGAAAGGGAATTGAAGCTCTCCGGCTCCAAGTTCCGTGTTGGAAAAATGAGGGATTAGGAGGCTTCCCTGGGCCCTACTTTAAGGACCTATGATCTTGCCAGAATCTGTTAGTAGATGTCTTAAGGACCTGCTCGTGCCTCAGATGGGCAGCTCGGTAGTGAGATGCACAGAGTGCTGGGCCTGGAGTTAAGGGGACTCGTCTCCTTGGGCGCTTCGCGAGTCTTGGACACTTACTTGCTGTGAGACCCCTGGCAAGTCATTTTACCCCATCTACCTCAGTTTCTTCATCTGCAAAATGAACCGAAGAAGGAAATGGCAAAGCATCCTTGCCAAAAGAACCCCAAAAGGGTCACCAAGAGTCAGACACAGCTGAGAAATGACTCAGCTCCACAGATAGATAGGATATTTGTGACCAAATGGTAAGTGACAGAAGTAGGATTTGGACCCTGCCCACTCTGCTACTACTATTATAGTACTTACCATCACCAACACTGCCAGCACTGCTATTGCTACTACTACTACTACTACTACTACTACTGTTACCACCCCATTACTACTACTACTATCATCACTACTACCACTACTACTACTAGTACTACCATCACTACTACCACTACTACTACTACTACTGTCACTACCCCATCACTATTACTACCATCACTACTATTACACTACTACTACTACTACTACTACTACTACTACTACTACTACTACCACTATCACTAGTATTACTACCACTACTACTACTACCATCACTACTACCACTACTACTACTACTACTGCTACTACTACCATCACTACTATTACACTACTACTACTACCACTACTACTACTACTACTAGTACTACCATCACTATTACCACTACTACTACTACTAACTACTACTACTACTACTGTCACCACCCCATCACTATTACTACCATCACTACTATTACACTACTACTACTACTGCTACTACTACTACTACTACTACTACTGTCACCACCCCTTTACTACTACTACTACCATCACTACTACCACTACTACTACTACCATCACTACTACTACTACTGTCATCAGCCCATTACTACTACTACTACCATCACTACCACTACTACTACTACCACTACTACTACTACTACTACTACTACTACTACTATTGTCACCATCCCATTACTACTACTACTACTATCACTACCACCATTACTACTACTACTACTACCTGTCACCACCCCATTACTATTACTACTACCATCACTACTATTACTGTTACCACCCCATCACTATTACTACCATCACTACTATTACGCTACTACTACTACTACTACTACTACTACTATTGCTACTACTACAACATTACTACTACTGTCACTACCACCATTACTATTACTGCTACTACTACTACTACTACTACCACTATCACTACCACTGTTACTACCACTGCTACTATTACTATTATTATTACTACCCACCACTTCCTCCCTTCTTTCTCCTCTCTCATTACCATTAGTACCATCACCACCACTACCACCACCTCTCCCCCATTTTTACCCACCTTCATCTTCATCTAAGATTTTATATGACACTTACTATGTGTCAGGTGCTTTTCAAATCTGAACTGACTTGATTTTCACAACTTCCTCAGGAGTTAGGTACTATCACTGCTCCCATTTTACAGATCAGAAAACCAGAGCAACACAGCTAGTAAATGCTGGAGGCTGGATTCGAGCTCAGTTTTTCAGTGCTCTATCCGCTGCCACTTTTTTTAGCTCCCCATCCAACCTCCTTGTCCATTTGTCCTGTAGTTTTCCAAACCAGATCTCAGACATTGTCTTGTCATTTTGATATACATTCATCAATGAATGAAAATAATAATAGTAACAATAAATATGCACCTACTGTGTGTAAAGCACCCGAGGTGACCATCTAATTGGGGAAAACAAAACGGAAGGACTCAGGTGGGTCCCAAGGTTACATCTTTCATCTGCTGAGGAGAGGTAGCAACGAAGCCTCTGAGCAGAACAATGACAATTAAAAGAGCTGCAAAATCGGCACGTTATGCGGGCATGAGACTCCAGGCTTCCTGGGCAAGGGCACTTTGCAGATGGTTTACAGAATCCCCATTTCAGAAGGCACTTTGGGGAACAGATGGCACCATGAATTCCCATGGTAAACCCGGCTTTCTCATGCACGCAGAATTTCCCCCCTTCTCTCTGATGGAGGAAAGGGAAGGATTTGGTGCATCTGGGTTGTAAGTCATTGCAATTAAGCCTCCTGCAAGGCAGCACATCCCAAGGAGAGGTACACCTTTGTCCCTCATTGTGACATCTGGGCTCATCCTCTCCTCCTCTAAAGGCTGTTCTCACTGCCACCCACATGGCTCTGTCTTTCCAAGTCTTCCGCCTGTGGTCTTTGTAATGAATAGGTCATCGTGACCCACAGGGGTTAGAAGGTTAAGAGATAAACCAACATTAATCCCAATGTTCTCTGTACTTGCCACAAAATTGGACAATGATAATTTTTTTTGCTTATTTTTCTTCAACCTTTTTTAAAAAGCATGTTAGCTATATAGCTTTAACCTCTCAATGCTTCCAGCAATATTCTAAGACAAAAAGTTGCCAACAAGTTGATCTATATCTACAGAGAGAGAGAGTTCCTTTGCATTCATAGGTTTGGACCAAAAAAAAATTAAAAAAGAAATTATAACTCCTCTTTGTTTTCATTTGAATATCCAAGAGTTCTATCAGAAATCAACATATCAGCTGAAGCTTAGGGTCAGTTATTGGCGCATAAAGGGCCAAAAATAATGTGTCACTTCTCACAAGTCAGTGTTTCTGCAGCTTCCTTCTACCTTAGCCAGGAAACGCGGCAGAAGCTTAGGAAAAAAAAAATAAGCAAAAACCCAATATCAAACAAAGGAGAGAAGATCAATTAGATTAATGCAGCAGCTATTATGGTGGGTGTAAAATATTCTCTGTATGATGGCATATTCCCTAATTACCTAAGGCCGCTTGTAAAATTGATTTTATGTAAACACGACAATGTTCCGAAACCACCAGCCTCTTGCCGCCGAACATAAGTTGTTGGAAATTTATTGACCTGTCGTTCACATGTGTTACTTTACTACCACTTAATGGTCTGTTTAGATAGTCTTGGTGGATATGAACTCCCAGTGAGCTACTCCAAGCGCCACACATTGACGGGTAGCTGCCATGTTGATAAAATATGGAGGCCCCACTCCAAAGCACGCAGGGACATGCGATCATTAGTTATGTTCTAATTGAAAGCTGGATTTCCTTCAACAGTTGGGAAAGGTGAGGGAGAAAGCCAGTCAGCCCCTGACCAGCCAGAAAACTGACAGGTTAACAGGCAGGACAAGGCTCCTTGAGGGCAGGGATTCTTGTGCTATTGTCTTAGTGGGCCAAATGTCTAGCCGGCACTTTGCACATAGTAGGTGCTCTCATCCCCACTCTTTCAGTTATACCCAATCTCTACTTCATTCCCTTTTTGTCTACAGACGTGCTCGTGTCCCACTTGATCCTTCCATTCCCTCATCCTGTAGCTAAACTCCTCAAAAAGCTCCTTCACTATCTCTCCTTCCACTCTTTTCTTAACGCCTTATAATCCAGCTTCCAACTTTACCATTCCTCTGAAAGGGCTCTCTCCAATTTACCAGTGATCTTAGTTGCCAAATCCAATGGTTTTTCCCAATCCTCCTTCTCCTCCACCTCTAGGGAGCCTTTGACCCTGCTGATCACTGTCTCCTCCCTGATTCTCTAGCTTGTAAGAACACCCCACTTTTCTGGCTTTCCTCCTACAAGACAGATCTCTCCTCTCCTCCTTGGCTGGATCCTCCTCCAGATCACTCCCTCTAACCATAAGTGCCAACCACTGACTTCCCTGCCTTTCTTCAACTCTAGCTACAATCCTACCTTCTATAGGAAGCCTCCCCCAACCTCCTTTAATTCTAGTGCCTTCATTCATCTGTTATACTTCTTATTTATAGCTTATTTGCGCATATTTGTCGTCTCCTCCTTTAATTGTAAGCTTCTTGAGGATAGAAGCTGTCTTTTGCTGTCCTAAGTCCCTGGCACTTAGGACAATGCCTGGCACTCATTGGGTGCTTTAAAATAGTTACTGATTAATAAATGCTCCTTGGATTAATTTAAATCAAATGCTGGGCTCTATGATGAATACAAAAATGAATTTCCTGACTTCAAACCTCTTGTACTCTAATAGCACTACACCCAAGTACTGTAATATAATGTATCTTGAAACATGGTTCAGTAATCAGCTCAGTCTCATCATTGTGGCTGCTCCATATCTTATGTGATTCTGGTCCATTTCTTTTAACAAATCTTCAATGGAAAATTCACCCAATCCTGGATGTTTTCCTCTGGTTTTTAAAATGTTAAGGTACTTCCAATAGAATATAAACTCCTTGAGGACAATCTTTGTTTCTTTTATCTTTCTTTTTTCCTTTTTTTTTGGTAATATCTCTAATACTCAACACAGTACCTGGCATATAATAGATACTTAACGCCTATTGATTATTTGGTTGATACATAAGCTATTTACTTTTCTTTCTATTCTTACTACCTAATACCTCTTTTTCAATCATATATTTCTCCAAAAATTTCCTTTATATTCTATGATGTAAGAACTCTAAAAGCTATGGTTACAAAAGTAGCTGGGGGTGAAATGGGAGAAGAATTGCTTGATTTTACATCTCATGGAAAAGAAACATCCATCATTAATCTGACTAGAAGGTTTAATAACAATATACAAACTACTAGTTGAACACTTATCCATATGAAAAGTTCCTAGGAGACTTAAGTGCTTCCCCCTCATTACTGCCCTTAAAAAGCTTCACACATAACCACAACTCAGAAAATTAGCTCTAACAGTAGCCTATTCCTAGGTGGCCCTAACAAGATAATGCTTGTGGGATTTGAAAATGATATACACAAAGGAAAGTGGGAGTTTCCTTCAAATGCTCCAGTCTAGGGTGAGCAAACCTTAGGTACCTTTAAACTGATCATGGCCAAAAAAAGGCCAGTAGCAACAGCAATCCAGGATTCATAGAATCCCATGTCTGTCAAGGTTTTAATTATGAACTCTTCTGTCATTTTACTTATTTCTGTTTAATTTGTCCTCCTCTCCTCCCCCTGAGGAAGAGGCTCAGTTGATGGACTTAATTTCCACCAGAGAATTTTAGAATTAAATTTGCTTTAAAGGATAGGATGGCTCTGAAATTTGGAGACTTGATTAGTGATGGAATAGTGAGTGTAAGAATTAATTACATTAATGAAAGGTGCAATTGAAAGCATGGCTTGGAGGTGAGAACAGTGGAAAGGGAGGTAGACATCTGGGAAAGGCATGACAAATTTGAAATACAAGACTAAAACTAAGCAATGAAAACCATTTCTGAATCAAATTAAGCTAAAAACTGATTGATGGGCCCCTTGTCACCTTGGAGCCTCTGTCCCCTTCCCCATTGTGTTGAAAATACAAGACTGTTGATAGAAAGTCAGAGAAAGTAGAGCTTCTCTAAGGACTGTCACAGATTTCAACTCAAAAAAATCATGGGGTCAGAGATTTAGAGATTCAAGGGACCTTAGATCCCATCAAGTCCAACCACCTCATTGTAAATGATGAAACTGTCATCCATGGAGGAGATATGATTTGTCCGGGGTCATACATTCAACAGAGAACTAGAGTTGGAATTTGGATGCGGACCAGAATCATACAAAATGAGAGGGTATGACCCGTTTCAATCTGCCAACCAGAGTACCCACATCAATGAAATACTAGATTACGTATACACAAGGTTATGAGCTAGAAGGGACCCTACTGATCTCCTGGTCTTAGGATTCGAACCCAGGTCTATGCTACCTCAGAAACTTCCTACTATCATAGATTTGGAAGGAAACTGAAAGTATCTAGCCTACTCCTCCTCTTGTTGTTTTTTGTTTGTTTGTTTGTTTCAATTTTTAACAGACTAGGAAACTGAGATTGAAAAAAGTTGAGTGACTTTTCAATTTCATACAACATGTCCCTGGCTCTCTTCATACAAATCACATGAGCAATTCTCAAGCAATTTACTTTCTGGATTTGATATTTAGAGGAATCAGCCAGCTGACCTCAAAAGAACTTTTGGGACATTCTTTACTCACTTTCCAATTGCTGTGAAGTGTGTGTGTGTGTGTGTGTGTGTGTGTGTGTGTGTGTGTTGCCCCAACTAAATAAAATATGACAGGTAGTTTGTGGTCATCCTGTACTAACGTGAAGAATAAGTGAGTCTAATCAGTGTAGAGGCTATATCTATAAAGAAAAAGTGGGAAGAAAAAAATCAATCCACAAGCCACACAGAGAAATCATCCTCTTTACTTCATAGTTGGCATAGTCGTTCTGACCTTCAAAGACCTCGGTCCATATCCTGCCTCCGAAACAAGTTCTCTTGAATGATCCTGGACAAGTCATTAACTTCATTGTGCCTCAGTTTCCTGATCTGTGATATAGGGATAATAATAGCACTGCTTCCCAGGGTTGGTATGGAGACCAAATGAGGTCATGTATGTAAATTGCTTTGCAAATCTCAAAGAATAAAAAAAACCTATTATTATTATCATCATTATTACTAACTCATATAAAGTCACCTACCAAGTAAGAAATAGATATTTACATATATATATGTGTGTATACATATATATACATTATATATATAAATCATTGGGCAATTTTTGTCTCTGTTACTGACTCTAACAAATCATTTCCCCTCTCATCTGTTAAATACACTCTTTTTGGACTAGATGATTTCTTAGATTTCTCCTTGCTCTAAATCCATGATGCTATAGTGACAAGACTGAATTAAACCAGTGGATCAAAAGTTAGCAGAGGAAGGAAGAATTGACCTAATGGCCATAATCCCTCTCATCAGAGACTCAAAACTAAACATCTATTCATTCAAGACAATTTACAGATTAAAAAAAAAAAAAACAGATCCAGAGCAGGTCATCAGAGACTTAAAACTAAACATCTGTTAATTCAAGACAATTATTTTACAGATAAAGAAACAGATCCAGGGCAGGGAAATGATTTGCCCAATAGTAAGGGCAAAGACACAATTTGAACCCAGGACCTCTAACTCCAAAACCAACGTTATTGCAGGTCAGGGAAGGATGAGAAAATGAATTAAGATTGTTTCATTCAAGAGCTAACCATATATTTTAGAGCCAAGACTATCATGCTGTTCCCCAAAAGTCCATTAAAGAGTCATCAGATTCTGCCATGAAGAATTCTCCTGGTCCCCATGCTCCATACAGCATCTCAGTGTGACAACAGAGTCACAAAGAGGTTCCTGAGAGGGCCGGGAGCAGAAAGTGCTGGGCTCCTGACCCGGAGCCTAATGCACAAGGCATCCTGAGTGCTTTCCTCCCAAGTTCCCTATCCCTCCTGTGAACCCAGGCCTTAATATAAACCAGAGTTCTTAGCAGCTCCAACTCTGTCCCTGGCACTCGATGCTCTCGGGACTCCCGCTATCTCTGGGCAGACGGCCCCAACCCCGGCTGGGTTTTTCCTGGGCCTTGGCTTTCTGGAATGTAGTTGCCTTGAAAAAACTTCCTTGACCCAAGTCGTCCTTGTCAGAAGGAATCCTTCCTTCCCAGTGAATTGTTTTTCCTCTTCTTCCTTTCGGTGATTTATCCCACATGCCAACTGCTGCTAGTAGAGGAAAGACACAAATCAAAACAAAAAACAGGACTTGAGTGGTCAAAGCTCCCCCCAAAATCCTAAGCAGTTTCCTGTATTTTCAAAGATTTTGGTGCATTCGAAAAGCCGATGTGTCTGAAATCCCAGGGGATAATATCTGAAATCCAATTAGTCTTTCCCCCATGTGTCCATCTCCCTCCCTCCTTTCCCCTCTCCTTCCTTGCCTCCGATTCCTGTCCTCATCTGACTGCTTCCTTATAACCCATGGTGCTTTTCTCTAAATATAAAAAGTCCTCTAAGAACATTAGTTCACGTCTTTACTTCTGCCCCTCTGTAGAGTTATTTTTACCCATCTCCCTTCTGCTTGATTATTTCTCTTTCCTGTTTATTATTTCTCCTTCTTCATTCTGGTTTCCTTTTCTCAGATTGTTGAGTCTTTCTTGATCCCTTGTGTTGCAAGGAAAGAAAGAATTCAAGAATTGGAGTTCCCAGCAGATGTCAACTTCTGCCTTTAGCAGGAAAAACAAGCCAGCCTAGGTCGGGCTCCAGGGGGGTTCCTGCTTCTTGAGCTGCTGGTTAAGAAAGGCTTTCATTTGCTCAGGTGTGTGGGGAAAGAACCCAAAAACACATGACATCTCGGGGACCAAATTACTCAGGCTGAGCGTGCCCAAAGAGCACACAATCTTGTTACTGTAATCCCATTTTCCTTTCCAAGTGTCTAGCTCTCCATCTACCTGAGCTCTAAGTGGAATGAGTGAGTGAGTGTGGGAATGGCAAATCAAAGGGTGGGGAGCTGCCCAAAACCCCTGACTCCTGGGATTGAACTCTTGCACTGAGTCCGAGATGCCTAATAGACATCCAGGTACAGATACCCAGCAGGCAGCTGGTGAATTGAGACTGAAGCTTGGGAAGGAACTGAGGGCTGGCTACGAACATGTTGGAATGATCAGCATAGGGCAGACAGCTCAATCCATGGTAAATGAGATCAAGCAAAACCTTCGGGCCCTCCATTTACAGTGGGGAGATTCATACTCTCATGTGTGAGTAACCAGTGGCTCAACCCTCCTAGAGTTATTTTTCTATTTAAGAAAAGTTACTTAAGTCAAATGATTCTCCGAATTGGTGCAATTTAGGTCACAAAAGAAAGCTGACGTCCTAGCTGTGTGACCCTGGGCAAGTCACTTAACCCTAATTGCCTCAGCAAAAAAAAAAGAAAAGAAAGAAAGAGAGAGAGAGGGAGAGGGAGAGGGAGAGGGAGAGGGAGAGGGAGAGGGAGAGGGAGGGAAGGAAGGAAGGAAGGAAGGAAGGAAGGAAGGAAGGAAGGAAGGAAGGAAGGAAGGAAGGAAGGAAGGAAGGAAGGAAGGAAGGAAGGAAG
>JAJPUD010001386.1:308602-369824 GCA_023553655.1 Myrmecobius fasciatus
AAGGAAGGAAGGAAGGAAGGAAGGAAGGAAGGAAGGAAGGAAGGAAGACAGAAGGAAGGAAGGAAGACAGAAGGAAGGAAGACAGAAGGAAGGAAGGAAGGAAGGAAAGAAAGCTGAGAACTCAGCCAGTATGAAAAAACTAAGAGATGAGCTGGCTGGTGCTGGCTATTAATTTTCATTAACGAAGAGTTTGTTGAAATTCCTATTGAAAGGGGTATGTCATTCTACTCTCCAGTCACTCTATTCACCATTTTACAGCTTTCCAGACAATTACATTTTGCCTACCCAATTCATCATCATCTTCATCATGGCTATCATTTATATTTATTTAGGCACTAAGCTAAACACCTCACCAATATTATTCCATTAGAACATAAGCTTCTTGAGGACAAGGGTCCATCTCCAATTTTGTATTTGGATTTTCACTGCTTAGCCCAGTCTTGGCCATAGATTTCATTCATTCATCCATGCTCATTGCTTTTATATCTCCAGTACTTCCCATACTATCTGCCAAGCAATAAACAGTTAATAAACATAGAGTTGAATCAAAGAGAACATCTCAAGGACTTCTTGGGCCTTAGAATCCCTTCTTAAAGCCACTAAATTTTTAAAAGATTCATCAAAGAAGGCCTGAAGGTTTAGCCAAATTCTTATTTTTGGCTTCGAGTCAGTCCCCAGCGGCTGGCACCTGACTGGTACACAATAAAGTCTTGTTAAATTAAACTGAAGTCCAAAAGGCTGGGGGAGAGCTGACCTGTGTCTAACTAAGCATATCGACTTTTATTTCAGATATTCCTGAGTTCACTGACAAACCGTGTCACATCCCTTGGGTCGTGTGGGGCAGATAGCCAGGGTGTTATCTAAAAAAGGCTTGCTTTGTCTGCCAGCAGCTCCCTCTGAGAATCAACTTAATATTTATTTATTGTTGTTATTTCCTGTGATCTGGAAGAGTGGGCTAAGCACCTGGATAAACCCAGTGACACCTCAAAGGAAAGAGGTCTCTTGTCTGCCAAGTCATAGGAGTTGCAAACCATGCTCCCCCCAAGGGATTAACAGCCCAATAACAACAGCTTTAAAATTTGGGGATTGTTGGGTAATGATAGGGTAGAGGAAAGAAGAACAGGGAAGAAGCAGAGAGGATTTAAACTTTATACCACCTAGATGAGCAATAAGACCCTGCTTACCAGTGTCCCCTTCCCCAGAAAGGGATGCTTTTTTCCCCAGTAAAGCCACATTATAGTTTGATTTTTGTGTCCTGTCAATGTCAATAAAGCTTGATTATTTTGGTTGCCTAAATGCTGCCTAGAAAGGAAAATTTTGAAGATTTTTAGGGAGCCAGGACTGGAAAAGGTCCCAGAATCATACAGAAATCACAGATTTAATGCCAAAAAAGAATCTTAGAAAACCTGAGTCCCTCTGTGCTCAGACCATGAGATAAGTACTCCCAGGAAGAGTTCCTATCAGATGGAGTCAAGAAGGGGGAGCTTGGAAGAGACTGAAGGATCTAAACTAGAAACATCTGGTGTAACTTCCCCTCAGTGAGACACTCCCTCAGCTAATCATTTATTCAGTCATTGTGCTAAGTCCTGGGATACAAAGAAAGGCAAAAGATAGAACCTGCCCTTGAGGAGCTAGTAGAATGAAGTGACTGGCCCAGGATCATGCAAGCAGTGAATGACAATGGTCAGATTTGGACACAGGTCTTCTGTCTCCAAAGCTTTTACTCTTTTCCAAACCAGGCCATCTGGCCAATGAGGAAACAAACCAAGGAGATAAGTGATGTTCTTAAGATGACCCAGTTGGGCCAAGATTTGAACCCAAATCTCCTAGATATAAATCAGCTCTCTTTTCTGTTATTTCACCATTGGACTCTAGTAGGCAACTGTTCATAGGATTCAATTCCATTCGACAAACTTTATTAGGCAGCTAAATCTGTGGAAAGCACCATGTGAAAAGGCAAAGAATTCTAAGACAAAAAAATTACAAGAAGTACCTTCCCTTGAGAAGCTTAGATTTTTGTTATAGATGCATGAGGATAAGAAAATTTGAGGGAAAAGAACCAATAATTAAAGGGATCAGGAAAGGCTTCCTATAGGAGGTGGTCCATGAGCTGATCCTTGAAGGGAGCTAAGAACCCCAAGAAATAGAGACAAGAAGGGATGCATTCCTGGTGTGTAAAATGCCTCAATGGACCTGGGAACCATAAGCTGGTTGTTTTCTCTGGAGCATATGGTGTTTGAAATGGAATAATTGGAAATAAATCTTAAAAAGTAGGCTGAAGTGAGACTGTGAGGCTTTAAGGGCCATCCTGAGGAGTTTGTGTCTTATCCAAAAGGCCATGGGGAGCCACTGAAGATTCTTGATGAGGGCTGTGACACGGTCACTTAACAGAGAATAGTCATTTTAAAGTTTCATGTTTTGGGGTGGTAGGGAAAGTAGAAACCTTGTGTTAGCACCTTCTCTTGTCTCTTTCTCACTGGTTACAGGAGAAAAGTCCTTCCCTACCTTAGCCACCATGACTGCTTTTCAGAATCTTATTTAACATCTGGGAGGAGCCCAATTGTTTACATATATATATATATACATATATATATATATCTTCTGCAAAGCCTACAGGCAGATGCCTTCCTTATACAGGAACAACAAATCCTAGATAGGTGTGAGAGTGTTAAAGGCAAAAATGCGGTCAAGTCTTTCATCTCTTCCTAATATTTACTGATATTCTGAATCCCACTGTGCTCAGATCATAAGACAAGCATCCCTCCCTAGGAAGAGTTCCTATCAGGTAGAGTCTAGAAGGGAGAACTTGGTAGAGGCTAAAACAAGGAACTCTTTCTAATTTACTTTTTATAAGTTCACATGTTTTAATGTCAAAAAATCCTGCTGTCCACAGTACATAGACATATTGTGATGAATGTCTTATAAGGTGGGTTATTCTGAGCTCCTCTTGGACTGATACAGGGAACCACTTACTAAACCCAGGCTGGGAGCCAGGAATCTGCTACCAGATCAGAGAACTGCTTGTCACTTCTTAGTTAGGGATGATATTGCCATCTCCACCACACACACACACACACACACACACACACACACACACACACAACCATCTGTTGTGATTGAGAGAACATGAGAGCTGAGACCAAAGACTTGGATTCAAATCCTGGCTCTGCCATTTACCATCAATGTCACCTTGAACAACCTTAGCCAAGGTTGTTGGGCCAGACACACTTGAGCATTCCTTCCAATTCCAAAGCCCTGTGATCTGAGGCCAGTTTTAGCAGAAATTAATTCATTAATTTCTAATTGTTATAACAGATATTGGATTTGAGCACCATGTTCCCTATGGGCTTTTGTATTTACCTTCAAATATTTATATCAGGCTACTTAATAGGCTGATCCTGAGCATCCCTCCAAGACCATTCCTAATGTACAATGCCCGCCCTTCCCTTGAATTTTTTGTCCATGTAGAAGGTTTGGATGGAGGCAGGATGGGATTTCATAAGTGTCTCTGACTACCAGAAAGACTTTCACCTGGAAGAGGAGGAATTAGTTTATGACAATTGAGTCCAAAGTGAGCTGGGGGAAAGCTGGAAAGTGGCCAATTTAACCTTGATATCAGGAAAAATTGGTTTCCAGTTAGAGCTATCCAAAAATAGAAAAGATGTCTTAGAGAGGTAGTTGGTTTTCTCTCATGGAGTTCTTGAAGCAAAGACTAAAATCCCAATCAATCAAAACAACAAAAAGAAGTTATGAAGTGCCTACTATGTGCCAGTCACTGATAATAACAGATGGCAGTCATATAGTATTTGAAGTGTCTTATGTATGTCATCTTCTCTGTTCTGGGGACACTGTGGTTAGCCCCAAGGAGCTTTTGTTGTGTTGGGGGATGTTGAAGAAAGAAGTCTCCTTCCAGTATGGACTGGGCTGAATGACCACTAAGGTCCTTCGTGGCTCTGGGATTCTGGGAGAAGGGCGGCAGGGAGCGTGCTCACGTCGCCCAGGGCACAGCTCCTGGTCCCTGGCTTTTACTCTGAGATATTATGTGCTAGAAGTTCGATTTCCCCAGAATAAAATGATTCGCATTTACCTACCTAGCAGCTGTCAAAGCCTGCAATTTTTTCTGTAGGCGTAAGCAATTTTTTTTTTCTTAAACGTGGCTTCATCTCTAGTTTGTTATCTGCCAGCAACAGCGAACAGAGGTTCTCCAGTCCCCATCCTTTCTCCTACGAGTAACAATTAAAGCAAAAATCTGCCGAGAGTACAAATACATCTTTCACGGATTGTCACTCTTGTGTCGTGTGCTGAAGAGGCTTAATAGGTTTGCCGGGAGACCTTCTGAGGCAGAAATGGGTCTGTAATTTTCAATGGGAACTCAACAGGAGAAAGGAGTTGCTTAACTACTTATGGGCCAGAGTGACGAGAAGCATCCCTGTGCCAGCTCAGACCAGGGCAACACTGGCTTTGGGACTGAGGGGAAAACAGGAGGCAAGCTTTTGAAGTGAGGAACTGGGGCAAAAGAAAAATAGAGAAGGACAGTGCTTGGGAGAGCAAAGCCAGTTTGAATGCTATGTTTGTCTCATTCCTAAAGGTGGAAAACCTGCTAAGTGAAAATTGTCAGTGGTCAAGAATATTGAAGAGAAAAAGAAAAAGAAGGAAGGAAGGAGGGAAGGAAGGAAGGAAAAAAGGAAGGAAGAAAAGAAGGAAGGAAAAAAGGAAGGAAGGAAGAAAAAAGAAGGAAAGGAGAGAAGGAAGGAAGGAAAGGAGAGGGAAGGGAAAGGAAGAGAAGAAGAAAGGAAAAGGGGAAAGAAGGGAGGGAGGAAAGAAGGAATGGAAGGAAGGAAAAGAAGGAAGGAAGAAAAAGAAGGAAAGGAGATAAGGAAGGAAAGGAAAGGAGAGGGAAGGGGAAGGAAGAGAAGAAGAAAGGAAAAGGGGAAAGAAGAGAGGGAGGAAAGAAGGAATGGAGGGAAGGAGCAGAAGGAAGCAGAGAAAGGAAGAAAAGGAGAGAAGTAAAAAGAAAGGAAGGACAGTAGGAAGGAGAGGAGAGAGATAAGAAGAAAGGACAGATAGTAAGAAGAAAAGTAGGAAGACAGTAGGAAGAAAAAGAAGGAAGGAAAGAAGAAAGGGAAGGAAGGAAGAAGGGAAGAAAAGGGAAAAGAAAGGGAAATAATAAGCCTTTCTTCTTAGAAAGAAAGAAAGAACAGTAGGAAAGAAAAGAGGGAGAAAAAGAAGGAAGAAATAAGGGTAAGAAGGGAAGGAGGAAGGGAGGAGGTAAAAAGAAAAAGAATGAAAGAAGATGGTTTGTTTGCCTCTCAAGGACCCTTTTTTCGTGTCTTGACATCTGGTTTGTCTACCACTCCACCATTTGCAGTCTGTTAGGTGAACAACGTTTCATTATGGCTCCAGAACCTTGTGCTCCTAATCTACCACCACAAGGAAGCTCTTTCCCATGGAGGATGGAGGGCCCTCAGCAGGCTGGCCTGTGAATGGGGAGGGAGCAGTTTTCGAGGTCCTTTTCTCGTCCATCTCACTCAGACTTTCTGCCATCCACTTAATGAGGTCCCACTTCGGTTAATGCCTTTGTTAGCTAGCAAATGATGTTTCCAGCCTTCTCACAAAGCCGCTTTTGTGCCCTCTGTCAAAATATTCTCTTACCAAAAATGATGGAAATGCCCAGGAGCATCCCTCCCTCCCCTTTGGGGTTTGAAGAAGAGGGTGTTAAATGTTTAACCTGGATTGATGAGCTTTACTAAAACTACTGGGTGAAATGAAAACTTTCTTAGGAGAATAAATCATGCTGTGACTGTTCTGTGCAATGGGCAAGTTGGGCTCTCACTCTCTCTGTTTCTCTGTCTCTCTCTGTCTTTTTTCTCTGTCCTCTCTCTCTCCCTCCCTCCTTCCCTTTTTCCCTTTCTTTCTCCTTTCCTCTCCTTCTCCCTCTATTTCCTTCTTCTTCCCTCCCTCCTCCCCCCCTCATTGATTTTCTATTTGGTTAATGATTTCCAATCCTGAGATCATAAGACAAGTTAGAATGTAAAGGATATGGGACGATAACTTTAACCTCTAAATTTTAACTACATGTTGATTTTGACACTGAAATATTGCAATTAGCCGGGACTGTTTTCCAATGCTTTAATTTTTGCTGATGCTCCAAAATGTTGCAGAAAAGCTGATTCCTAATTATTACATACGGCAATGCATACATTTCTTCCTAATTAAAAAGCCTCTAAATTCTGAATAATCAATTTGTGAAGGCATATGGTTTTGAAAAATTATGCATTTAATTTCTCAAGATTTATTAGTAATTTGAACTGTAGCTAGTTAATTATGGTTATAAAACTGATGTGGTAATACTGGAGATTGATGGAACGATATGACTGCAAATTTATTTTGATATGTCTCCCTTAATATCGGAACATTACAATACACTTACATTTCCAGCCACTTCTTAATTATGCTCAGAAGCATTAGTTTAATGAAAGATAAAAGGATTTGATAAGTGTACATTGGAATTTATTTGAAAAACTATTTTCGACATGAAACAAACATATTAATTTTTTGCCCCTAGCAAAATTAAATTTGTAGTTAGCTATAAATGAGTAGATAGCAGCTATCCCTTAAAATTAAATAGTCCTGGAGACAGAGATTTCCATTAACTGTTGTGACACATCACAGAGATGTTTGCATGAGAAAGTAGTTAAACTGTACAAGGGAAGCCTGCTGGTGAGAATGAATAGAATTGAATGTAAACAATGATTGCATTGTAAATATTCACAATGGGGGGGGACGTTTTTTCTATTTCCTTTGTCATGTGAATTTCTAAGCAAAGAAAAAAAAATCCCAACAAAAAATAGCTCTTTTGAATATGAAATAAATCCAGAGCTTTGAATTTCTGTGTTGTTTTAACTGAAGGGGAGAAAGTGGGGCTTAATTGATTGTCAGGAATTGCTACTGATCTGTTTCTCTTGAAATAAACATGCACTTTCCTAATAAACTAATGCACAGAACCTTATCACTGGCTCCAAGAAAGGCAGGAAAGGGAAAAGGAAGAAATATGTTTTTTTTCTAGGATGTGTCAAGAGAGATGGGTTTAAATGGATTTAATCTGGAGGATGAGGATTTGGATGATAACTCTTAAGGCTGGGTTTGCAGATCTCAAGTGTTGTTAAACATCAAAAGGGATGACAGAGGCCAGTTGGTTGTCTCCCTGGATGGTTAGGTATCTTGGATCACATGGGAAAGGCTCAGGCAAAAGGGACAGAGGATTGATCAGATGACCTTTCAATGTCCTTTGCAGCCATGTTAAAATAAGAATATATAGACTCTGGCCAAGACTTGCGATCTGAATTATCTTTTGTTTTTACTGTATTCAGCCTGTTCCTTTAGTTTGGGAATATGTTTTCTATACAAGTTCATCAAGAATTTGTACAAGAACGTACAGTGATTACTCTATATCAAGCACAGTGCTGGAATCTGGGGATACAGGGACAGAAACAAAATAGTCCTTGCCCTTCTGAAGCTTATATTTTACTGGGAAGGGTAATTATAGAAGCATCTAGATGAAGAAATAAGTGTAAAGTCATTTCTAGGGGGAGAAAGTTCTAAGTGGGGATGGAAAGGACAAGAAAAGCTTCTTGTAGGAGGTAAAACCCGAGCTGAGTGCCTTAAAAAGAAAGCCAGGAATTCTAAAAGACACCGGTAAAGAGGGGATTTTATTTCATTTTTCTTCCCTGTATCCATTAGGGATCTGCCATATTATCTATCTGTGTCATTGGGGAGGGTGGTGGTGGGAAGAAGGGCATGAGAAGAAAAAGGGAAGTCCTTTGAGCTTTCAGCAGAGGAGAGCCAAGTGGTTCATACATCTCTCAGAATGAGTGTGAGGGTTTGCTAACTTGCTCAAGGTATACTTCTTGGAGAAAAGTATACTATGTGAATCAATCAATCCGTCAATATGTACTTATCAAGTTCCCAAGTCCCAGGCACTGTGCTAGGTGCCAAGGACAAAAATACAATCAGTGGAAACCAGCTCTGTTCTGAGAGGCTAACTTTATCTAAGAGAGAGCAATGACAAAGCCATATCTGATAATAACCACCACCATAGATCCTATGGTTTCCATAGCTCATTAACTTGCCTTGTCTGGGTGCATTTTAGGTCCCCCTGTGCTAAAGGTGAATATGCTAGGTTGTATTGGCCCATTTTTCTGATCAGTCAGTGCGGTTTAGAGGATGCAAATGGTTTTCTTTCAGTTCTTTGCAGCCATTTTATACTAAATCAACTTGTCTGAAATCTCAGGGCCTTGAGATAAATATTTCTTTATTTTGTAACCTACATAGGAAATTTCTCTGACTGCTTAGAGTAATATGCTATTATGAAAATAAGAAGACGAGTTCAAATATAGTTTCAGACATTTACTAACTGTGACTTCACCTGTATAGCCTTAATTTCCTCATCTGTAAAATAGGTATAATAATAGCACCTACTCTCCTTGGATGGTTGTGAGGATGAAATAGATATCTGTAGAGTTTAGCATGTCTGGTGCATAGTAGGTATTTTATAAATGTGAACTGCTATTATTATTATTTTTGTTGTTGTTATTTCTGATTCTGGGCTAGCCTTTTTATTCTTCTTGAGTCTTCCTTTCCTCATTTGTAAATCAACAGGATTGACCCCTGAAGTTCTTCTAGAATCTAGTATTGATTCATTGAATTAAGAGACAGAAACATTATTTTGGTTAGACAGAGTTTCATGATTGATTCAGGTCTGTCAATCAACCAGCATTTATTAAGCACCTGTTGTATATCAGAAAGTGTGCTAATTAAATGCTGGGGATACAAAGAAATGTTTTAAAAAAAAAAGCAGTCCCTGCTCTCTCCCAGTCTAATGAATCAGATAGCATTCAGACAATTAGGTGCAAGCAAGAGTTCTATCAACAGAGGAAAGGCACTGCTAGCATTAAGACAATATTCCCAGTTCCATTAATTGATCGTTCCACTTGAGCCTCACAGCATCCCTGGGAGGTCAGAGTTAAAGTAACCATCATTCCCATTTTATAGAAAAGAAGCTCCAGTCCTAGAGAAGCTGTGACTTGAGTGTGGTTCCAGAGCCCTCAGAGGCAGGATCTGAACCCACATTTCCCAGCTCCAGAGCTTCCAAAGTTCCATCCCATCTATCTCCCCAGTCCCTCGCCCTCTCCATGACCCAACTTCCACTCAATCTGAAAGAAAACTTCTACTCAATCTGACCCAGCTCCCTTCTTTTTCCTCATCAGATTTCTTATTCAATATTCTACAACTGGGGCGCTCTAAATAATTGAGCTGGGCACCTGAACTTTCGATAATACTTTGAGGTTGCTCCATCACCATTAAACGCATAGCCACATAAATACCCCTGTGTGCTCTGACATATCTCCCATTAGTATCAATAAGAGTTACACTCCTGCACCAAGGGGAGAGAGAGGCCACAATAAGGCTTTTAAAAAGCGATTTAATATATCGGCTTTCACAAAGATAGACGGTATCACTAAGACAAAACAAGAAAAGATGTGCCCAACTTTACAAGGTATTGGCACTGTTAATCACATTTTGAAATATTGCTGGTATATATCTTGAAAAACACACAGTGGCCATATTTCCAGTGGGAGAAATGACAGGTTTAATGTGGAGATTCACAGATGATTCCAAGGTAACTTTCCCCAAACTGGGATAAGTTTGAAGCTGCCTTTATGAGCGAGGAGAGAAATAGAACATCATAGACTCAATTACGTTCCCAAATAAACTCCTCCAAGAATCTTACAAAAGGGAATCTGGGAATTGATTTTCTTTAAAAAAAAAAAGGAAAAGAAAAGAAAAGAAAAGAAAAAGAAATAAAGAAAAAAAAGGTAAATCTAAAAAAAAATTCAACTTGGTTGGCTTGATGGGGAGGAGGAAGAGTCAGGTAATAAAGTGGCTCAGTGGATGGAACACTAGACCTGGAGTCAGAGCTGATTCAAATCTAACCTCAGACAGTTATTGGCTGTGTGACCCTGAATAAGTCACTTCCCCCTGTTTGCCTCAGTTTCCCCATCAGCAAAATGAGCTGGAGAAAGAAAGGGCAAACCTCTCCAAGAAAACCCCAAATTGGGTCACATGGGGGTAATACAAAAAAAAAGAGTCAACAAATAAAAAGCTTTAATAATAATAATAATAAAGAATCAGGCTACATGAAAAAAAATAAAGCATGATTTAAAAAATGTCTAGCATGGGATAAAAGGGGGCAGAGCACTGGGTTTGGAGAAGCTCTGATGCTTCTCAGGCATGTGATCGTGGGTGAGTCAATGACCACATCTGTCAAAACAGCTGGATGTATTGGGTGATCTTGAAGTTTGCTTCTGCTATCAGTCATGAGCCCTGCATGGTAGGGATAAGAGCTCTAGGAGCTCAGACAAGGGAGAAATAGGGGGGAAGGGAGGAAGGCTTTCTGAAAGATGTGAGACAGGAGATAGAAGGACAGCTAGAATCTTAGAAGCCAAGGGGAGCCACAGTTTGATACAAGTCCCAGTCTTTTGGTCTTCCCCGGTTCTGAACCGCCTAGAATTTTGTTTTTGTGAGACCTTGTTAATAAAAATGAAACTCACTCAGCTCAGAAATCCCAGAGCTAGAAGGGACATGGGAAGCCACTGAGCCCAAATGGTACCGGACCAAGAATCCCTGATCCATAAAAGATCTAGAGTTAGAAGAAAGCCATCTGACCGAACCCCCTTCTTTTTACAGTTTAGGAAACTGCAACCAAGAGGCTTAAGTGCTTTGCTTGGGGTCACACTGATGATGGGACAGAAATGATACTTGAACTCAGGTCCTTGGCCTCCAAGTCCAAAGCACTGGACTATGGCCATCCAGCCTCTCCTAAAAGCCCTCCAGAGAAGGGAGACCCACCATCCCGCCTCCCCTAAGAGGCACATTCCCCTTTCAGGAGCTCTTGGCTAGGAGGTCTTTTTCCAATTGATCTGGAGCATAAATTGCTTTCCTGAAACTTCCATTTCTTGCTTCCTTTCCCCTTCCCTTTGGGACCAAACAGAATGAGGAAATGCTCATGATTTATACCTGATTTGGAAGGAAAACCTTGAGAAACCAGCCGGGTTCCCATGACTCTGGAAAGAGACCAGAGAACTCAGGTACAGTTTGACCCTGGTTTGCCTTTTAACCAGAGTAAACCTGGGCAGAGGATCAGACTGGTACATATTATACTCAGCTGAACCTGGGAGCCAGGAGGAAAAAAAGAATTTTAAGCTTTGAATTTTTTTAAAATTGTATTTTACACCAAACAAATATTTGACTTGCTGGCGCTCGTCGGTGGGTGGGGAGAAGACTGGCTACATCAAAGGCCACTTTATTCTTCTACATTTTTTCAGGTTTTATGGTTGATTGGGGATCCTGTTGGGGAAAACCACTGTTTTCTTTGGCTTTTGGAGTTCTGGTATCCTGCGTGGTTTTTATTTTCTGTTGGTTGCTTGGTTTTTTTTCCTCCTTGACTTAAATATAATAATCAATGTTTTTAAAGGTGTTCCTAAGGCTTAGGACACGTAAATGTTCTTTTTCTTTTTAATTTCAAAAGGAACAGGTGTGTTTTGGGGAGCTAATCACTGTTGAACAACTCCTTCCAAATCATTTCTATAGAATATGTGGAGAGTTATTTTTCTTCCTGGAAGAGATCCATCTGGAGACTTTTGAAGGCTCCTGATAAGACAAGGAGGCCAGTTGTGGCCTGTGCAAATAGTGCTCAGGAATCACTCAGCTCCAACCAGCTGGTGCTCATGGGAGGGAAAGAACAGAGTGGTATTTGTCAACATGTCACTGACCTGTCAGCTTGTTTTACTTCTTCTCAGATCTCTTGTTCTTCATTCTTTTCCAGCCAGCACCTTCAGGCTGATGATCCCTGCCTGGCAAAGCTCTTCATGTCTATCTACCCCTCGGAAAGGGGCTGGCTGCATTTTCCATCACATTCCAAGGGGGTTAGGGGAGGGGAGGTTAGCCCACCCGGGGTTGTTGTGGCAAGAGTTCTCCAAGAAAGCCAACTTACTACTATTGATACTTCTTTAGCTCCCAGAGTGGATATTGGGAAACAAATGGATTGCCTTGCCTTTACTTATTTTTGCATGTCTATATGCCCTGGGGGGGGGGGCATTTATTTCATCTGGCATACTGCCACCGACATAATAGGCAAATAGGAATTGTTGGACAAATTGCATTGGATTTCAATCCCTCCGTCAATCAACAAGTATTTTTGTTTTAGTTTGGTTTGGTTTTGGTTTTTTCTTTTGATTGTTTTTTGTTGTGGTGGTGGTTTTTTTTCAACAAGTATTTTTTAAAGAACCTACCACAGTAGGACCAAATACTCTTAGGTAAGATGCTAAGACAAAAAAAAAAAATTAAGCAGCCCCTTCCCTCAAGAAGCTTACATTCTCCTGGGAGCAAACCAATAAAAATACAAACTACCCACTACATATTTCGGGGAAACCTAATGATTCTTCATATCTTAGCATTTATTCCCTCTTATTTTGTGGGGGGAAATGATTTGTGATTGTCTTGTGAAAACCCCTGAAAAGGCCCAAAGCCAAAGGTTCTTTATGTCCCTTTAAGATGGGTTTGCTAAGGATCTGACTAGGTCAACATTCATAAAGCAGGCTGATGAGTGTGCATCAGTCCTTGTCTTAATGGCTAATAGAGATTGGCCCCCATTTCTCTTGAAAGAAATAGTCTTGCTCTCCCAAGATACAGAGAGAAGGAAATACTTCATACATTTCTCATACATTTTACAGATTTCAAGGTCAAACTGAGGCATTTTTCTTTTGGCTTTTTGTCACCCTGTCCATCATTGCAAGCTTGGCCAAGACTAGAGCTGGGGTGTTGTGTCACAGGCGCCTTAATCCGGGAGATCTATATTCTCATTTTGTAGTTCCATTTTTCAGGTTTGAAAAGTTGGACCCATTACCCCATATCCACCTATCACGGCTGTGCAAATTCACAAATATCTACCAGCAACCAACTTTTCCCCCTTACACTGAAAGGAGAAAGTCTAAACTCCTGAATAATCTGACCTGTCTTTTCTACCTTATCTCCCTCTGCTGGGATCAGACTAGGTCATTCATGATACACCCCAAATTATTTGTAGTTTTCCACCTTGTACCTTTGTAACCAGTGGCAGCTAGGAGTAACCTAGGCAGCTTAGGGTATTCAGTAAGGCTCATCTTGGTGAGCTCACATCCCATCTCAGATCCATTACTAGCTGTGACCCTTAAATGGATGATATTAAGTATATGTATGTATACATATTTATTCAGACACTAGCTGTGACCCTTAAATGTATATATATACTAAGTACATGTATGGATACATATTTATTCAGACACTTACTAGCTGTGACCCTTAAATGATATTAAATACATGCATGTATACGTATTTATTCAGACACTAGCTGTGACCCTTAAATGTATGTTATTAAATACATGCATGTATACGTATTTATTCAGACACTAGCTGTTACCCTTAAATGTAGGATATTAAATACATGTATGTATACATATTCATTCAAACACTTACTAGCTGTGACTCAAGTGCATGATACTAAATACATACATGCATACATGTATGTATTTATACATATATGTATACCTATTTATTCAGACACGAGCTGTGACTCTTAAATGTATGATATTAAATGCATACATGTATGTCTATTTATTCAGATACTTACCAGCCATGACCCTAATGTATGGCATTAAATGCATGCATGTATACATATTTATACAGAATTAAATTTACGTATATATGCATATGTATACACAAATGGACATATTTATCCATACATATTTGTGTGTATATACTTGCAGGTATATATGTAGGTGCCCTAGTCTCCATAGCTAGATTATAAGCCCCTGTGTGTGTCTATATGTCTATATGTGTAAGTCCTACTTTGCCCAGCTGGGTTACAAGCTCCATGAGGATGTGGATTATGTGTCACACTTTTTTCTGTATCACAGGGTACTTAGCATAATGTCTTGCTTAATATAGTGGGTACTCAATAAATGTGGATTTATTAGTTATTTGATTGTTAGAGGGTCAAAGAGAAAAAGGCTTTGGACATATACCCTCAAGTTATGCATAAAAAGAGAAATTTTGAATTTTTTGCATTATTTTTTATCAGCTCCCCAGCGAGAGAAGCTTTTCTTCAGGCTCCTTAGGCAAGGAAAGGATGCATCTGGATTATATCTGAAAGGGTGTACTCTTGTCATCATGCTAAAAACAACAGTTGCCACAACAACATGGTGATGGGTTGGTGGAGAACACGTCCAGCCAGGGGCATCTTATTTTTCTCTTGAAAGAATAACTAGACTGGTTAGATCAGGGAAACCAGATACGGTATATTTCTCTATCAGGATTTCAGTGAGACATTTGACAACACGTTTTATGTTACCCTTGGGAAAAAGACAGAGACATGTCTCCATGACAGTAAAATTAGGTGGATTCATAGCAAAGGAGATGCAGAGAAAACACACCTGAGTCTAGTCAGAGGACTTAGATTCACAATCCACCTTCTTTCATTTACCTTAGTGACCTCATACAAATCACTGACTTTAGCTTCCTCATCTATAAAAGAAGTTCATCCCTGAAGCTTAGGGGGTTCAGTAAAAAGAGTATTAGACCTGGTGGCAGTAAGGCCTGAATTCAAATCCAACTTCAGACACTACTTACTAGCTGTGTGATCCTGAGAAAATCTGCTGTCTGCCTCAGTTTCCCCAGCTGTAAAATGGGGATAATAATAGTGCCTACCTCCCAGGTTGCTGTGAAGATCAAATGAGATATTTTTAACACATTTTAAACAGTGGCTAGCACACAGTAGACATGTAATAAATGTTCTCTTCAAATCTAGATCAATGAGACATTTTATTCCTCAGCGACAGCTGATCAAAAAAACAATACCCAATAAGAGTAACTGATTTTTATTTGTTCTTCTGGAATCCTTTAAGTTATATCTGACTCTTCATGATCCCATCTGGGGTTTTCTTGGCAAGGATCCTGGAGGACTTGGCTAGTTTATTATCTAGCTCATATTACAGATGGGGGAACTGAGGCAAACACCCAGAGTCACAGCTAGTAAGTGTCCTAAGCCAGATTTGAACTCAGGTTCTTCTAGCCAAGCCTGGTGTGCTATGCACCATGACACCTCCTAGCTGCCCACACACACAGGTGGAGTACTTTAGATAAATCATCTCACCTGATCTTTACAACAATCCTACAAAGTGAATAATAAAGATATTTTAACCTCACTGAACCTCAGTTTCCTCATCTGTAAAATGGAGATCATAATAAAATGGAGGCTCAAATATGGTAATAGATATGAGTATAATAGATCATAAAATGCCTACTACACTGTAAGTGTTACATAAATATTAGCTATCATCATTATGTCGCATAAAACATTGTTAAATGCTGCACAAATGAGAACTATTTTTATTTTCAAAACATTTGTATAGATAGTCCTCAAGATTCAGCCTTGTAAAACCCTGAGTTTTAAATTTTTTCTCCCTCCCTTTCTCCTACCTCCTCCCCAGACAACAAGTAATCCAATATATGTTAAACTATATTCATATTTCCACAAATATACTTCCACTAATTTCTGCACAAGAAAAACCAGATCAAAAAGAGAAAAAAAATGGGAAAGAAGACAAAATGCAAGTAAATAAATAACAAAAAAAGTAAAAATACTATGTTAAGATCCACACTCGGTTCCCACAGCACTTTTTCTGGACGCAGATGGCTCTCTCCATCATGAGACCATTGGAACTGACCTGAAACGCCTTGCTTTTGAAAAGAGCCACGTCCATCAGAATTGGCCATCGTCTTGTTGTTGCCGTGTACAATGATCTCCTGGTTCTACTCCCTTCACTTAGATAGCTATTTTTATTATCCCCATTTTATAGATGACAAAACTGAGGCTGAAAGAAGTCAATTGACCTTGCCATAGTCACACAGCTAGGATCAGAGGCAATTCTTCATGACTACCTACTATCCACCTTGCCCTCTAAGAGACGAGAGGCTCAATGTCCACTCAAAGGGGAGATCCGTGATGTGGACCAGGACTCTATCCCTGGCTCAGCACAATTGCATCAGTGACATCTCTGCCCCACTTGTGGTGTTTGAGGATTACTGCTCGCTGAAAGGGCTGCTGGGCTATTCTTATCCTTGCTTTCCCAGTACTAAGCAGGGTGTCCTGTATGTAAGAATTTGGGGGGAAAAACTTATTAACCAACTGAAAAAAATCCTGTTGACCATCCAAGGCTGTTCCTATTTGGAACACTGAACAACAACTAATTACAATCCTACTGAATTGTCCCTAAATGCTCCTACTTGTCTAACTGCAAGACAAAGCACGGATTTGGAAAGAAACTTAGAGTTTCTCTCATTTTACAGATGAGGAAAGTGAGGCACGGATTCACCCAAAGACACCTCCCAATCCAGGACTCATTCCTGGATGCGGTGCTGCTTTGGCATCTTGTTTGGTGACTCAGTGGCGGGCAGACCCGGGACTTTGGTCATCCTGCCGTCAGCTCCGTAGGCTGTGTCCTTCTGTCTCTTCCCTTGGGACCAAAAGAAAAGTGTGGACCTAATGAGTCTCTTCCCCTGACACAACAAAAAATATTCCTAACCTTTGTTTTGCTTAGATTCCCCCCCCCAGGGAGGAAAATCTTACCTTCCTCTGGTCCTGAAGCATCTGCTCAAGTGGGCCGATGGAGGCCTTTTTCGGCTCGTCCTCTTGCGCGCCATATGCTGCTCTCTGCTTGGGTTGCACATTTCACCGATTGACAGTCCCCTCGCACGTTGTGCAGACCCAGAGCACATTTACCATCCAGTCTACGCTTTATTCGTCATTCACATTAACTCTGTAGCGCCACAGATTTTCAATCTCTCCTTTGAGCCATTAGCAAAGTCAGTTTTGCATCGAGGATGCAGGAGGCAGTTTTAAGCCTCAATGGATGGCCACTTATTCCTTCTAAGTGAGCTCATTAAGACCTTTATGACTTGTAGTGTCCTTCGAGGCCCCAAGATCAGAAAGCACAAGAGATCTGTCGCTTCCTGAAAGGCCAATTTTTTAGGGGTCCCTTGGGGCATTCCTGATCGTGAGCCCCGGTTCCGACAAAGGAGAACCCTGAAAACACTTGGGGTGCCTCTTTACCTTCAAAACTATATACTGTCCCATGTTATATGATGGAAAAGACCTCACCGTTTCTTAAGGTTGAAGGGGGTAAGAGTGACTGAAACACCCCAAAGCTGCCCTAGATGAGGTCAACTCCTGATTGGACGTGAGGGAGCCAGAGGCCAAGGACCGGATGGAAGATTTTCATCAATAACCAATCATTAAACATTTATTAAGTGCCTACCCTGTTCTAAGCACTGAGCTAAGTGCTAGAATTTACTTCAGAGGACTTGACAAGTGGCTGGGGCATTCTGGGAAGACAGGTAGCTAGGTGATAGAACCTGGAATTCAGAGGCAAGAATATCTGAATTCAAAACCCACCTCAGATACTTATTAGCTGTGTGATCCTGGGCAAGTCACTTAATTGCTCTATGATCAGTTTTCTCATCTGTAAAATGGAGATAATAATAATAATAATACCTACCCTACAGAGTTGTTATAAGGATCAAAATGGGTTACACATACATGCATACATACACACACATATATATATATATATTTATGAAAGAGAAAGAGCTTAAAATGCTATATAAATGCTGCCTATCATTGTGTTCATTTATGTTCAGTCATTTTTCATTTATATCCAACTCTTTGTGACCCCATTTGGAATTTTCTTGAAAAAGATACTGGAGGGATTTGCCACTTTCTTCTGCTATTCATATTCTAAATGAGGAAACTGAGGCAATCATGGTTAAGTGACTTGCCCAGAGTCACACAGCTATTGTCTGAGGCTGAATTTGAACTCAGAGTCTCCTGACTTCAAGCCCAGGGCTCTCTATATATTCTGGTACCACCTGGCTGCCATTATGATTCTCTTTGGGAGTTAGGTCAGAGTGGTGCACCTTGGTAGTGGTAAGAGTTGTGGTGGGGAGAGGAAATGAAGACATGTTAGAATAGTTTAGGGAGCTTGACCATCATGAAGAGAGAAAGCATTCCAGGTATGGGGGTTGCCCAGGAGAAAATGGCCGATTGGAGCCAAGAAGTAGATTGTCTTGTTCATGGGTCAAAAAGAGAAGAGAAAGATACGGGAAGACTGGAAAGGTGAGGAGGAAGACTGGGAGGATACCCAAAGCATGGAGGAGGCTGGCCCTGTTCTTCCATCCAATGGGATGTTTCCTTTTGGAACACACTTGAATTGATAAGACCACCAATCCATTGACATTTCAACTTCCTCCCCTTAAAACCATTCCAGATCATGTATGTTCTTCTCAAGCTGCACCCAGGTTTGCATCTTTTTCCTTTCTGGACAGCTCCTAAAACTTGCCACTCCTTAACCCGCTTGCCCTTTGCTCATCCTAGCTCTTCCAGATATTCTGATTGAATGAAAGTCATCCATTTCTTTTTACTATTTCAGTGTTCTTCAGATGGATGTTACAGCAAGAGAATGAAGGCTAGCCAGCATGCCCATAAATAATGAATTCTTCATCTCCATAAGTGCCGGGCCACGAGCTCATGGCAGAGTTGTTTACGACAGCACAACCTCTGCAGAGGGGTACAGAGAGATCGTTATTCCTCATGAGGGACAGAGAGTCATTTAGCAAACATTTGTCACCTCTTTTATTCAATCTGTGAGCTTAAAGGATGGAAGGACAAAGTGACGTTAGACACAATCCCTGCCTTCACAGACCTTATAGTCTAAGAAGGTGTAGAAAATGCATCATCAAATACCAGTAACACGAGAAAGATTTTGGTATGGACAAAAGAGAGGTCCAAAATGCCGTGAGAAACTCAAGGCAAGATGATTTCTCCTTGGAAAAATAGGAGTATTGGAAAAGTGGGAATGTCTTAGGAGAGAAAAAAGCACAGGGAGGATTCTTGAATATACCCTCATTTCCATTCTAGGGCCCACCCTCTCAAGACTTCCACATGTCCCAGAAAGATTACAGTTGTAATTATTTTGTAATTCCTTTTTCTATTAGGTTACAACATCATCCAGACCATCTGGGTAATGTTGATGTTAACCGTGTTCCATCATTAGCTTTGACAAACGTCTGAAGAATTTTAAAATATTGATAGTAGGCTCTGGGAGGACCACTTCTGATCGCTTATGTTACACTGGCTAGTTATTCTTCTGCTAGGAATGTAGGGGGCTGAGCTTCTTTTATTTTCCAGGCTGTATTTCAAAATGATTTTGTTGGCACAATCAGGAAGGCGGGCCCATTGCTCAATGGAACAGTAAGATCTCTGTTAGCCATTAATGATGGTCTCACTTAACGTTCCCTAGCTGTGTGACCCTGGGCAAGTCACTTAACCTCAATTGCCTCAGCAAAAAAAAAAAAAAGCCAAAAATAATAATAATAATAATAATAATAAAATAATGATGGTCTCTCTTTCACATTTGACTAATCAAACCTTAAAAGCAAAGACAGCCTAGGCTTCTGATCTGTTGTTCCCGAATTGGACCACATTCTGAAGAGATGCTGAGGGTCAGAGGAGCCCTCTCTAGAACAGAGGAAACTAACTAAAAAGCGTTTTTCCTTTATGTTCTCTTGTTTTGTCCATCCTCCTGGAGAGTCATAAAGTAGGCTCTTCCCAGCCGTTGGAGGTTTTAAGGCAGGTAGCTATTTCTTTGATGATGTCTTCTGGGACATTTACTGTTCTCCCTGACCTCTCAGTGCCAGAGATCACTGGGAAACCTGGTCTCAAACTTCTCCAGTGTAGGAATTATGGGAGTACAGAAGAGACCCTACAAGTCACTTGTCCCATTCCCTCCAAAAATATCACCAAAAATAGTAGGAATACGGCACCGCTTTCCATGAGACAGACATCAGTGAGATAATGCCTGCTTTTTATTAAGCATGATTAACAAATTGGTCTTGCCAGAAACAAAAATATTGCCATTTTAATTGTGTAAGTACAAATGCTTGCTTAGAGCCAACTCAAAGACCATTACTTGTCTCTGGCCCCCCTGAAAGGAGCCCTGTTTTGGAGCACTTTCGGGGCCTTTATCGTGTTGTTGTGAGAGGCAGGAGAAGCAACATCGTTATTAAAAAATCCATTTTTCCCAGTCTGTTGCATGCTGAATGTCCTCATCAATGAAATTCAGAGCACCAGGTCTCGGTCATGGAACTCATTGTTTTTAATGATGCCTTATAATCATTCTTTCTTATTTTATTGTACGCACAGCAGGGCCGAGCTCATTGCCTGAAACATGGGCTCATTTTTTTCAAGCTGATTTAAGACTTGTCAGTCCCCTTCAGTCCATTGCTGTAGATGGATAGATTGAAACGACTGGCACTCTCCCAGTGGTTCTAGCCAAACGGGGTAGATCTGGGGCATCTCTACCAGGAATCACAAATAATATGACCCTGGGACTGGTTCCATGATTCAAAGGCACATGTCACCAAATGAAGATCAGGCTTAAAGAAGAAGGGGCTTTGTTTTAGGGAGAAGCTGAGGGTCATTAGAACCACTATACAGCATCCCAAGGGCCATCCAGCCTGTACTCTTCCTCTACTGACCTCTGGGATTAGATTGTTTTTATTTCCCAAACATACACACACACAATGGCCGATAAGCTCTATATGTGGTCCAATCAATAAACATTTATTAAGCACCTACTATGTGCTAAACATTAGATCAATTAACTGCCCATATTAATATTTTACACTGTTCTAAAAGACAAGAACACAAAAAGCAGAGCCATGGCCTTCGAGGAACTCAGATTGTAATATATGTAAGTAGTTACTCACAAGTTACAGACACTTGAAAGAAGGTAGCCTTAGAGAAGATGTTAGCTGCTGTGGGACTAGGGAAAACCTCCTGTATTCAATCAATAATGAATTAATATTTATTAAGGACCTACTATGAGACAATCACGATGCTAGGTGCTACAGAAGGTGGTATTTGAGTTGAGGCTTTTTTGTTCTTTTTCTTCCATTTTTAAATAGTATTTTATTTTTCCAATTACATGTAAAGATGATTTTTAACATTCATTTATAACAATATCAATATTTTTAGTTCCAAATTTGATCCTTTTTCCCTCCCAAAAGCAATGAGGAAGTTGATAAAGGTTATTGAATTGAGTCTTCAAGAAAGCCTAGGATTTCAAGAGGTAGAAATAAAGGGTTAGATATTTAGATGTGGTCTGATTGGCACAGACAGGGTAACTGAATCCAGTAGGAGTCTCACTCAGTGAGACCGAATCACCAAGCTCAAACCAAAAAGAGCAGGTGGCCTAAGACAGAGCTTTGGGGGACACTCCTGGTTAGTGAATCCATCAGGATAAAAACCCAGCAAAATTGGGCAATTGCTTGTCTTTAGCTGGGCAATCGCTCTGTTAAAATTGTCTGAATGACCTCCAAACTTGTTCCCCATGAACCTTTTCAAGCCTTATGTAATACTAGTAGTGAAACCTACCCAAACTGGGTCAAACTGTTCCACCTCAATGTTTGTTTGGGTTTTATGATTGCCCCAGAAAGTTGGGGAACTAAGAATTTAAGTTTAAGTCAAATCTGTGTGTAGTTATTAAGTACCTACTATGTTCCAGCCTCTAAGATAATCAAAAAAAGGCAAAGGACAGATACTGTTTCAGAGGAAGATCCAAGAGGCAAACATGTTAAAAGGGGGGAAAAAAGCTACATTCAGAATAAATTGGGGAGGATCCACAGAAGAAGGCGCTATTATTGAAAGGTGTTGGCAATGGCTTCTTATAGAAAGGGAGACTTTAGGTAGCATTTGAAGGAAGCCAGGAAAGATAAAGAGATGAGGAGAATTTCTGGCACTGGGGACAGTCAGTGGACTCTGTGTCCTGTGCCAACGACGTTAAAGAGACCAATGTCCGTGACCCACTGGACAAGCGGGTTATGAAGGACTTAACAAACCAAATGGAAGATTTTAGTTGATCTTGGAGGTACTAGGGAGCTAGAGTTTCTTGAATGGTGGGAGGGTGACGTGGCATATCCCTTAGCCAGCCGAGTGGAGGATGCACAGAGCAGGGAGAGGCTGGAGGCAGCAGACTCACGGCAATGGCAACTGAGGCAGGTGATGATGAGGTCCTGTTCCATCACAGAAGGGAAGGGGACATCAGAGAGCTGGTGAGGATGCCCCAAGTGAAAGGGGGATAGGGGATTGGAGGGAGGAGCAGAGAGATACCTAGACTGTGAGCCTGAGGGTCTGAGAGGATTCAGTGTTCTTGACAGGAACAGGAAAGTTAGGCGGGGAGGAGGGCTGGGATGGGGGCCGGGAGAGGGAGATAATGAGTTCAGTTTGGAACATGATGAATTGGAGATGTCAGTGAGACATCCAGCCGGAGATTCCCAATAGACAGTGGGAGATTCCAGACAAGAGGTCAGAAGAGAAGTTAGGGCTGAATAAATAGCTCCAAGAATCTTTTCCAATTGCCTTTAAATTATGCAATTATGAATTAACTAACAAGCTGGTTTTCTTATTGTGCCTGGAACATCATAGACATTATATAAATGCTTATTCCCATCTCTTCCTCTTCCCCCCCCCTTTTTTTGTATCTCCCACACACTCAGTGTCTGGTCTCTTTCTCAATACCTGCAATGAATTCCCTCTTCAGCTCCTGCATTTTAGAATGCCTTGTATCCTTCAAAACTCAATTCCAATGTCACCTCCTACATGAGATCCCCCTCCAGTCACATCTCCTATCCCCCCATCTCCTATTATCTATTTCGTATATACCTGTATATTATCTACTCCAAGAGATCTCAAGTTTGTATTCCCAGTTTTTGGCACACAGATGGTGCCTAATTCATGCTGATTGATTGACTGATTATTATGTGCCAAACACGATATTTGAGCCAATAGGTGAGAAATATGACCTTGAACTTTGCGAGTATAGGAGAGAGGAAAACCATTTTATTTTCTAGAGAAATACATATTGTCAACATAACATGTGTATGCACACATTTATTATATATGTAATGTGTATGTATATGTGTCAAATTTTATATGATTATATATGTGCATGTAATATATATGTGTATATATATATATATATATATATATATATATATATATATATATATTTCCCCCCTCCTACCATGATCCTCCAGGGTCTTTTAATTGGCTGTATGTGGTTCCCTTTGCTCTTCCCATTTGACTATGAAGTCTCTCCCTTCCTTTTTCTCTATTCAGACCCTCTGCTTAATTTCAGCTACATTTTCTCTCCATCTGACTCTGGCGTGTACAAGCTCCTGCCTTCCCTTCCCTGAAGAATCTGATGAAAATCCCTTTGAGTTTTCTTTTCCCCTTTTCTCAGAGACTTTTGTCTTGTTCAGAGAACTTGCCCTTAATAGCATTTCAGTTCCAGAGATGCTGTCTGGTGATCCCTATTAGATCCTAGGTGTTCCCAAGGCACAACCTGATTTATCAAATCCTTTAAATTAAAATCTTTCACCTAATTACTGCCCGAGCAATCTATCAAGAAAAACTTTTCAGGATGTTCTTTTCCTAATAGTTCTAGACATCTGATGAAAAAAAAAAATCCAAGCATAACTAAAGAATGCTTGTTGCTTAGCACAGTGCCTGGCACACAGTAGGTGCTTAATACACCCGACTGATTGTTCTTACTATCAAAACTTCCTTTCTTTACCTTGTATTCTAAAATGCCTAAAGCTGTCTTTTTACTGTCCTCTCTGCTAGTTTGGTAGCATCCTGATCCCTCTCTTTCCCTTTACTTCACTGTTGTACCTTCCTCCTGAGATAAATAATAGCAATAATAACATAGCAAATATTTATTTTTATTAAGATTTGGGGAGATAGCCTACTATATAAATATTAAATATTTATATAGTACCTACTATGTGCCAGGTGCTAAGTACTTTACAATTTTTACCTCATTTGGTCCTCCAACCATCCTGGGAGGCAAATGTTGTTATTATCCTTATTTTATAGATGAGGAAACTGAGTCAGGTAAAGGTTAAATGCATTGCCCAGGGTCATGCAACTAGAACAGTTATCTCTTCCACATCATGGCATTCCCCACCTTGGTTCTGATATATTGTGTATTGACATAAGAAATTAAATAGGAATTTGGGGGGAGTTTTATGGAAGCTACAAAAAAAAAAAAACACGCAAAGGCCCTCAGACGACACAGGGAAAAGTTTAGAAGCTCAGAAATGCATATGATAGTATGATATGCATTGTATACAATGTATAGTATTGTATAGAGTAGTATAGTGTAGTCTTGTATAATATCTCCCCAAATTTTACAATTAACTACATATAAAATAAAGGAATTCTTTAGACTTCTTCTCTGATGTGAAAGGAAAGCCAAAAAAATTTATATAGATTTTCTAGATCATGAGGAGACTGTGTCCCTTTGATCCAAGGCCACCAGCCTCCTTCCTGACCTTGGCACAGGATACTGAGAGTTTCCACTGGCTGTTCCCACTGCCAGTAGTTCTATCTTTCCTGGCTTCCTTCAAATCCTAGCTAAAGTCTCCCCTTCTATAACTCTAAGGCAAAACTCTTAAGCATCAGATTTGAACTCAGGTACTCCTGGTTCCAAAACTAGCACATTACCCACTATGGCTTTTTCTTTTTACACTGCATATATCTTATTTATTCACATTTTTAATTTGTTGTCTCCACCAATAGAATGTAAGCTCCTTGAAGGTAATGACCATATTTTTTGCCTTTCTTTGTGTCCCTAGCTCTTAGTCCTTGGCACATAGTAAGTGCTTTAAAATGTTTATTGATTGACTACTGACAGACCTACTTAGGACAAATCAACTTGTTTTTCTTCTGGGGGTTCAGATTATAGTTAAATGCCACATCTATTCTGCCTTTCAGTTTATTTTTCTTTTTAGATATAGATCTAGGGCCTTATGGCACACACAAAGCCATATTTCTTGCATTTAAAAGGATTGTAATTGAGCCCATTTTCCCAAGATTGCACATGATAATAGGTCAGGAGCCAGAAAATCCAATTTTCTTTACTGATTTCAGATACAAATTCAAGGAATATATGTAAAGTGACAGTATGATTCCATGGAAAGAACACTGGGTTTGGGTTTGGTTCTGTTTCTGCCTCATTGCTTGTGTGATTTAGACATGACTTCAGAGTTCTTGGCTTCCTCATCTGTAAAATGGGCAGATTGGAGCCAGTGATCTCCAAGGTTCTTTCTAGTTCAAAATCTCTAATCCAATGAGTTTGATCCTCAGCACCGTCCTATGTGTGAAAGTAAAATGCTGAGGATTGTGGCCAAACTCTGTTCTGCTACTCACCACCTGTGTGACCTTGGAGGGGAGGGGTTGCTTCACCTTAGAGACCTCAGTTTCCTCACCTGTTGAATGGGGGAATTAGACCAGATGACCTCTGACATTCATGTAAGCTTAAAATCTATGTTACTTCATGGGATTTATAGTTTAGCGTTATAGTATGGTGAAGAGTGGATTGGGAGGAGGAAGCTCTCATTTTGGGTAAATCATTGAATCTCTCCAGGTCTCAGCTTGCTCATCTTTAGAATGAGGGTTTTTGGATCACTGCCTCTAAAGCCCCTCCAATTCACAAAAAAAAAATAAGTATGACTACAAATGTGGCAAGTTAATAATTTTGAAGAGGGAGAATAAAACCCTTTACCAACAGGAAGGGGGGAGAGAACGGGAAGTTCCCTGGAGGAGATGCCCTTTGATTTGAGGTTTAAAAGATATATGGGGTTCATTTGGTAATGAGAAAGAGGGGAGGACATTGCAAGAATAAGGCATCATGTATATCAAAAACATAGAGGTAGGAAAACACAGGGCAGGTTCAAGGAACAGATATCCAGACACGTCAACATATGGAATAGACATACAGACACCGCGACATACGGACTGATTTTTAATACCTTATGATCCTTTCTCACTTGGTTTGGGAATTGTAAACCAGAGATGATGGCTTTCCTTTGTAGAGTGTATTAATGTGCTTTAATGAGAGATTTTCTGGACAGGCTACCTAGAGTCATTGAGCAATATGTTATTAAATTCTTCATTTCCTCTCTTATTACTAAAATAACCTTTTAAAGCCACATAATAACCATTATTAGTTCACATAATCTCGTAAATGAAGCACTGAACTAGGAATTAAGATGGAAATCACAGTTATAGTTTTGCTTGTCCCTGACTTGCAGAATGGCCAAGGAAAGACCTTTCAAGATGCCTCAGTTTCTCCTTAAAATGGAGTTGTATTTCATCATTTAGTGCCAGTATTTCTTTTTAAATTTTTTTTCTCTCCCTCTCCTATCACCTCCTCCCCATGAAGAAAACAAGAAAAACAAAATCCATTATAATCATATGTAACCAAGAAAATTTATTCCCATGTTGGCCGTGTCTAAAAAAAAAAAAAAACAACTTATGTTTCAATATGCATTCTGAGTCCATCACTTCTCCATCAGGAAGTAGGTAGTTTGTTTCCCCATGGGTCTCTGGAATCATGATTAGTACCAATATTTCTAGTGACTGCCAACATAAAGCATAGAAGAGCTTAGCCCATTACAATATTCATCCATATAAAATGGGATAGATAATGTAGTTATAATGATCCAGGTAAGTAACTGAAAACTCTCTGAGTTGGTGTAAATGAATTCTTTCCAGGATCACTCCTTTTAAAGGGAGAGGTGCACTGGACCTGGGATTTCACTGATATAGGGCACTTCTGGTGGGAAAAGTCCCTCTTCCAGTGCAGGTCATCCCCTGTTCTGCAAGCTACAAGCTTAGAGATTTGCCTGAGGGCACCAAACATATCCAGGCACACCACTACACTTGAACCCAGTTCTTCCTGGCCCAGATGCCCCCTTGCCATGCTGCTTCTCATTCACTGTTCTCATTTCCAATTCCTAAATAGATTTCCATAGATATCATTCCCCCTGGCTGTTAGTTCCCTCCCTCTCAAAACTAACCTGTTCTTACTTTGCTTAAATCCTTTTGTATAGATTTCTATATGTATATATTATCTCCCTGTAAAAATGTAAATGCTTTGGGGAAATGGCCATTTTGATTTTGTCTTTGTAAACTCAGCTTTTTGCACTGTGCCCAGCACTTAGTAGGCATTTATTAAAATACTTATGACTTGGTTGGTTTTTATATTGGAGAGAATCAGGGGGAGGAAGGTGACAAAGATAGAATAATAGATAATAGAATATTATCTATTAATATAATAGATAAAATATAGATAATAATAGATAAAATAGATAAAAGAATCACAAACAGAGGGAGACTACTAAGGTTCTGACCCAGTGTGCTGAAATTTAGAGGGTGAGGTCCAAAACTTAACAATTGATCTTTCCACTTAACCAGCAAGACTAAGTAGTTAAAACTAGAAGCTATATACTGCTAATAATGTATGTGTGTGAGCCAGTAGTGAGGGATGATACCCCCAAAATTAATTTTTTCTCAATTATTCAATTTTCTGGATTAATTTCTTACTAATTTATTCTCTGGATTAATTTCTTTTCTGGCTCAATGTTGTTGATTTATTTTCTGGATTCCAGGCCTATTAATTTGTTTTCTGGATTAATGTCTCATTAATTTATTTTTTAAGATAAATGTCTTATTAATTTCTTTCAGGATTGTGCATTAACTTGCTTTTTTATTTTTTTTATTTTATATTTATTATAATTATAATTATAATAAATATATTTATTTATTTTATTTTATAAATTAATTTCTTGCTTTCCCTATTATGAATTTTACAATTGATTTGAAAGTGAAAACACTACATTGAGCTAGGGTCCCTTGACTAGGTGGGAACATCTTCTGATTAAACCCTCGCCCTTATGTCTGGTACTGGCAAAGAAGGACATGTGAGCCACTCGGAGTGGGAATCTTTGGTCCTCTCAAAGAAGACAGTTGTCATTTGGAGGCAGAAGCTCTGTTGCTTGATACTTGACTGACCTGGGCAGGTGTTTCATGTATCTGGGCCCAGTTTCTCATCTATAAAAAATGGCTGGATGGTCTCTGAAGCTATGAGCTCCCTCTATCAAAGGGGGGGAAAGCTTATAAAAGGAAACCCTCGAGAGAAAGGATAACCTGGAAGGAACAAAGTGGATGAAATGGAGAGGGGATGTAAGCCGGCCTCCTGGCCAATCCGCCCTCCCCTAATGACTCAGAGATCATAGCTGTGGAGTATATCAGGCCCCTCAGGTGGTAAGCTGTGAGCATGACTTTATTAGCAGGTGTTCCTGGGAATCAAAGGCGGGCGGGAGGAGTACCTCGCTAATCACTGGTCTTTCTCCCAGCAACTGACACATAGGAATTTGGGCCTGTCAGAGTGGAAGCGGCCATCTCGGGGTCTGGGATTCAGGGAAAATACCGCTAGGCTCTCTCTGTTTTCACTTCTTAAATACGCCCATCACTCACTACTAACCATTTACTCTGCTGTCAAAACTGCACAGAGAGGGATTTAGATGAGATTAATAGTAAAATGCATGTAAAGAAGCAGAGAGCATTTTAGAAGCCTCCCCCCTCTTTTATTTCCTTCGTTTTTGCATGCCTTGTCCGAGTGGCCCAAGATGGATAAGTCTGAGCCTGTGAAAAGCCCTTCTATTTAGACATCACAGGGCATTCGACCGATTTCGAGCAAGGCCGTCAGTGGTACGGCACGAAAGCTCTGGGTCTCGGCACGGCTCTCCGGTTCCAACATGCTTACCGAGTGTGATTCATGGGCCTTCATTCCGGACTGTCCAGTGGATAATGGCTGTACAAAACCCAGAGAAACAGATGTAGGCCCCGAACCTGGGCCATAAATTTTTGGTTTATGATTATGGGTTTCAAATGTGCTATGTCACTCTGACAAATAATACTGTAACTCAGAAGCAGAATGGGTTTCTCCCACCGGCTCTAACTTTGGTTTTGGCATTTGTTGTCAAGAAGACTCTTGTCATAAAGTTTGTCGAGCCGTTCAAGAAACAGGGAAAAGGAGAAATGAGTCGGCCAGGGTCGTGGAATGTTATTTCAAGTACTTCCCAACGGGATGATTTGGATGGATCTCTTTCTTATTTGAACACTAGAATTTAGTGGGTATTTAAAATCTGGGCTAACAAATGAACAAGGCAGCTATTCGCTCTTCACTCATAGATATTTAGCCTGAAACGATCTCTAGTTAATCGTTAGATAATTATGATTTATTCTTATACCTCTCCCTTAATTTAGCTTAAGAGGATAAATTTGGGAAACTCAGAAAGGGGCTGGGGGGAGGGAATCTAAAATCCCTTCTCACAAAAGAACTAAAGAGCATATGACAAAATCATGGGACTATTTTAATAAATTAATAATTGAGTTAATCAATAATAGTAACAGTTGTTATAAGCATAATTAATTCATCATGGAAATGATGAATTGACTAGCTAATATGGATACATTAAGGAAAAGCTATCTTATTCTACTCACAAGTATTTAAGTGCAAATTACTGGCATTTCATTTCCAAAGTGGCCATGGAGCCTTCTGGATTTTGGAGAAACTCCAAGAATTCAGTTCAATTTAACAAGCATTTATTTTAGCACCTATAATAGGGTGGGTGAAGAGAAAGGGAGCTGTGCCAGACACTATCTTTGGAGAAAAAAACAAACAAAATAGTTCTTACCCTCAAAGAGCTTACATTCTTCTAGGAGAGAACATACCCACCCACCCAAATATATATATATATATATATGTATATATATATATATATATATATATATATATGCATGTATGTATGTGTGTATACACACATGCATATATGAGAATGTGTGTATGAACATATATGGGAGTATATACACATACACATATATGAACATATATGTGTGTTGGTATATAGATATATGTATATACATACATATATCTATATACCCACACATTCACAGACACACACAGACACAAAGGAATTTAGGGGTTGGGAGGAAACAGATCAAGGAAGGCCTTTTGGAAGATGGGGTGTTTGTAGTAAGCGTTAAAGAACTAAGGATTTTGGGGCAGCTAGGTGGCGCAGTGGATAGAGCACCAGCCCTGAAGTCAGGAAGACCTGAGTTCAAATCTGGTCTCAGACACTTAACATTCCCTAGCTGTGTGACCCTGGGCAAGTCACTTAACCTCAATTGCCTCAGCAAAAAGCAAAAAAACAAAAACAAAAAAAACTAAGGATTTCAAGAGATGGAGATGAGAAAGGAAGGCATTTTAGTCATTGGAGACATCCTATATGAAGGTATGGATGAAAAACATAGAATGGCTTCTATGAAGGGCAGGAATGAGACCAGTTTGCCTAGAACACAAAATACTTGAAGGGCAGTAATGTGAAATCAATCTAGAACAGAGAATTTTAACTTTTTTGTATCATGAACCCCTTCTCAAAATCATGTTTTAAAATGAAGAAAATAAATAGGATTATAAGAGCAACTAATTATTAATCAATTTAAAAAAACCATGCCTACCATGTGCCAGGCATTGTGCTAAGTGCCTGGAGATACAAGAGGAAAAAGACATTCCCTGTACTTAAGGGATTTACAATGTATAGAACCTAATTATATTGAAATACAGTCTGTAGCTAGGAATCATGTGTAATCTAACAGCCAGTGTAATAAATATTGTCAGTATCACAATTTTGAAATGGTGATGAGCAAATATGGTTGGTGGAGGTACCTACAGCAATTGTGAAGTGAAATAAAATATGTGATGCATATCATTGAAAAAGTTACCTTACTACTAATCCTACTGCGATTTGTTAGCTACGTTCATAATTGAATGCTAAATTTTAATTTAAAAAATTAGTGAAAATAAAGATGTACTACTCTATTCTCCCTTATCCACTAGCTCTTCTCAAGAAGGGAGAATGACACTATAACATCTGGGCTTTAGAATGCCTGATTTGACCATGAGATGGAGAGTAAATTAGAAGCTGAAGCCAGGGAGATCAAGTAGGAATCTAGTACAATGTTTTGGGTGGGAAGAAGGAGGGTCTAAATGTGAGTGGAAATAAAGGGATATTTGTGAAATATTGTAGAGATAGAATTGATTAGACTTAGCCACTGGTTGTTTTGGGGGAAGAGGGAAAGTGAAGAGCTGAGGTTAGAATGATGACTTAACATGGCTAGATGGGTGGATGGATAGATGGATGGAAGGATAGATGGATGGATGAATAGATGGATGGATGGATGGATGAAGGGATGATGATATTCTCCAAAGAATCAGGGATGTTGGGGAGAGGAGGAAGGTTTTGAGTTATATATCAGAAATTCTCTTATATAATAAAACTTCCTTTGTTGGGGGGAGGTTGTTTTCCCCTTTTTATTATGAATCAGGATCTTTATCAGCAATTGGGGGAATGCTTGCTATATTTTCGGCCACCATTCATGATTTCATGGAATAGAGACACAGTTCTCTTCTCCAAAAAGTAAGACTTTAGGGGCAGCTAGATGGTGCAATGGATATAGCACCAGTCCTGGAGTCAGGGAGACTTAAATTCAAATCCAGACTTAGAACATTTACTAGTGACCTTAGTCAAGTCACACACTAATGCCTGAACAACAAAACAAAACAAAAAAGAAAAAGAAAAGAAGTTATGTCAGTTCTGCTACTTAATGGCCTTGTGACTTTGGGTACATTCAAGCCTCCATTTCTTTATTTATAGAATAAAAAAGGGTTGCATTAGAGAGTCTCCTAGGTCCCTTCCAGATCTCAATGATCTGACTTGAACTTATAGATTTTTATGACTAGAAAAACATCTTAGGGATCTGTTTGGGGATCTCTTGTGGCAATGGACGCAGAAGCAATGCTTGCACTCCATTTTGAATTCTGTGCCCCTCTTCCTCCAGTAAAGGAAGCTCCCCAACATTCTCTTTGTGAAATCTTCTGGCGTGGAAACCGTATAGTGTTGGATAGTTCAACTTAAGTCCTTCCCTACTGCATTTTAGACCATCCCTGCTTATATATACCTGCCTAATAACTCATTTTAAATTTCCAGGGAACTTGGAGGGGATTGTCAAAAGGGAATTCAAGGTTATGGATTCTGTTTCCTGACTTAGAAATGGATGGTATCATTTGGTATCTTTAAAATGATCTCAATGAGACAAAATTAAATATTGGGCAGATACTTGGGCAGTCAGGAAAAAACTCATCCTTGGAGTTTCTTCTAAGTCTCAGAATCATAGCTGTATGAAGAACACACGGATGGGGCGGATCTTACATGCTTTCCCTCAACTCTGAAAAGTGATCTCTGGAACTTTGCTGGGAGGGGGGCAGTTTTGCTGCTTAGGGTACAGCGATCTCCCCCCTCCTTCCCTCCAGACTTACTTTTGAAGCTCCATTTGCCAGAGTGCTTTGAGGATAAGAGTTCATTCCATCCCCAAAAGGTGGGAAAATGGGAAAAAAGGCTGTCTTTTAAATTTATCTACTGGCTATTTCATTCTGTGGCAGGTCGAATCTATTGGGCGAGACTGGCCACCAGATGAATTAGGTCTTTCTATAGCCTTCTTTGTGGGGTGACTGGAGACATTTGGAACTTGCTTTGGATCAGGAAGCACCCCTCTCACACACAATTGGTTGTGGATTTGTGGGGTTTGGGGGGGACTGCTTAGTTTTCAAAGCAAGGAGATCATGGTCGGTATTTCAAGCAGAGTCCTTAAAAAACGGGAGGAAAGAAAAAAAAAAAGAAAGAAAAAGAAAAAACCCAGGCAGATGCCTGCAAACCAGAGTTCAGACTTTGCTACAGTACCCCAAATGTCTAATTTGTATCTTTAACTATAAAGGTTTGCTCGTGGAAACAAACACCATTCGGGGCATGACCCGGGGTCATGGAGTGAATTTTGATTTGGAAGGGAACTTTGGAATTGACATTCAGAGTATGTCTAATTTCAGCCCCGCTAGATTTCACCAAATGGCAATTTCACTGGCTTGAGCCTCAGTTTCCTCCCCTGTAAAATGAAGAAATCTTCAAGAAAAATGATTCTAGGCTGGGGCCAAATCCACCGAAGGTGCAGATTAATCTCCCCCACTTTGATTTCTGTCGCCCTTAAAATGGGTTGTAGCCGCGCGCATAGTGTAGTGAAAAGAATACTGTGATTGGAGGGAGGAGACTCGGATTCAAATCCGGGGAGACTTGGGCGGAATGAAGCTCTTGGGGTCTCTGGGTCTCTATTTCCTCCTCTGCAAACGAGAAAGCTGGAGTTCTATGCAGGCTTCTTGGCTTGTAGCGCTTAGCACCCAGCCCGGCACTGGGGAGGTGTTAATAAGTGCTCTTTACTGGGTGCTTCCTCCCCTTTTCTGCAGCTCGAAACAGACCCCAGGTTCAGAAATCTGCCTCATCCCCGGCCTCCCCTGGCCCTGGGGGCGTCTCGGAATGAATGAATGAATGAATGAATGAATGCGCACGGTGTGCCTGGGCATCCCGGAGGGACTGGGGGGGAGGGTCGTCAGATGCCCAGAAGGACCCCAAGAAGGGGGAGCTTGTGCGTGGAGAGCCCCTGTTTTACTAGTGTACGGGACTGCGGCGGCCTCTTGGGGACTGGGGAATACATAAGTTGCAAGGAATTTTAACTGACAGAGGGGCGCACGCAGGGGGGAGGGGGAGGGAGGAGAGAGGGGGGAGGAAAAACCCATATGAAAGAGAAAAATCCAATAAAAAAGGGAGAGGCGTCTTTGCCCAAACATTAGCCAGAGACAGCCTTTTCTGCGTTTTCCCTTTCCATTTAAAAAAAAAAAAAAAAAAAATCGCCAGCTTTTGAGCGGCCGGGGGCCGGGGGTGGGGAGAGGCCAGTAGTTGCGGCATTGTTTTTGGAGGTGAGGGGTGGGCAGGAGCCCCAGATCCCGCCCGTGGCTGCCTGCAGCCCGGCTGGCTGCTTTTGCAAGGCTGCAGGGCGATTTTAAGCTGTGTGAGAATCCTGGGAGTTGGTGATGTCAGACTAGTTGGGTCATTTGAAGGTTAGCAGCCTGGGAAGGGTTCATAGAAAGTTCACTCGCATATATTAGGCAATCCAATCTTTCATTCTGGGTGACACAAGGAGTAGGAAGTGAGCTGTTCAGAAGCAGAAGGATCTATTCTTTGCAGAAGGGGGGGACCCGAGGTTCCCCCTTCCGAGGCGCTGGACTACCGGGACTCCGGGGACCGGGACCGCCTGGTCCAGAGCTCCGAAGGCAGCCTCCGCTGGGGACTCGGCGTGGATCCGGGGGGGTTTCTGGGGGCGTTTCCCCGGCCCCGGCCCTTGGCATTGGCCCCGATCCCCCCCGCCCCGCTGGATTGGCTGAGCAGCCTGGAAAATGGTAAATGACCATTCGGATCAATTACAGGCTTTTAGCGGTGTTGTCTGTCATAATTCATGATTCGGGTCTGGGAAAAGGACCAGCAGCCCAGCGTGCCAAGAAAGGGGCAGAGTTGGATGGAGTTGGGTGGACTTCTCCCGTGCCTCCTGCCTCTCCACCCCTAGAGGATAAAGCACTTTTGCAGACATTCAGTAGAGAGAGGGGAGAGACCATGTTTGACTGTATGGATGTTCTCGCAGTGAGCCCTGGGCAAATCCTGGACTTCTATACTGCGAGCCCGTCTTCTTGCATGCTCCAGGAGAAAGCCCTCAAAGCATGCTTCAGTGGATTGACACAATCAGAGTGGCAGCGCCGGCACACTGCTCAATGTAGGTCCCATGCTTTTCTCTGTGTGTGTGTGTGTGTGTGTGTGTGTGTCCTCCAGGTGTGTGTGTGTGTTAAGTGGCCCCACCACTCGACCCCCCGTTCCTCTTTGCATGCAATAAAGATGTAATTACTAGGACAAAGGGCTGGCTTATTTAATACTGGCTGGAGGAGCGAGCTGTCCTCGGCAGAAAAGATCCTGAACAATGTTTTTAGTCCCCTCCACGTCCTGTGTCCCCATCCAAACATCGCTGTGGGGGGAGAGAGTTTCGGGTCTCTGCAAAGCCAGGGCAGGAAAAAAGTTCCAGATGGGAGTTGGACTTTGCACAGAATGACAGGTTTTCTCCTTGTACTTCTGAACTCAGAAACAGATGGAGAGACAGACAGAGCGACAGACAGACAGAGCGCTAAGTTCTCCCAGCCTTGGGGATGACCCGAGAGAGTGCAGAGTAATCCAAAGAGCATTTGTCCCTCTCTCTGGCCAGGGGGCTGGACTCTGATCTGGGAGTTCATGGAAAGAGACGGATCCCCCTCTCCTGTTTGCCTTTGCTTGGAAAAAGCAATATTTCTTAGCCCTGACCTTGCTGCCAACTTTCTGGCTGACTTTGTTGCTCTAAGAAGTGGCTGTTTTGCTAGAAGGCTCCCGGCCACGAACACCCCTTGTGTTAGGCCATCAATTATTTCCATATCTGGAGCTTCAGGCATGGCGGGATGGAAAGGAGGGGGAGGAAACTCTAGTGCCTGGTAGCTAAGTTAAGGGGTGAGGGGGGGGGAATGCTTGTATTGACTATTTGGTTATCTGATCCTGACGCTGACTGGGCCGAGACTCTCGGTAGCGGGCGTAACAGCCCGGCCTGGAGCTTGAGAAATGACCAGGAGGACGGGGATCTCCCACCTCCGAGCCCCTGCCACGGGGAGCCTGCAGGATGCTTCACAGGCCTGACACTGATTTAGATCAACGACCGAGCTATCTATCACAAGCTGTTTTGAGCACTTTCCTTGACATTCGTTTGGAACCTTAGTCCCCAGCTCCAGATCCACCTTTCCAAGCTGCGTTTTCCAAGGGAGTCAGTTTAACTGGGAGAAAATATAGTTGGCCCTTGGGTGGCTTGGGAAAAAAAAAATATATATAGCCGAGGTGGAAACTTCCTCCCAAACTTTTCTAGCCTTGGGGATCAGGTGGGGATCTGGCCCCAGGGAGTCATTACAGTGGGATGGGCAAAAATCTGCAACCACTGCGTGCCCACTCTGCTCTTTCGTATTCTTCCCTCCCTCCCCCTGCGACCCTTTCCCACCCACCCCCCTCCATTCCCCCCAGCCCTGGGAAGAAGGCTTTGCCACCCGCAGCCTTTGCAAGGCTGGATTGTCCTCCTGGAGCTACTTCTGAAATGCATCTTCTTTTGTGATGGGCATTCTCTCTCCCTGGGAACAAGGAGGTTTGGGACATGGCTTTCTAAGCCCTGCTCTCTTCCCGCCCCCCCAACCCCCCATCTTAGAATTGGCCTCTCATTGGCAAGGAAAACTCAGCAATTGCAGGAGCGCCCTGGGAATCCTGGAAACTTTTTTTTTTTTTAATTTCTAAGAGTGTCCCGATGCAAACCATTTATTTCTCTGCTGGGGAATTTGGAGAAAGGGGATAAATCTGCCCAGGAGACAGCCTCTGGAAGTTAGGAGACCCAATAAAGCTTTTACAGAGTTTTTCCTGTTTTGGAATTGACCCTAAACATGCCTATTAAGTTGTTAGAGGAGGGAAAAATGCTTTGTTTGCTCTAGCCCAAGTTAAACATAGGATTTGCCTTATCTGGGCAGAGCTATTGGTAAATGTGTCATTCGCCTAGGGCCAGCAGATAAGAAGGGAGTGTTGATTACTGCAAAGTTCAGCTAATCAAAGAAGCTTGCATTAGGAAGAATAAATAAAGAAATTGGACAAAGGGATCTCTGGAATTTCAGGGAGGCCTCCCTCCCCCCTCTTTTTTTTTTTTTTGCAAGCCATCAGATCAGCCTCTGGGATCTTTGAGCCTCCCCTCTTGAGCCCCAACTTAACCTGAAGGAAACTAAAAGATCTCGAAAGTATTAGCTGAGCTCTACAAATTTTCTTATCGTCCCAATGCTCCCTCTGGAGTGTTTGCAAAGCTGATAGGAAAGATAGAGCCTTAAAAAATGTTGAAGATAATATTCTAGTAAGTAAGTGTGTCCTGGTCCCATTTGTAAGCACAGTACCAATCCTATGACTGCAAGGCTTATCAAAATAGCATGTCGGTGCGAAGTGAGCTCGGCTGAATAACTGCAATCTCTTCCCCTTTCCTTTTCCCTTTTGTTTTAGGAATGGCCAGACCATAAAGAAATACATACTTTTTTTTTTTTTTTAAATGAAGTTTGGGCTTTTCCGACGAAGGAAATGCTGAGTAGAGTTTTTACTCTTGTAAATACCGAGGACAACAAGGCTAAAATTCTAAAAGCAATCTGAGGCTCAGACTCCCGTGATTCCTTTGCAGGGTGCTGGATTTTCTTTCTTTCTTTCTTTCTCAAGTAAAACTTCCAAGGATAGTACCGACCAGAAGTTAACTTAGTAGATGTGTCCTTTCCTCCTTCCCTCACCCTCTCCTCCTTTATTTTGGTTCAGGCAGAAAAATGATATTCGGGACAGCTGTTGGCTCAGGGCCTCTGAATTGCCCCCGTGGAAAAATGCAGAGTCGGGCTTGGGTGGATACTGAGGAAAAGTAAGCTCCGAGCAGACCTTGCCTTCTAAAATGCCCTGGAAGGGTGATATACCATCCTGCCCGAGGGCAAAGTTGCTATATTTCTCTTCCTCCGACCTGTGGGAAGGGGTCTGATGGCCCCAGATGTTTATTACCTTAATTCTATTGTTCAATATCCGTGTAGGTTTCAATATAGTTAATTTCAGTGAAATCACAACTAGAATAACTTCTTGGGTCATTTTCCTCGTCACTTTCACAACCTTAAAATATTAGAATTATTTTTTTAACCTGGTAAAAAGCACTAATAGATTTTATTTTTGGCTTAACATGATAATTTTCCAATTTAATGAGAAAGGCTATTTAAGACCTACTAGGGGTGAGTCATAGGATGAGAAAAGACCTTTCCTCCTATAATTGTGACCTAAATTCTAAGGATTAAAAATATCTAAACCTTGTCAGTGGGAGATAGAAAAATGGGGTCAAGGCGCCCAAATTGGACAGTGCCCAGACTGACAGCTAGCTTCCCTCCCAACTGCATTTTTGAATAGAACGCTTCTTAGAAAAGGCTCCACTGTTATTTTAAAGTGGGATATAATTTTCTGCTTCTCAGCAACATGAGTGTAGTAACTCATACCATCAGAAATAGGAGATGATGAAAAGGGACTTTAGCTGAAACCTGAAAGACAGCCCAGGCAAGGGAGTGTTTAAAGAGAGAAGTTCAACTATGTAAAGTAGTGAAGTTTTCCTTCCGTATTGGGGATTTAAAAAAAAAAAAAAAGCATTAGTAATGCAAACAGTTCCATACATTGATCAGTTGACAGGTTTTATTGATTTGTAGTTTGGGTAGAAAAATTTTTCCTAACTTTATTGTTTTGCATGAAGCAGATAGAAATATAGGATTCTTTAAAGAAAAAAAAAATAGGAGAAATGGAGATTTCCAATGGGATTCAGATTTCTCTTGGTCTAGGACTCCTAGCCTAATTTGGAATTCCAAGATCTGGTGCTTTCAGAACCAAAAAAAAAAAAAAAAAACCAAAACTTTTTCTGTGGGACATAGGCCTCCTGGCCTGTTAACAATGATAAACTGCCTGGAATGTGTCAAAACTTGGGGTTTCCATTTCTCTCCAAAAGTGGACCATCCCATTTTCTTCTTGAGATATTTTCCATTTCCTTCTAAAATCTAGCTGGGGATTATCTCCATTTATTTTTCCTAATGAAGAAGGAGGTCTAAGAGGGGAGATTTGATTTTATACAATATATCCCCCTTTTAGGTAAGCAGAATTTCTTTTATTCAACTCCTAGGGATATTGAGGAAAGAGAAATAACAGTGTATTGCTTTCCTTTCTTCTTTTGTCTTTCTTTCCTTCCTGTGCTGTTGAAAGAGAATGATAAAGTTGAGATACTAAAAGATTTGGAGATGGGGCCTGAGTTCAAATTCTGCTTCTGCTTTTTATTAACTATGTGACCTTGGGCAAGAGAAGTCAGGGTTTTAGGTTACTCTTCTGGAAAAGGAAGCCTGCTAGAACCAATGATGTGCCCCTGGTGCTTACTGTGTGACCATGGGGGATTCAGTCAACCTCTCTGAGTCAAGGTTTCTTTATATATATATTAAAAAAAAAAAAAAGAGAGAGAAGTATGGACTAAGTGGCCTCTAAGGTCCTTTTCAGATTCTAGATCTGCAATGCTATAAATTTGCCATCTGAGCTTTAAAGTAAGTGGCCTCCAACTCCCAAACAATGATCTCTGATTTCTAATAGTCCCTTCCAGTTCTGGATCCATGTTCCTATCTTCACTGTCCATTTTCCCATTCCCATCTCCCTTCAGCATTTAAGGAATGTACACTGGATCCAAGGCCCTCTGGGAAGAGCCCATAGCACAGATGTCTAATACAGCATTCCTGCCTGATCTCCTGGAATTTGTTTTGTTGGGTTTTTTTAAAAATCAGGTTTAAATTCAGAAGAAAGGAAGAAAGGAAAAATGAAATTTTGGATAGAGACTCTAAATTCCTAATTGGGAAATTACTGTTATTTTCAAGCAAGTTGAATTTACTAAAAAATATCTATAATACTTAAGTTTCAAAATGGAAACTGATTCAGGTTTATTAAAACCTTCAGAGAGAAAGAGAGTGTGTGTGTGTGTTTCTGGGAGGGTTTCTTGATGAATTTTATGTTCATGCTAATTCACTCTAATACAATCAGTATAATACTGGTGATTAAGTATTATACTTTAAATGTTTTACTATAAATTCATTAGACTAGACTCAGTTAGCTGAGATGCTTATAGAATGGATTTTCTGGCTGATTGAACATTTTGGTTAACTGGATGTGGGCTAATCAGAAAACCCTTTTTGAAGTAACCTTTGGTGAGAATAATTCTTAATTTGTCAGTTCATTTTTCTAATTTGATGTGTGGATATCTGAGTATAATTTTACCTTTTTTAAGTATGAGTGTTTTTCTACTTAAGTCTTCATTTTGAAAATTAATTCTTATGGAGTCATATTGCTCGCCTTTAGATTATCACTATAAAGTTTGCAAATATATTTCATACATTCTCTTGTTTGAGCATCAGAGCAGTCCAATGGGAGATGTTATTATCCCCATTTTATAGATGAGGAGACTGAGATTCAGAAGGTTAAATGAAGTACCCATCATCACACAAGCGGTAAGGGTTTCTAGTGGAATTTGAACGAAGGCCCAGTGCAGGCCCAGTATTCTTTCTATTGTATGACATTTCCTCTCTGCCTAACAGCCTGTAGTTGTTATAAGAGATGATCATCAGGATTTGCTGACTCTCCAAGACACACACAAAAAGTTGTGGGAGCACAGGGCTTAACTTTTAGATGAAGATACTGAGACTTGGGGAAGTTGAGGGATTTCCTGGGGTAATATGAGGGAGTAAAAGCTGGAAATTCCAACACAGATCCCATGATTCCCAACTCCAAAGGACTTGGCATTAAAATAATCTGCTTTAAGGAGAAACAGACAGAGATAGAGAGAGAGAAGGAAAAAAAGGAAGGAAGAAAGAGAAAAGAAAAGGAAAGAAATAGAAGAAGCGAAGGAAGGAAAGAAGGAAGGAAGGAAGAGAAAGATGGAGAAAGGAAGGAAGGAAAAGAAGGAAAAAGAACCAGATACAAGTTGTTTGCATTCTTATTTATCTCTTTTCTTAAGAAGATAAGTTGAGGAGGAAAAAAAAAGGTTAATTGAGGATTACAGGTTAATCAACGTCTTCTTACTATAGTGATATGTAGGTAATTTCCACCAAACTAACTTATCAAAGAGCAGATGAGATACCATGTGCCATCTGCAAGGTCTAATAATATGCTGTATCAATCAAGATATTCCTCTGCATTCTGGCCTCGTTCCTGGGGCGCCATTATCTTATCTCTAAAAGCATAAACTGGTGTGTGTGTTTGTGTGTCTGTCTGTCTGTCTGTGTGACTGACTCCTTTATAAAGGACTGGAAAACAAAGTTGCCCACATTCCCTCCTGCCTGCCAAGAAGAAGGTTGGGAGCAGGGGGGCAGACACAATCATTGTCTGTAACTGTTAATGATCCAGGATCCAGAGCTGAGCCTGGCCGTGGCTTTGCAGAATTCCAAGGCTGTGGATGGTGGGTGGGATGCTGCAAGAGCATTATTCAGAAAGAACACTCTGCTTTGCCCTTCTGGATAAGAAGAGACAGTGTCTTTTCAGATATTAGTGACTTTTACGTGAATGTTTTTTCTTGTTGGGGGATATGGTTTCTAGAGTGGCTGATGGGGGAGATGGTCTGGAGAAAATAAATCTTAAGTGGATTTAGTGGCAGGTGGGATACATCATCATTTTGAGAGGATTTGTCCAATAGAACTTAGGGGTTAAGGGAAGAAGAGGAGGAGCAGAGTGAGGTGAACCACAGTAAATTCAGAAATCATAATAACAAGCATCTTGTCCATTTCCTAGTCCTCGGCTGTCATCCACTTCCAGGGGATTTCTGACAAGACAGCCCTGGTATTTACTATATATTTTCTATGTTAGACCTAAATGTGGAGTGGGGAAAGTAAAACAATTCTTAAATCCCTGTTTGAGTTTATTTGGACACAGTTTTCCTCTTCTGGCTCCCCATAGCAACTTCAAAGCTTTTCTTCATCCTATTCATAAGTATCAGAGCCTCTACCGACCACCCTTGCCCAGTCCTTCCTCTCTGAGCCATAGCTCTCAGGTACCTTGTCCCCTGAAGGTCCCCTTACAGGAACTGTGTTGCATGATGGGGATGGCTTAGAAATGCTACGTATCATACAGATTAGAAAGCTATGGACCAAAGACATTTCCTTTTTTCCTTTGGGTGTCAGGACCGGAGTTCTTTTTCTAATATTCCTCAGGTCTACTTAGATGTCTGTTGTCGACTTTCCTCTTGCTCTCTGCAGAGTCAAATTTTATCAAATGAGAAATATAATCTATGAAACCACTTTGGTGGAAATGATGTAGATAAGACCTATTTAGATTAGATGATTATGTCAGCTGAGTAGAAATGAACATTTCGACTCCATCTCTCCCAATTTACTGAGCTTTCAACAGTAAACAGGGACTTGGTGCTGTTAAGAATAAAAAGGGGAAAAAAAAACCTTCCAGAAATATTAAAGCTTTCAGGCTACAGTACCTTTGTCTCATCATCAAAGACCATAATTATAAAAGGCTGCTGTGGTGGAGATCGGTTCAAAAGATTTTTAGGGCCTGGTCTATTGGAAAGCTTGGGGGCGTAATTAACCAAAATGGAAGTAGATGCAAGTGAAATTTTGTTCCTGATGTTTTAATTTAGTGCAGTCCCGCCATGTGTTATGGAAGAGAATTCTTAAAGGCAAACATAATTATTTCATTATGGTCTTCAGAATGCCTTCATTGGCTTTAATGACAAGAAGCTGCCGAAGAAGCCATCCATTTTAATTAGCCCTCCTTATATTTACATCAGATAAATAACAAATAATTGATGAAAAACAAGTCTTTGGAATGGCTGATTTCACAGAGAGCGCTGGTTACAGTTTAATGATGAAACATTTCTCTTATTGCTTTGCATTTTAATTATCTAGACATTACGGTAGCGGTGCCATGGAGCTGAAAAACCGCCGTTTCCAATTCATTACAGTCACAACTAATCTGAAGCCAAAAAAAAGGTGGCTCCAAGTCTATTTCCCACAAAGTCAATTGCCAGTGCCGTTAATTTTAATAAGTTTGTTAACACATGTTTAGATCACTTTTCGTCTTTGTATGTCTCTTCCTTCCCTGTTCCCCCATGAAAACCAGCTGGATTTCCACACCTGCTTTACTATTATAGCAGCTTCTTCTATCCCTTTTCTGTCTCCCTTCTGCCTTTGCTAAGGGTTTCCAAGAAACAGCTTTGCCAGGGGGAATGGAAAAATTCAGAAGCACCCTTTTCTTCCTTTTATGGGCCTCTTTATCTTTGATTTTATAAGAAAACATAATTCACGTGATTCACCCCTCATGGTGTACGGAACACTAATTGTTATTATTGATTTTAAATTTCACCACCATTACAAGTAACCCAGATGACTGGCAGATAAAGAGTAATAACCCATGGAGTTCTGGAACTGTTTCGTGTTTGTCTGTAGTACTTTATGTAATCAATATTAACTGCCCCATTGAAACTAACTGCTGTATCAAATAACCGTAAATCAAATGAATGTGCTTACAGGTTATTTATTGAAAGCTTTAATTGTTCACTGGGGCCCTGCTTATCAGAGGAAATCATGGAAAAGTGGAGATGGGATGACCCAATTTGAATTTGCCAGAAAACTGGAAGATGGAGTCCAAAGGACCTTACCACACCCCTTTGGTTACTGTGGCAACCATACTTAAGTGGGAAGAAAGGCTCCAGTCAATTCAGAACACATATACTACATACCTACTGTGTGCAGAAAAGTTTACAGAGAGGAATAAGACATTATTCCTGTCTTCAGGGAGCTTACGATCTAGTAGGAAAGATGAGGCAAAAATAGGATGAACTATATTGGAAAGCAGAATGTGATAAAGGTTGTAGGAGAGATTCAAGTTGAATCTTTGGGGGGCTCTAGAAAGAGAAATCCCTTCTGTCTTTGCATGAGAAGATCAGAGAAGACATCATGGAAGAAGTGCCATTGGTTCAGGACTCTGAAGAATAACTAGATTTAAACATGTGGACATGGCTGGGCAGGGAACCGAGGGATATCTCAGATGGAGGAAATAGAAACATATTAAATCACAATGTTATTTTTAGTGTGGCAAAAAAATGGCAAAGATCCTTCATAAGTGTAATATATCCCTGTCGAGGGATGGGAAGCTGTACAGAGCCGGGTGGATCACCAGGAAGGAATTATTTCTCTATGCTCAGACATGAGCCCATATTATCAGTGGCAGTTGTTTCTGCTACTCCTTAGCCAGGCTCCCCAGCTATTTATTGATCTCTGCTATCATTTCTCAAATAGGCAATAATAATTACTGTATTTGGGAGTGGGGTAAGGTATCGGAACTCTGTGATCCCTCACGGTGGCTTAAGTTTTATAGATCACAACAGATTTTTATCACAGTCATTTCTAGATATATCCCATTTCCCACACCAAATGATCCCTCCCTTGTACCGAAGAAAAACACTTAAGCAAAGGCGGCCAGCCATAACGGTATTCTGACAGGAGAGGCAACCTTTCAAACCTGTAATCTCTCTCCCTTCTCTGTTGAAAAGAGGGAGGAGGGGCTCCTAAAGAATAAAGATGGAGTCATTAGGATTCTAGAGTTCCTTTAATTTTCCTTAGTTCTGCTGACTCTTTAGCACATCATGAAGTTTCCTATTTTTCTTAGAATTCCTCCTGTTCACTATTCTTTTAAAAAAAATCATTACTGACTTTTGTTTTTGCAGCATTTTGTCCGATATTTAGTTTTTTGTTATGCTTTTAATATTATCGTAGTGTATTTTTATAATAATAATAACCACCAACTCTAAAAAAGTCAGCTTGTTATTGCAGTTAGTGCTTTGTTGTTGTTTAGAGATGATCATGAGTTGTGGAAAGCTAGAATCCTCTATGCAGGCAGAGAACATGTTCTTTTAGGTACATTTAATCAGGAAAGATCTTTAATGTGAGCCTGGGCACAAAGTGAGTGTCCGTTAGCCTAGTTTAACTAAGAGCAGATTATTTTTTAATTTATTTTAATACATACTGCTTTATGAATCATGTTGAGAGAGAAAAAGCAGAAAAAGGAAAAACCATGGGAGAAAGGGGAAAAAAACAGAAAAAAGAAGTGAACATAGCATGTGTTGATTTACATTCAGTCTCCTTAGTTCTTTTTCTGAATGTAAATCTTATATTCTGTCCAAAGTCTGTTGACATTGTTTTGGATCATTGTGGCACTGAGAAGAACCGAGCTTTTATAGTTGATCATTGCACATTCTTGCTGTTTTTATGGAATACATTGCAATACATTGTATTCCTGGTTCTGCTCATTTCACTCAGCATCAGTTCATGTAAAACCTTTCCAGGCCTTTCTATAATCAGCTTGTTCATCTTTTTTTTTTTAAAGAATGATAATATTCCATTACCTTCATGTGTTTTATTATATTAGCTCAGCCTACTGATATTTGATATTTTTCAGTTATTTAAATCTGACTTTATTTGTGTGAGAAATATTTGGCAATTGTGTTCATATCTTTCTTGGGTTTGTCTTGGCAGGTATAGAGTATTTTATTTTGTCTACGTAATTTTAAATGGAATTTCTCTTTCTAAAATCAGCTTGTTCATCATTTTTATAGAACAATAATACTCCATTACCTTCATCTACCACAACTTGTTCAGCCATTTCCCAAACTAAGAGCAGATTATCACTTATGGACATCAAAAAATACTTTTTTTATAAAGCTTTTTATTTACAAAACATATGAGTGATTTTTCTACATTGACCTTTGCAAAAACTTTTTTTTCCCAAGCTTTTCCCCTCCTTCCCCCCACCCCTCACCCCTAGATGACAGGTAATCTAATACATGCTAAATAGGATAAATTATATGACAAATACAATACATGTATACATATCTATACAGTTATCTTACTGCACAAGAAACATCAGATCTAGAAAGAGAAGAAGAAAAAACAACCTAAGAAGGAAAACAAAATGCATGGAAATATTCACAGAAAGCGTTAAAATGCTGTGTTGTGGTTCACACTCAGTTCCCACAGGCCTCTCTCTGGATGTATATGACTATCTTCATCACTGAACAACTGGTTTGAATTACATCATTGTTGAAGAGAACCATGTCCATCAGAATTGATCACTGTATAGTCTTGTTGCTGTGTATAATGTTCTCCTGGTTCTGCTGATTTCACTCAGCATCAGTTCATGCAAGTCTCTCCAGGCCTCTCTGAAATCCTCCTGCTGGTCATTTCTTACAGAACAATAATATTCCATAACATTCATATACCATAATTTATTCAGCCATTCTCCAATTGATGGGCATCCTTTCAACTTCCAGTTTCTTGCCACTACAAAAAGGGCTGCCACAAACATTTTTGCACATGTGGGTCCCTTTCCCTCCCTTAAAATCTCTTTGGGATATAGGCCCAGTAGAAACACTGCTGGGTCAAATGTTATGCACAGTTTGATAACTTTTTGAGCATAGTTCCAAATTGCTCTCCAGAATGGTTGGATCCGTTCACAGTTCCACCAACAATGTATCAGTGTCCCAGTTTTCCCACATCCCCTCCAACAGTTATCATTATCATTTCCTGTCATTTTAGCCAATCTGACAGGTGTGTAGTGGTATCTCAGAGTTGTCTTAATTTGCATTTCTCTGATCAGTAGTGACTTGGAGCACCTTTTCATGTGACCAGAAATGGTTTCAATTTCTTCGTCTGAAAATTGTCTGTTCATATCTTTTGACCATTTATCCATTGGAGAATGGCTTGAATTCTTATATATTTGGGTCAATTCTCTATATATTTTAGGAATGAGGCCTTTATCAGAACCTTTGGATGTAAAAATATTTTCCCAGTTTACTGCTACCCTTCTAATCTTGTCTGCATTCATTTTGTTTGTACAAAAACTTTTTAACTTGATATAGTCAAACTTATCTATTTTGTGATTAATGATGACCTCTAGTTCTTCTTTGGTCACAAATTCCTTCCCCCTCCACAGGTCTGAGAGGTAAACCATCCTACATTATTCTAATTTGTTTATAATATCATTTTATGCCTATATCATGAATCCATTTTGACCTTATCTTGGTATATGGTGTTAGGTGTGGGTCAATGCCTAATTTCTTCCAGACTAGTTTCCAATTATCCCAGCAGTTTTTGTCAAATAGTGAGTTTTTATCCCCAAAACTGGAGTCTTTGGGCTTATCAAACACTAGATTACTATTGTCATTGATTTTGTCCTGTGAACCTAACCTATTCCACTGATCCACTACTCTATTTCTTATCCAGTACCAAATGGTTTTGGTGACCACTGCTTTATAATATAGTTTTAGATCTGGTGCAGCTAGGCCACCCTCATTTGCATTTTTTTTCATTAATTCCCTTGAAATTCTTGACCTTTTGTTTTTCCAGATGAATTTTGTGGTTATTTTTTCTAGGTCAGTTAAATAATCTCTTGGAAGTTTGATTGGTATAGCACTAAATAGATAGATTAGTTTAGGTAGTATTGCCATCTTTATTATATTTGCTCGAACTATCCAAGAGCACTTGGACATCAAAAAATACTTGCTGGCTATGTGATCTTGGACAAGTCAACTTTTCTCTGTCTCACCTTCCTCATCTGTAAAACAGGAATAATAGGATTGTTGTGAGGGCCAAATATCTGTCAAATGCTTTCTAAGCCTTAAAATTCTCTATAAATGTTGGCTGTTGCTATTATTAACATAATCCATAACATATGCATAAACATGTATTGTGTGCCTGCTGTATGCTAGACACTGGGATATAAACTAAGATGAAAAACCATCCCTCCCCTCAAGGAGCTTACAGTCTAATAGGGGAAACAGTGTGTAAACAGCTGTTTTCAAGGGAAAAAATTGGCAGGACAAATTGTACATAATTCTAGGCCATTAGCATTAAGAGGGTTCCAGACCTGGCTTCCTCTAGAAGATGAGTTTTTAGCTGGGATTTATGGAAATTAAGAGGGAAATCATTCCAGACATGAGGAACAATTCTAAAGAAAATGCCCAGAACCAAGGGATGGAGTGTCTTATTGAAGAACGGCAAAGAAGTTAGTGTCACTGGATTGAAAAGTGCATGTAGGATGATGGGATTGTAAAGTGTAAGAAGAGAAGAAAGATTGGAAGAGTTTGCTATCTGATCCTAGGAGTGGTAGGGAGCCATTGGGGTTTCTTGAGTCGGGATGGCATTAGGGACCACATGGTTATAATGCGAAGATGTTTCCAGGCGATAAATATTTGGAGTGACCGTGACAAAAATATAAAGTGTCTCCTGGACTTATATGTCACCTTCCCAACTCACTGGTGATGGAGTTTGACTCTAGGAAAGGGGACTAGAAGGTATTTTAATCCATCTACCAACATAGTTAAACTGCTTGCAAGCGTAATTTGTGTTGATTGACCATTGTACAGCATCTCTTTGACAAATTACTGGAAGAAATTAATTACAGCCAGACTTTTAATTAATTTTTTAAAACTATAAACAAACCCAGAAGGCATGATAAAAGGGTAGCTAAATTGCAGAATGCCCCCAAGTTCTCTGTAGAGATATGATTAAAGAAGTTGGAACTACTCTCTCCCCATGCCCCAAATGTAGAAGAGATTTTGTTTTATGAGAGATGTGGTCATCTCTCCTTAAAGGATTCATTTATGAGCATTATGATCACCATAACATCAACAATAACAATAGTAATAATAGCTAGTATCGATATAGACCATTAAGGTTAACAAAGTGCTCTACGCGTTAATTTATTTGGTCTTCACAACAACTCTATGAGAGAGGTGCTATTTTATCTCTGTTCTGCTAGATGAGAAAATGGAGGCTGAGATGAAGAGGTGAGAATGTCTCCTTCAAACAGCTAGCAAATGTGGAAGAAAGGATTTGAACTCTGGGCAGCTTGCCTCCCAACTCTGCACAGGTCACTAGGAAAATCGCTCTCAATTATCTATCATTATCTACAGAGGATGAAGCAGAAAAAAAAATTTTCTAGACTTGATCATGACATATATATATATACATGTATTAAGATATACATACATATATACATATGCATCATACATTATTTCTGTGACTAGAAAGATATGGCCTCCTGTAGAGAATCATCTCTGAAAAAACTGCTTTGCCCTTTTCATGTTTTCATCAAAGGAATACCCTTGATAAAGACATATTTAGACAATCCTCATAAGGATTTAAAAAGGAGAAAACAGGGAGGGCAGCTAGATGTCACAGTGGGTAGAGCACTAGCCCTGAAGTCAGGGTTCAAATCTGGCCTCAGACACTTAACATTCCCTAGCTGTGTGACCCTGGGCAAGTCACTTAACCCCAATTGCCTCAGCAAATAAATAAGTAAATAAAAAAGGAGAAAACAGGCATGTGGATTAATAACTGCCCTTATTTCTTTTGTCAAATTTCCCCCCAAAAGTATCACCTATTATAGTTTCTATTCTTTTTCAATATTCCTTTTTTGGGAAAAATATACATACACATATTATATATACATATATATGTGTGTATATTTTGATAGTTGGTGACTTCCATGAAAAGAGGGCCCCAGTAGGAGACACAGAAAGCTATAAGGAAAATTATAGTTCAAAGTTTTAATTATATTAAAAAGTTCAAAGCTCAACTTATGTACATTGTTTACAGACTGTTCAGAAATCTCATACTTGTCTACTATCTCTATTATCTTCCAGAAAAGAATCAGATAGAGTGAGTATTGAACATTATCATTAATAAATGAAATTTGCTCTACCTTAATGGATAGCAATTGACTGATTGTAGACATTAGTCATTTAAGAAACAGTTGTGTATAGCTAGATCTTTGGCTAGAGCAAAGGTTTAAAGTACATAATAAATTAGAGGGCACTGAGGGTGATCACATCAGATCTAACTTGACTGACTGATTAAAGCTATCTGTTAATTCTGGGAAAAAAAGGAAATGGTGGGGCAGCTAGATGGCATAGGGAATAGAACACCAGCCCTGAAGTCAAATCTGGCCTCAGATACTTAACACTTCCTAGCTGTGTGACCCTGGGCAAGTCACTTAAACCCAATTGCCTCAGCAAAAAAAAAAGTAGATATTGATTCTGATTATATTTATTTCTTCAATAAATGTGAGTGATAGAAAAAGTCACCACAAGAAGGACAAAAATGCTCAGAAACATCAGCCAACAAACCAGTTACCTTCTTGCCATTTTCATGAAAGTCAAGACTAATGTTAAGCTCATTCAGAAAATATTTTTTAAAAAATGAATATCACAAGCAATATTGCCTCTTAAAACAGAAAAAATTAGATGGGGAGAAGAAGAGCTTGATCTGAGATAATAAAATCTCCGAGTTGAAAGGGATCATATAATCCTTATAGAAATGGACATCTCCTTTATAGGAGAGCCAGGTGGTTAGCTAACAATTGGTTGGAGACCACTAGTGAAATAATCCTTTCCACTGCTACTTTTTCTCAAACAAAATTTGCCTCATTGTAACATCCAAGCTTTTTCCTCTAGAGCCAAGCTTCTGACCTTTTCTGGAGATTTTTATTTGTCTAATCCTCTGTTTTAAGTCACTTCTCATAAACAGATTATTTCTGGTAAGGGGTTGGACATGTCTAATCTTTCCATTTATTGCCTTTTGGTCTGCTTGTAATTAATTCAGCGGAGATGGTGTTAGATGCTTCATAGTCACATGGGATTAAGGGGAAAATGTTGGTGTTGAAAGCGTGAGATTTTGTGGCAATGAGATCATTGAAAATACAGCGTAATTCCCCAAATGCCATTAAGCCCAGTATTTTCCTAATTAATTTTGTGTTTTGATCAACTACTCATCTCTAGTACCTGTCCAAGATACGTATATTTCAAAAAAAAGAGATGAGCAGGCCACAGAGCAAGAGTAAAGGATGGCAGATCCATAGTTTAAGGAAAATATTTTGTTTCTTTTTCATTTTTAAATGAGAGGAAAGCCTTCCAAAATTTGGACAAATCCTTTTTGGAGAATTTATGGCAGTATATGAACAAGAATCTCATGCTCCTTGAACTAGATACACCATCTCCAGGCTCCGGGCATTTTCCCCAACTATCCCCCCAGTTTGGGGGGCTTTCTTTCATGTCTCAGCCAAAATCTCATCTTCTATAAGAACTGTTATCCAATCCCACAATGCTCAGCTTTCCCTCTGTTGATCATCTCCCAATTTATCCTGATCATATCTTGTTCATGCCTAATTATGTGCATGTTGTCTGCCCCATTAGACCGAGGCCCTTACTGGAAAGGACTGGTTTTTGCCTTTTTTGTGTCACTAATACTTTGCACGGTGCCTGGATTGAACAAGATGCTTAAGAAATGCTTGAAGACTGAGCCAGTGAACTGTGTCTAAGCAAATCTCATGGATCTGTTGAAAAATAGCAATTTATCAAGCAAGTTAATTAAAAATATTCATTAATTTATACGTACAACATAAAATATATTTTATATATGTATATTTTTATATATAATATACATGTTTCAAGGCTACATTTTGTTATATGAAGTCAGATGCTATTTTCAATCCAAGAAAATAAGGCACAACAGGAATTCATCTGTTTTATGCCTCTAGATCACTTTGTGACCATAAAGATATGGTCTCCTATTGAAAATCATCTCTGAGAAATTGCTTTGCCCTTTTCATGTTTTCACCAAAGGAGTACTTTCAATAAAAATATGCCTAGAAAATTCTCATAAAGTCCTAAAGAGAAGGGAAAACAGGCACATGGATTAATAACTTCCCTTCTCTTCTTGGCCAATTTTTTTTTCCCCAAAAGCACCATCCCTTACAGCTTCTCTTCCTGTGAGATATTCCCTTTTTTGAGATAGCTTCAAAATCAATCGTTGAGATTAAAGGACAATTAGATGATAAACCCTCGAAGAGATTGCACTCCTTTGTAGAATGTTTTTCCTGCTTGATTCACTTCCCAATGTTTTGCATTGTTTCATATCTTAATTGAATACCTTCAGAATTAAAGAAAATCAAGAATTGTCACCTCTAGAACATCTTTCTCCTGTGTGTGTATGTGTATTTGGCAGGGTCTCCCCACTCTTCCAGATGTTCCTTTCTGTGAGAAAATGGCCTATCTTGTTCCTTACATTTTTCCTGAGATAGCTGACTAAAAATGAGGCAATTCCACTGTGCAAATATGTCCCTATGATAACTCTAGCAGATCTGTTCCATTTCAAATATGTTTGTTGTCCTTGTGATTTTTCTTACAAGTGTTCTCAGGATGATGGTTAGTCCACAGAAGAGGTATAACTAGGTAACAATTCGTCCACCTTCCTTCACCCTTCCCTCCAAATGGAGGTTTTAGTATGAATTCCCATTGCCATATGACTACTGTTAGTCAGTCAATAAACATTTTTTTTTTTTGCTTTTTGCTTTTTGCTCAGGCAGTTAAGGTTAAGTGATTTGTCCAGGGTCACACAGCTAGGGAATGTTAAATGTCTGAGACCACATTTGAACTCAGGTCCTCCTGACTTCAGGGCTGGTGCTCTATCCACTGCGCCACCTAGCTGCCCCTCCCATATTTTTTAAAAAACTTTCAGTTTCAGAGTCTTTCTCTCTCTCCCTCCCTCCCAGAATTAAGAAGCCACATGTAAAATTATGCAAAACATTTCCATAAAATCAAGTTACAAAAGAAAACCTAGAATCTCCCTCCCCCAGTAAAAAAGACCCTCAAGAAAAATAAAGTTTAAAAGTTTAAAGTATCTTTATTCAGATACCATCGTTCTTTCTCTGGGTATTGGTAGTATTTTTTATCACAAGTCCTTCAGAGTAGTCTTGACTCATATTGCTGAGAATAACAGCCAAGTCATTCACAGCTGATCATCCTACACCATTGTTGTTATTTTACACACAGTACATCTCACTTTGAATGAGCTCATGGAGAATTTTCCAGGTTTTTCTCATAGCAACCTGCCCTTCCTTTCTTACAGAATAATAATATTCCATCATAATCACATGCCATAATTTATTCAACCATTCCCCAATTGATGGGCTTCATTGAATATGGTAATGTCCAGTGAGACCAGAAAGGTAGACTGAGGTCAGAGTCACCACCCCCCCCCCCCCCCCCCCCCCCCTCCCCCTTTTTTGGGGGGGGGGTAGAGTTTCCAAATTGGCAACTCATACTCATGTTAGGAATAAAATTACCTAGATTTTTAGTTAACTATAGTTTTAGTAAACTAAATCTTTGCCTTGAGAAAAGAGCTGCTATAAATATTTTTGTACACATAAATCCTTTTCCTTTTAAAAATATCTTTTGGGATATGTGCCTGGTGAAGGTATTGTTAGGTCAAAGGATATGCACCCAATTTTATATTTGTAAAATTGGTTATTTAAGCGTAAGACTTAATCTTTTTCCATATTACACTTCTCTTGTTCAGTTTAATTTCTTTCCTGTTGATTTTTTTTTCTGATACTGAGTTTGTCATCTAACATGGTGGAGTCCTTAGACCTCTTTCCCTTGTGTCATTACAGATAATGATGGATAGCCCCCCTTGCCAGAGCTTAGTATCACCAAACACCACAGTGCTTGGGACATTGTTATTGTTGTTCATTTCAATTGTCTCTGAGGCTTTGTGACCCCCGTGATCCATGACTCACCAATACTGTCCATGGGGTTTTCTTGGCAAAGATACTGCAGTGGTTTGTTATTTCCTTCTCCAGTGGATTATGGAAAACATGTTAAGAGACCTGCCTAGGGTCATGCAGCTAGTAAGTATCTGAGTCTGGATTTGAACTCAGGTCTTTCTGACTGTGGATCCAGTTCTCTGACCACTGCCTTCATTTGATATATAGTGGGCACTTAATAAAAGTTTATTCATTGATTAAATGGGCCTTTCTCCAAATTCTTGATAAAAATATGGAACAGCTCTAGTACAAGTCCAGAGTCCTGGGGTCATAAGAACCTGACTTGAATCTATGAAAACCTAATCTTTGGGTCAACTTTTCAACCAACTCTGAATTCTCTTAACCATACTGTTTACTGGGCTGAAACTCTCCATTCTATTAAAAAATTAAAATTTGCTTCTTTCTGAGCGACTCCACTAAAGACTTAATTTACTAAAACTCTAGTTAACTAAACATCTAGGTAAGTTTATTCCTAGCATGAGTATGAGTTGCCAATTTGGAAACTCTGCCCCCCAAAAAAGGTAAGACAGACTAGTCTGCCATGAGCTGTTCTTGATAAAGCCATGTTGGCTCTTACCTCAGTCTACCTTTCTGGTCTCACCGGACATTACCGGATTCCCACATGACCTTTGCTAACTAGGTGGTCTGGCTTTCTCTCTGTACTTTACTCGGAACAACTCATCTCCATTCCCATGCCTTGGCGATGGACTTGCCCCATTCTTAGAATGCACTGCTTCCTTATCCCCATCAGAGTCCCTGTTTTCTTTGAGATGCAACTCAGAAATCTTGTGTGTGAAGACTTTTCTGATTCACTCAGCCACTAGCAGTCTTCCTCCTTGTATGGCCTACTATGTGTGTGTGTGTATGTGTATGTATATATATGTGTGTATGTATGATATATATGTATATATCATACATACACACATATATATATACACACCCATATATATTTACATATATGTGTATATGTTATATGCATTTATTAACTTTACATTTATGCTGTATGCTAGAAGCATAATGCAATTATCCTTCCATTATAGAATATAAACTCATTGTCATTAGGGATGGCTTCTTTGCATTTGAATCTCTAGCATATAGCATGTAGTAGCTGCTTGCCAAATACTTCTTGAGCTTTGCTTGATCATTGATCCATTTCTAATTGTGTCAAGGGTACAAATCAAGCTGATTGCCTCCACTTTGGAGGACCATCACATTTTCCTTTCTTCAATCCTGTGGTCCTTTTTTCATTCTCCATGATCTTTGAAGGATGCCCATAGGTGTTTCAACTATTATATGTGCCCATCCATCTGGATCTGTTGATGTGACTTTAGTGGAGGGCTCTCCCTCTTTTTCTAGAGCCTCACCTCTGTTACCCACTTTTTCTTTTTTGTTCTATCCTTTCCAATCCAAAGATTATTTTCCTTGGAAGAACAAACAGAAGAGTTAGTAGTTCTTGTCTTTTTTCCATTGTCCAGCAGCAGCAGCAGCAGTATCAGCAGCAAAAAAAAAAAAAAAAAAAAAAAGTATCTTGGTGTAATGGACAGATTTAGAGCCAAGAAGACCTGGGTTGTGATAGAATACCTGTTTAACCATGGACAGCTCACTGACCTCTAAGTCTCAATTTATCCACTGGTAAAATAGGAATAATAATCCCTGACCCTGTGTAAGTTCCAAGTGAGATCTGTGTGTATGTAAAATACTTGCTATCATTAATATTGTTATTGCTGTCATTGCTCCATTCCCTCTGGGTCACCGTCCTGCCTGCCACATACATTTAAAGGGAATTGGATTTATCTAAGTCAGAAATCTTAGGTCTAAATCACAGTTCTGCTGCTTACCACCTGTGTTATCTTATCCAAGTCAACTTATACCTTCTGAACCTCAGCTTCTTCATCTGTAACATGAAAAATTTGGACCAGTTGGTTTCTTAGACCCCTTCCACCTCCAACTCTACTTACCTAGGATTCAATTTTTAAAAATGAACAGTAACCCAGCAAGCTAGTAGAGTGGTTTTTATTGTTCCCATTTTATAGCTAAGAAAACTAAAAGGGGGAGTGATTTGCTAGTGGCTGTGGGTGGTAAGTAGCAGAGCTTGAATCTAAAAATCCCAGTCGTTCCTTCTAACACATCCAACTGCTTCTTCCTTTTCTTTCCCTCTTCTTTCTTCTAATACTTCTAACTGAGAATGGTTACTTATTTGCATTTGCCCTTCAGGAGTAGCTAGAAAAGCTCTTGGGCTGGGTCTCCCCCACAGTCCCTTTCTCTTCTTTCCTCTCAGGGAGGGCATTGCTTCAGCCAGACCAAATGGCTACAATGTCTCCATTTTATAATTGCAGGGAATATAGGACATCTTTCATGTTGACTTACTCTCCTAAGTAGAGTCCATCTTTGGTCCCAATGAGAAAAGTTTAGAAAGAGAGAAGAGTGAAAGGATTATAATCCTGGTTTTTCAGAGAAGGAAACTCAGAAACATTGTTTCAGCCAGATCCTCCTGACTCAAACAGCAAAGTCCTGTAGCCAATGACAGCTCTACCTGTTTCAGTGACTTGCTGCAATTAGGTTGGAAGCTTCTTGTCTCATGGGGTGATGCTTTTGTGAAAGTCTCTGTCCCGCCGGGTCTTTCCCTTGTGGCTTCCGTGCCGGCCCAATGTCCCTACCCCAATTGCCTAAGCCAAAAAAAAATCCTCATTTAATTGTAGCTTTCCTGCTCATTATTACTCTGTATCTTTCCTCCCATTCTCAGCTAAACTATGAAAAAGCCATTTACACTCAGAGCCCTTGATTTCTTCTCCTCCCCTTCTCTCCCAAACCATCTTTGGGAATAAGCTCTTAGCCTTCAAGGGAACTCCAATGTTTCCAGGTCCAACGTCAGTTTTCTATTCACTTAGTCATGCTAGTTCTCTCTGTGTGTATAGTATAAGTATTTGCATGTATATATGTATATATCACACACACATAGACACACGTGTATATGCATATGTCCACATGTGTATATTATGGATCTGTATACACACAAATTAAATACAGGGTAATTTTGGAGAAAAGGAAGGGGACCGTTAGAAAAGTCCTCATGTAAGGGATGGTATTTTAGGTAAGATTTAAAGGAAGCTAAGGATTCCTAGTAGAATTGAGGAAGAAATGGGTTCTAGGCAAGATTGGGGAGAGCCTGTGCAAAGCCCTAGAGGTGGGAGATGATATAATGTCCTATGTGAGGAACAGCAGGGGAGCCATTCTGCTGGGACTAGCCAGTGGGAAGGAAGGGGAGTTATATACAATATATACAATAAGCCTGGGCAAAGGTCGGTTGGGACCGGATGGTGAAAGGCCTTAAATGCCAAACTATGGCCTTTCCATTTAGTTCTAGGGGCTAGTGGAAGCCAGGAAGGGACACGATCCTACATGCACTTTAGGGATTGGACTTGGACAGAGCCCTCAATCAATGCATCCTAATAGACTAGACCAGAAATCAAAAGGATATTTATCGACTGCCTTCTCTTACTTTTCTGGGACTTCTCAGCAGTGGCGACTCTGAGCCAGCCACAGAATTTGACTTATCACCCGTGATCTAGGCCTGGCAAGGTTTTGGTGACAAACAGGATGCTGGAACAAAAGGGCAAAAGACTAAAATGGCCACATGCTTGTGGGCAGAGTTTCCTTCAAAATCCTTGAGGCGAAATCTCCACTCGGGAAATAACTTCATCAGAGAAACTTGTGACTTAAAACTCTTTCTCTGCCCATTCACTTCCCCCAAACATCTCCAGTGACCCTTTGATGGCCGTGTTCTCAGGGCACCTAATCCTTCTTAGCCTCAGTTTATATACCTGTAAAATGGGCTCATATTAGCTCTTCCCTCATAAGGATCAAATAAGATAAACTATGGCCAATAGTTTGCAGATTTTAAATATAATGTAATGTTATCTAGTATTATTAATTCTCCTGTCTCTCTTTCAATCTCTGTTTATACTGGCTCCTTCTCTGCTATCTGCAAATATACCCAGAACTTTTCTCCCATCCTTAAAACATCCTCATTTAATTCTGGCTTTCCTGCTAATTATTATTCTGTATCTTTCCTCCCATTCTCAGCTAAACTCTATGAAAAAGCCATTTACACTCAGAGCCCTTGATTTCTTCTCCTCCCCTTCTCTCCCAAACTTCTGCAGTCTGGCTTCTGACCTCGTCATTCAACTGGAACTGTTCTCCCCAAAGCTACTAGTGATCTTTTAATGACCACATTTAAAGCCTTTTCCCCAGTCCTTTTTCTTCTTCACTTCCCGGCAGCCTTTGACACTATTGGTCATTCTCTTTCTTGTGTTTCTCTCTTTTTTTTAGGCTTTTGTGCTATTTCTACCCATCTGACCACTTTTTAGTGTCATTTGCTGGATCTTTATTGGGATCGTGTCCACTAAGAGTGGATGTCCCCTGAAGACTCTTTCCTGGTCCCTCTTCTCATTTCTCTCCATTCTCTCTTATTCGATTTCATCAGTTCTAATGGGCTTTGAGAGTTCAGTTCTCATCTTTATAGAGATAATTCCCAGATATCTAATCTGATTTCTTTTCTGAATGACAGTTCTTCATGATCATGATCATGACCATTTGAAATGGGGTGTCTAATGGGCATCTCAAAGTCAATATCGAAGCATCTCATTCCCCCTTAAAAATATTCTGCCCTCTCATTTATCACATGTAACTTATCTACTTCCTAACCTTGTCATTTGCCCCTCAATAACATCTCTCATTTATACTCTCTTCTCTACACTCATAGTCCCCCTCCCTGGTTCAGACTCTCATCTCACCCAGACTGTTGCGATTATCTCCTAATTGATGCCCGTGCCCCAAGCTTTTTCCCGTTCCAATCTACATTGTACCTGGCCACTAAAATGGTTTTCTAAAGTATAGTTCTGACCTCATCTTCCCCTAGTTTAATGAACTCTAGTGGCTTCCTATTACCTCCGGGATCAAATATAAAGTATTTTGTTTGGTGTTTGTCGTGTTTGTTTGTTTTAGTCGTTTCCAATTCATTGTGTCCCCGTTTGAGGTTTTCTTGGCAGAGATGCTGGAGTGGTTTGCCATTTCCTTCTCTGGTTGAGAGGCAAACAGTGGTAAGGGGCTTGCCCAGGCTCGGATAGCTGCTATATGTGTCTGGGAGCAGATCTGAATTTTGGAAGGTGTACTCTTTAAATCCTAACATCAGATCTCCTTACACTCGAGTCCCCACCATGCATTCTGTAATGCCGAGATAATGGCTGACCCAAGACTCGGTTCCAATGGCCCCTTCTCTGAGAGACCTTTCCTATCTCCCCCATGCTAGAATCCTCCTTTCTGGGATTAATTTATCTTTTGTAGGTACTTAATAATTAATATACATTAGGATGTAATACGCATATAGGATGATAAGGATGTCAGCTACCTGTGGGTAGCCGCTGTGTATTTGCTTAGGACCATGGGTCACAAATGTTAACCATTTAATGAATAATTATTGATTGATTAATCGATTAAGACAGTCTAGCATAATGTGCAGGGAGCCAGCCTGGAAGTCAGGACTCACTTCAGGGCAGCAGGTAATTCTTTAAGACTTGATATCATAGAAATGTTTGCAGATTATATTGATTGGGTTAGGGTCCTTCCTTTATGAGCACTTCTGCTAAATGAAAGAACTCACATAAAGAAAGGTGTATTTAAAAAATTAATATACATGTATAACCAGAGAAAAATAAAATGTTAAAAAAAAATAAATGAAAGGAATCATCTGAGGCCATAGATGAACTCCATTTTACTGCCAGATCTAAATTCCGAGTTCTCTGATACTAAGCCGAATGTACTCAAAGTAAAACTGAGAGTAATTTTAGCATCCTGAAATTTGATCACTGAAGAAGTCTTATCCCCATTTTACAGAGAAGAAAACTGAGGTCCAGAGAAATGGAATTACTTGATCTTGGTCTCATATTTAGTAAATGTCATGGTAGAGAAAAACCATTGGACTTGTTTTCCACCCCTTCGTGTTGTTTTTTATGTCTGATTTTACCACTTTTCCATGCTATAGAATTGTGGAGGATTTTTCTTTCTTCTTTGGATTGATTTCATTCTCTCCCTACCCTTCATTACTCTCTCATTACTTTTTCCTTTCTTCTTTAGTTATCTTTATGCCATAAGATTAGTTGAAAGAACTAGGGGTGTATAAGAAGGAAGATTGAATAGATGTCGTATGGGAGTCACTAAGCTCATAAATGTCTGAGGTTGAATGTGAACTCAGTTCTCCCCAGCTCCAGATCAGGGCACTCGGGGATTATGGCACCACATAGCAGATCAATAATGGGAATCTTTTTTTCTAAGACAATTGGGGTGAAGTGACTTGCCCAGGGTCACACAGCTAGGACATGTTAAGTGTCTGAGACCAGATTTGAACTCAGGTCCTCCTGACTTCAGGGCCGGGGCTCTATCTACTGCACCATCTAGGTGCCCCAATAATGGAAATCTTCAAGCCAGACTCAGAGGAAACAATGAGTTTGTCCTCATCTTCCTCATCAATGATATGTGAAGCCGGAAACGAGCCCAAGCAATGGATTCCCATAAAGGAGGAGCTCCCCGCTAGAAAATCGCTCGATGACAGCAGGCTTTCCCCGAAGCTGGATGCACAGAACCTGGGAGGTTATACTTTCTGTGTAAAGCGAGGCCAGAAGCAGCGGAGGCCCAGAATTAATCCTCCACTTTACAAGTGGAAGCTGGAAATGATACATTTTTAATAAAATGGGCAGTTGCTCTAATTGCCGCCCCCCTACCGCTCAGTCCTTTTTTATGTCCTGATTCATTAAGGGATGTGAGCTCGCAGCCTTATTATTTACAGATGTGTGCGCTTTTAACTTGTTTATACCAAACAGATGTTCTTCCAAAGGTAACCGGGAGCCAGCGGAGCCCCCTTGGGCGGGTACCAAGTGTGTGTGATGGTCCATTATCTGCAAGCCTATGTTATTATTTTTGAATTGTGGAGTCTGGCATTGGAAGGCAAACCCAAAGTCTTCCCAGGAGGAGGCAAAAGGAAACAAGGAAATGATGCGAAAACACGGCTGCGGCACCTCTGGGTGGAAAATGAGGCAGCCGGTGATCGGCGGTTACGGCAAATTGGCTGGTGGAGGAAGGGGGGGGGGGTGCTCCTGGTTCTGGCAGACGTGAGCCAGAGAAGCCGTGGTGACGATCGAGCGTGTGGGAAGAACGCGTCCCAGCTTTGCTCCCCACTGCCCGTGACCCTGGTGAACGGCAATTCGGTCCCTGGAGTCTGAGTTTCTGCATCTGTTAAATGGGTACACTGGTGCTGATGCGTCCAATTGCTCGAGCCTGTCATCAAGGTCGAATTAAATCATGAATTAAAATGATGATGATAAAAAAAATGACTTTGTACTCTAAAATGTAAAATACTTTATAAATGTTAAAGCAATGTGGTTAAAGTATGGAGGATGGTTTGGGTTCAAATTCAGCCTCTGATAAACGGTGACTATGTGACTCCAGGACCGCCAGGCAGGTCGGAGGACTTGGCTGGAGAGCAGGTGGTGCTCCTGAGTGAAATCACTGCTGTGGATGCCCATGGGCTCCGAGGAGGAGTGTGGAGGCAGCACAGACCTGTGGGTAAAGGGCTGGGCTTGGAGGCAAGAAGACATTAGTTCAAATGTTGGCTCGGACAGTTACTAGCTTTGAGATCCTGAACCACTTGCTTAATTTTACTGGAACTCAGTTTTGTCATTTGTAAAATGAGAATAGTAATACCTACTTCAGAGTTGTTGTGAGGATTCAATTGGATCATGGTCAAGATCCCTTGGGGTGGGGAGTGTGGTTGAGACCTTCATTTCCACCAGGATGAGCTGAAGATCATTATGGTTCAAGAAACAAACCAAGTGGCCACAAGGAAGGAAGGAAGGAAGGAAGGAAGGAAGGAAGGAAGGAAGGAAGG
>JAJPUD010001386.1:369834-391481 GCA_023553655.1 Myrmecobius fasciatus
AGGAAGGAAGGAAGGAAGGAAGGAAGGAAGGAAGGAAGGAAGGAAGGGAGAAAAGAGGAGGGAGGAAGGAAGGAAAGAGGAGGGAGGGAAAAAGGAAAGAAGGGGAGAAAAAAAGGTAGGAGGGAAGAAAGGATAGAAAGAAAGGAAAGGAAAGGAAAGAGAGAAAGGAAGAGGGAAGGAGGAAGAGAGGCAAGAAGGAAAGGAGGGAGAGAGGGAGGGAAAGGTAAGAAAGAATGGAAGGAAGGAAGGAAAGGAAGAAGGGAAAAGGAAAGAAAAAGGGATATATTGTATCTACTGCCTCCAGACCTGTGTTTAAATATTTCACAGTATTATCTCATTCAGTCCTCACAACAGCCTTCCCCAGGTGCTTTTATTAAAGAATGGCAGACAAAGATTAAGTGACTTGACCAGGGTCACACAAAAAAGGGATGTCTGAGATTGGCTCTGAACTCAAATCTCCCTGACCCCAGGCTAAGCACTCTAACCACTGGGCAGCGTCACTGCCTCCTATTCTGCATGTGTCTTGGTTAATTGCGAAATGGTAAAGAGACAGTCTGGTTTTTCAATATCACCTGCCAAATCCTGTTTGTTTTCTCCTATAACTTTCATCAAGGAAGCTGTCAGCAGCCTCTAGGTCAGCAGAGATGGGTGTTCTCTTGTTCATTTTTTTCTCAGTGTAAATAAGGTCAGAGGTTATCGGGTTTTTTTTCATACTATTGGTATCTTCCTTTTCTTAGATGTATATTAGTCCATCAGCAGTCTCATAATGGCGTCATCCCTAGCACAGACTATCTCTCTATGTTTGCTCCATCAGGTTCTCTCATAACTGAGCAAATAAGTCATTTAAACCTTTAAGACAAATTTTTCAGTCTCCCTCTCAAAGGGACCTTGTGGATCCCCCCACACACACACACACCAATCACATGACTGCCAGACTCCCCATGACTCAGAGTAACCCGTATCAAGGTTGCCGATGGCCGTGGAACAGATTATCTCAAATTGATGGTAACTCGAACCCTGGCTGTAACTCTGTGACTTGTGGAAAAGAGAGATTGTCTGGGACTAAGTTGTATCTTGTGGGTTCAGTCTTGGCTCGGTTATTGACTTGCTGTTTTTCAATAAATGGAGCATTTCATCATGTCACTCACCATCTGAAAATTTGGGGGGCAATCAGGGATTGTCAGGCATACAGAGAGAGTCTCTCTAGTTAAATGGCTGACATAGTTACAAGTGCAAATTTCTCATTAAGACAAGGGAAATTGTGTTTCTTAGCAAGAAGCAGCCCTGAAACACGAAGCATTCTAAATGGAAATATAAAATGGAAATGAAATATTAAGAGACACTTTAGGCTTCTTACATATATGATTATGAGAGTACATTTTGTTTCATCTGTTGGGTTTTGGGGGGGGGGAGCTATGTAATGGATTAAGGGTATTAAAACTCCCATGCTCTGTCTGGCTCCAGGCCAGATCAAGAGAAATGATAAATAACATCTCAGATGCAATATCTAGAAATGAATTTGAAAAGAATTTATGGCAGACATATTAACTTCCCAAACTAATAAAAATGTATCTTAAGACATTAGTCTTCAAAAGACATATCTGTCTTTCAAATATCCTGCTAACATCCTTCATTTCTTTTTTTGTGATCTGTACCTGTGATATGATAGTATGGGGAACCCCCTCTGTGAAATTCTTCCCCTTCCTTGTCTAAATCAGCAACCGAGTCTTTTTTTTTAACCTTCATGTTTCTTAAATTTATTATAATTGCATATAATTTTTGGAAAATATGCTAGAAAAATAAGTACCACAGACTAGTGTTTGGAAATTTCTAAGAGTATCCAATAACCTTTAACTTAGCTCAAATCAATCAACAAATGTCACTAGGATCTACATAGAAAATACTTTTTTTTTCTTTTCTTTTCTTTTCTTTTTCTTTTTTTTTTTTTTTTAGCAACTGAGTCTTAAGAGAGTTGAAAGGAGCCACTGAGAGCTTCAGTATTGCAGAGTTTTAAGGCAAAGGCTTCCTGACTCTCCCATCGTACTTTGCTGTTTCTCCCCCACATATCCCCATTTATTGGTGGGTATAATACTTTGTGCTAGTGAAAGAACTGGTGGTGGTGGGGGAAGCAAAATCTAACTTTATAAAATTTGTGATTACTATTGTTTGATCATTTTAGTCTTGTCTCCCTCTTCATGGCCCCATTTTTGGATTTTTTTTTAGCAAAGATATTATAGTGGTTTGCCTTTTCCCTCTCCAGCTCATTTTACAGATGAAGAAACTGAGATAAGCAGGGTTAAGCGATTTGCCCAGAATCACACAGCTAGTGTCCGAGGCTAGATTTGAACTCATGAAGATGAGTCTCAGGAACACTATATCCATTGTTCCACCGAGTTGTCCCCTGATAAACTATTAAAAAGAACTTAAAAATAAAATGAAATGTAGCTCCTATTCTCTTTTTTTTATATAAGATTAAAAAAATCATTAATAAGAACATTGTATTTGGATTAAGATGATTGGGTTCAAATCTCAACAGTACAATTTACTTGCTTTGTGAATTTGCTGAAATCACTGAGATTCTTTTAAATCTCAGTTTCCTCATCTATAAAATAAAAGTGTTAGACTAACTAGTCTTGATGGTACCTCTGTGGATCCATTTATATATATAGAAATTGTACTTAGTTATTGCTATCACAGACATCAAAAATATCCAGTTATATTTGTAAAAGAAAGATTTCAAATTCACCTAAAAATAAAAATAAAAGTATGCTTGTAGCTCAAGTTTGCTTCAGTTCTCTTGGCTGCTTTACTTTTAGACATTGGTATAGGAAAGCCTTAAGAACCACCGTGTTCAAAAGAAGCATTTTATTTTATAAATATTTAATTATATTAATTAGCATTGTATTAAAAAGGATTTTTTTTCTTTCTGCTAAAGTTATTCTTGGCCCCTCTCCCCTTTTCACCCCCTCATTGGCTCATCCCTTGATACAAAGCAGTGACCACACGTCTGACAAAGTATAAGGCAGCGTATAATTTTGCTGGGAGGAAGGAAGGAGATGTGGCTTCTTGTCTGGAACTTTCATAGGGCTTCTTCCTTCCAAGGACCCCCGTCATTTGGTTGGAGTCACTTTTCCTTCTTTTGGTTTTTCTCCTGTATGAGTTCCAACACTTTATTAGCGGTGGGTTTGGTGGTCTGTCTCCTGCTTTCTTTCCAGTGTAATCTCAGAATCAGTGACTTTTGTTGACTGATTCCATGATGTCCAGAATGATTGGACCCTTTCCTTCCACAAACAGTGCCTCGATGTACCCAACCTCTCTAACTGTGACTATTCCCATCACATGTCATCTTGATCAATTTGCATAGTATGAGTTAAGACATCTTTTCAAGTGGCCATTTATAGTTTGCAGGCCTTTTGGAAATAGTTTATTTATATCCATTACCTGTTACTCAGTGGGGAGTTGCATTTAACCTTATATGTCTCATTTCCCCATCAGTCTTGGATATTAGATTTTTTTTATCAGTGATACAGGATGCAAATATTTTTCCTTTCTATTTTATTCCTATTGATTTTTATTAGTGAAAAAGCTTTTAAGTTTTGTGTAATTGAAAATGTCTATTTCACATAGTGGGCACCTAATAAATGTTTATTGAGTGACTGATGGATTGCTCTATACAGTGTTTGCTTAAGAATTCTCCTCTTGGCTATATAGTTGTGAATTGTAGCTCTTTTCTCTTGTTCTCTCTTAATTTTTTATGATGTGACCTTTTATATTCAGGTTGCATATCATTTCGAGTTTATTACCATATATAGTAGTGAACAGAAATGTCAAACACAAGCACTCTGGAGTGTGCCCTGAACCGGATTAAAATGTAATCGGGAAATATTTAACAAAATTATAAAATGCAATATAGCATAGATAATGTTAATTTATGGCTTTAAAAGTCAATATGAAGTCCCAGAGATACTTATGTGTCATTTAGTAGCCCCATTTCTCTTGGAGTTTGACACACTGGTATAAAATGTTCATCTAACCCTGACTTCTACCAAAGGGCTTTCCAGTTTTCCCAGCAATTCTATTCAAAAAGGGTTCTTACTGTCTTCCAGTAATTTATGTTCTTGGGTTTCTCAAACACTGGGCTACTGTTTCCAGCAGTTGTTTTTATAGTGTTGGTTAGTTATCTAGTTTTCCCCATTGATCTTTCTCTCTTTCTCTTTATAAGTAAGTCTCCTCTTCTTATTTCTCTCTATCTTCCTTTCTTCCCCTCTCTCTCTTTTTAGCTTGTTCCGAATAGTTTTGTTGACTCTGTTTTATAACATAATTTGAAGCGTCACAGGGCTAGACTCTTTTTTTTTTTCAAAATTTTTTACTTAATTCTCTCAAGATTCTAAATCCTTTATTTTTTCACACGAATTGGTGAATTTTGGGGAAGAGAGGGGAGCAGGGGAGGTTGTATAGTTCCAGGAGTGTTGGTAAATATTTAACAATGGTCTTTCTGGGATGGGGGCAAATATGTACCCAGGACACACTTTTTAGTTTAACCTACATTATTAGTAATTTTGCCATCACTTTCTGAAGTCTGGAAATCAACAAAACGATCAACCAATCCCTGGTTTATAACCTTTGCTAGATTTCCAAGGTGTAAATCCTTACGCTGAAAAATAACAATTGGATATCCTTGTCACTAGTTATATAACGTATTTCCTTTGTAATTTGATTGATGGAGCATTAAATTCAAAAATTAATTTAGGGAGTATCATCATTTATATTATATTGACATGAGTCAACCATGATTATCTCTTCAATTATAGACATTCATTATTTTTGTAGAGTATTTTGTAGTTGTTTTTACATAAATCTTATGAGTGTCTTCGTTAACTTTCAGATATTTTATGTATTTTGAGCCAATTTGACAGCAGCTGGATGGAACAGGGAATAAAACTTTAGGCTTGAAGTCAGGTAGACCTGAATTCAGATTTGATCTCAGAAACTTATTTTCTTGGGCAAATCACTTAACTCTGTTTGCTTCAGTTTTCTCATCTATAAAATGAACTGGAGAAGGAAATGTCAAATCACTCCAGTATCTTTGCTGAGAAAACCCCAAATGGAGTCATGAAGATGATTAAAAACAGCTAAACAAACAAAGTTATTTTGAATAGGGTTTTCCTTTTTTAAAAAATTATTATTGATGGAGGGGAATTAGATTTGTGATTTCTTCATTTAGGGAACTCCTGAAGAAACTCTCTCTATTAATGCAAATTAGGCCGCTCGCTGCAATGTAGTAGTTTTATTTATTTATTTTTCTTTATTAAAGCTTTTTATTTGCAAAACATATGTATGGGTAATTCTTCAATATTGACCCTTACAAAGCTTTCTGTTACAAATCTTTCCCCCCTAGTCCCCACCCCTCCCCTAGATGGCAGGAAATCCAAATGTAGTAGTTTTAGAAAGAAAGTTGTCTTGGACACTGGGAGACTGTGACTTGCCTTGGGTCACACAGCCAAAATAGGTCAAATAGAATTTAAGGCCAAATCTTCGTGATTTCGAGGCAAGCTCCTTATTCCTTAACTGATGCCATTTCTCTTTTAGTTCTTAGAGTAAAACCAAATGCTAATCATTCCTATGGATTTATTTTATATCTTGCTACTTTGCTAAGCAACTAATCATTTCTAGTTCATTGATAATTCTGTAGAGAATTCTAATAGACAAACCATTTTGTTATCCTCAAATAGAGGTGAATTTGATTCCTCTCTGCCCCATTCATATTTTTAGAACTGTTCTCTTGCCCTGTTATTGCTAAAACTATGTCCAATAATAATGGAGAGATTAGCCTTATTGCCTTATTCCTTTTTAGTGTTTTCCTTTTGCAAATTCTGCTGCCTCTAAGAGTATACTTTTACTATTTTAAAGAAAGCCCTATCATAACTATTCCTTTTAGGATTTTTATCATAAACGAATGCTGTATTTTGTCAAAGTAGTTTGGTTATTTTGTTTGTTTTAGAAATTAATGGTGATAATTGTTTCTCTAATGTCAAACCATATTTGCATTTCTGGTGTGAGTCTAGCTTCCTCCCAGTAGAGTAGGAGACCTAATCTTCTCTCTTCCCTTCTTCACCACTTGAGCTATTTTTCTAATTCAGTGACATTTGTATACAATAACCCTTTTAAAAAAGTGTCTTGAATTTTACCCTACCTCCCTTTACTCCTTTTTCTTTCTCAGATTCCCTAGAATCTATTCCCAATGTTCATTCTCAATCAAGGCTGTGGGAAATGGCCTATGAGCTCAGTCTGGAGTGACCCATTCTGTTCTTTGCCTTTTCCCCCATCGTTTGACTCGATGGTCTACCATCTTCCCTTTGAAGCTCTGGCTCCTGTTCTGTACCATTTCCCCTTGATCTCTCCCTAATGAGAACGAATACCATGACACAGGATACCATCTTGGAAAAGCTGATCTTCCAAAACGCCCAACCCTGGCAGAGGTAGTGGCAAGACCCCGTTTCACCCCCTCTTGCCTCTGGGATCATTTTACAGTGTGGCTAGTGGGCTATTTCAGCTGGGGAAGGTATGCCATCTTCTGCTGATTGCTGTGTTTTCCACCCCTAAAATGTTTTTCCTTACTCTCCCACCAATTCCAGAAATGAAAAGCTATGACTTTGGCTGTTTCCAAAGACCCATACACTCTGCTTTCTCCTTACATCATACCATTTTTGTTAAGGTAGCACAAATTTATCATTTTAAACTAGCATACATTTATCCTCTTGCATCCTTTCCTGGGTTTTCCTGGGTCCCTTTGCCTTGCCTCTCTTTACCCACTGGGAGTTTCTCCTATTATCTTTCACTTCTGATACTGATTTACTGATTTCTAAAATACGAATTTATTTCTTCCAACTCAAGATCTTTCTCATTTTATCTCTTTTCCATAGATTCTTTAGTTTTTCAATTCTGTCTTTGCCTTTTCTCATTGCCTCTGACACATGTGAATTTTTTGTTTTCTTTCTGAGGCAGTCAGGATTAAGTGACCTACACAGGATCACATAACTAGTAAGTGTCTGAGTCCAGATCCTCCTAACTCTAGGGCCTGTGTTTTATATACTGTGCCATCTAGCTGACCCTTTGAGAATTTTTTAATAGAAAATTAAACAGAAAATAAAAACATATCCCATTTTTGTCCCTTTTTTGCCATCTGTAAGTGTTTGACTTTTTTTTTCCAGGTAGACAGTTTGCCCATTAGCTGTCTTCAACTTAAGGAATGGTAAATTCTTCCCTTTTGTCTAAACTTCATTTATCCTTTGATGTTTAGTTTTATAGATTAAGAAGCATCCCAAGATATTATCATCTTCTTTGCTTTTCAATATATAATATTCTATTTATTATTCAATTCTTTATAAAGTATAGCACATCCTATGGTATTATGATTAATTCTCCTTTGAATGGGAAATATTTTGTTCTTATCATCCCCAAAGTGTGTTTGATTTTGTAATCCTGAAGCTTAACTATATTTCTTGGGGGGGGAGAGAAACTAAGTTTGGGATTTCTTTCATTCTATTTGGTTGATTATTCTGGTCTGAACTCTGCTGTCTGCAGCCCTGTTTCTATACAATTTCTTAAAATAAGGTATTTCTTTGGGTTGAGGCTCTGTAATCCTTTGTGATCTCTTGCAATCCTATTTTCAATATTAGTAGATCTCACAATTCCAATTTTATACTTCAATTTTGTTCTACCTCTACATTTTTGCATCTTTCCCCACCCAACGACCAAGGAATACTACTTTTGGAAAGCTATCTCTCGATAGCTTGAATTTCTTGAATTTCAAATTATCTACTTTCTTGTCAGTCAACTAGCATTTATTAAACACCTACTATATGCCAGGTACCAGGGATCTAAATGCTGTTTAAGTCTTATTAGACTTCATGATTTTCTCATTACCAACTCTAATTTCTGCCCTTATTTCTCTGATGTTTTCACTTAATTCTTTTATGATTCTGCTGGTTCTTGGAGTTGTTCCAAGGATGGTTCAGTAGGTCTTGCAGAAATTCTTAGAATGTCTTCATTTGCCTTTGGGGATTGGTCTCAGTTTCTTTGGCTACAAAGTGCTTAATCAGTAAGATCTCCCCCCTCCCAAGTTATTTATTATTCCTCCTCCTCAGGTGTTCCTGGTCTTTATCACTATATTGGTCACTTACCTTGCCCCAGATGGAAATTTTTCCTCTGAGCCTTTCCTTTCTCTGCTTCCAGAGCTTTGGGGTTTCTCCCTGGTCTGTTGCTTTTTTTTCTGTATTTTATTTTATTATGAGACAGGGTTAACGGAAGTCCTGCAAGTAGGTGTCCTGTATGAGGCTAGATTTGAACTTGGGTCCTCCTAGCTCCAAGCCTGCACCAGCTAGCTGCCCCTTTTTCTATTACTTTAGACCATCAATATGACATCTCAAGAGGGTGAGAATGACCTGTTAGAGCACTACTACAAGTTGATGTTCAGGGGCTCCTATGTTCTCCTTCTTGCTTCCAGGCTCCCCCTTCCTCTCTGAGGCTTTCTTCTTTCAGTCCCAAGCCAGAAGTGTAGGGTTCACAAAGTCTAAGTCACAAAGACACTGTGAGAAAGTTCCTTAGACCTGAGTTCAAATCTCAACCCTTACTAGCTGTGTAACCTACAGCAAGGCATTTAACTTTTTTATATACCTCCATTTTCTCATCTGCAAAATAGGTATATCATCTACCTCCCAGAATTGTTGTAAGGAGCAAATGATGTATTTGTAAAAGCACTTTGCAAACTTTTTATTGCTATATAAATGATAGTATTTATTATTATTATTATTTATACCTCTTCTCTTTAGTGTAGGGGGAGAAAAAAGTTTCCAACAATTTCATGACCTGTTTTCAAAGACCTTTAGGTTCTCCTTTCCCCCAAATTGTGATATTTTTGTTAAGGTAGGAATGATTTGTATCGTTTTTAACTAACATTTTCTGTTTCATTTTGAACCAGAAGATAGAGAGAAGTGTAGGGAAAGATCCTAGAAATGTGCATTTGATTCATGTTTGTTATGTTCAGACTTTATAATAAAAAGCACTTTTATTAGTCAAGGGGGGGAGAGAAGTCTTCCTGTGTCTCATGGCTCAGTTTCTCCTGCTTTGCAGAAAAGCCTTATGGGTTCCAACAGAAGCTGATGCAACCAGGCCTGATCCTCTTGGGGAGGGAGGAAATCCCACTCCCCAGCTGGGAAAGTCCCATTCAGTGGAGAACGCTGGAGAACGTTGTTCATCTTGGACCTCCCTAGTCTTCTCCGTCCAAGTCTTGTTTCTTGGAGGGCCAGTTTGGGGGCCATTAGCAGGGGAGGAAGTCCAAGTTCAGAGGCAGGGGGGGGCCCGGATGCCCCGTCCTCCCACAGTGAGTTCCCGAAGCAGGGAGTCTGCGTGCAATGCTGGGCCTGACAGATATTGCCCCTGACAGGCCGAAGTCATGCGCCCTTGGTCTGGAGCCAAGAGACTGGAGGCCTTAAAAGCCTCCCCATCCCCTTCTCCCTGGGTCTGAGCTGTTCTTTGGGGAGCATGGAGCCGCCGGGGAGCGGCCTGTGTTTTATTTTTGATTCCTCTGCTTCCTTTATCGGGACTTTCCTGGTTTGCTGCCCTATCAGCTGGAAAGAAGACAGGCCTTTTTTTTCCTCTATGTCCCCCCAAGTCTTGGAGTTTTTCCTTGAAAATTCTCCAAGTCTCTCCCTGGCCCCTATTCGAGGGCTACTACCTCTGCCTGAGTGCGTGTGTGTGTGTGTGCGTGTGTGCGTGTGTGCGAGTATATGTGCGTGCGAGTGTGAGTGTGTGTGTGTTTGTTTTTAACTCTGGCAACAAGCTTTGGAATCTCTCTGTCACCTCCCAAAGGGCAGGGCTGCGGGGGCTACAGAGGCCGGCCCTGACGTCCTCAGGACTTGGGCCAGGCCTGAAATCAAGGGGGGCGAGAACTGCCTCCCCCTCTGTGAATGAGCTGGGAACTGCTCGAGATTCAGGGACTTTCCCAGCATCACTCACCTAGCGAATCCCAGAGATTTCAGTCCAAGTCCTTCTGGCTCCAAGCCCGGCCTCCGTCCCCGGCCCCAGACCGCTCCTGTGGATCAGGGAGGCCGGATGGAGCGATTCTCAGATGGGAAACTGAGGCACGGAACTGGCAGCAGGCTGCTGCAGGTTAAGTCCCGTGTACTTTCTGTCGCATCATTACTGCGCGAAAGGCCACGCCGTTAAGTGGAACATGGCAGGGTAGACTTTTCAATCTTGTCCTGCCATTGAACTTTGGTGACTGGCAAGGAGAATAAGGCTGATGTGCAAGCAGCTCTGCCTCCCTTAAATCCAATTCCCCAGAAATACGTTTAGGAGAATTGAACGGGTTTAACCTATATTGGATTACTCGCCATCCGGGGGAGGGGCGGGGGGGGGGGGGAAGAGAGGGAGGAAAAATTGGACCAGGTTTTGCAAGAGTGAATGCTGAAAACTAGCTTTGTATGTCTTTTGAAAATTAAAAAAAAAAACTAGTATTAAAAACATTTTTAAATCCAATTCACCCACAAGTTGGGATACCCCCCCATGATGTCATTGGTCCTCGGAGAAAATAAACAATCTCAGACTAAAAGCCAGGTTTCATGGCTCCAAATTTGAATCATTCCTTCAACTCCTAAAAATGTTTTTCCTCCTTCAATCTGTGGCTGCTACTTGATGAGAGCAGTTTTAAAATGTTTTGATAGTATATATAAAAGGAATTAGGCACCTGAGAAAATATACATTCAGCCTAATCTCATACAATTAGCATGCTGTAAATCGGAGTGAATGGCTATTTTATCTAGGAGGTCACCACTCTTTAAAAACTGGGCCACAGGAGAGAGGGAACATTTATTCATTCAACAAGCATCTGCTGAGCAGCTAGCTGCTCTTAGCGGGCATGGGCTATCCCAGGATGCTCTTTGAGTTGAGATAAGCGCTCTGAAGTGTCCTTAGTACCGGAACATAGTTAGCTCCCTCTGCAAGCGGAGCCCCATTCCAGCAGGCGCTCACCCCGAATCTTACTGTCTTTGAAGCTTCCGGGTTCCGATTGTTAATAAGTAATTACATGGATTGGGATATTAAAAGATTAGGGGAGAGAATTTATCTGAGCACTGAAATCAGCTGCCTTAGATATGTTATCTTTTAGAGGAAAATATTATATATATATATAATATATAGGAAAATATCATTCATATATATATGAATATATACATATACACAGTGTATATAATGCACACACATATACACAGTATACTTATATACAATAAAATACATATATGCACACACATATATACATACATATATACTTATATACAGTATATACAATATACACATATATGCATATATTCACACACACATATATGTATATAATGTGTACAATATATACATATATGCACATATATTTATGCAATGTATATAATACATACACATATACTTATATACAGTGCATATAATACATACATATATACTTATATAGTGTATATAATATACACATATATGTATATATACACTCATACATACATATATACTTATATGATGTATATAATACATACACAGGCATATATATAAATACACATATATACTTATATATAGTGCATATAATACACAAATATATGCATAAATATATACACATGTATACTTATATACAGCATATATAATATACACTATATATGTACATGTATATATGTGTATACACATATGTATATGTATGCATGTGTGTGCTGATATATGATGTGAGCGTGTGTGTATATACATATACACACACATACACGCACACACACATATATATATATCAATCTCAATGTATTAATCACCTGAGACCGAGACTATGAGATAATTTTGGAGCTTGGTCCCTGAAGGAAAACAAAAAAACAAAGAAACCTATATGCTTCCTAAAAATGAAATGTGGCTATTGAACCTGCCTCGGTCTCTTAGGAAAATACGACTCCACTTCCCCCAGTAAAAGTCAGTCCCCAGGAATAATTTCTGTTTCTGGCCCATAGCCCAGGTCCGTGGAGCTATGACATGGAGTGATTAGATGGTTTGAATATTTTTTGGGGGAAACTTAAGCTGCCTCGTAGAGTTAGACTCTCTCCTGAATAAAAATCGATGTTGGGAGACTTAGGAGCATGAATTAAAATAGAGTGGGTTACATAATATCTTAGGACTCAAATGATAACATGGAGTGGACACATTGACCTTTCTCACTGAGATAATGGATACAAGGGCCAGGGAAGGCAAGAGAAAGAGAAACACTTGCTATCCTCAGGAAAAAATAATTGTCCTCCATCCTAAGGCGCTCTTCTCGTAGGATTACAGGCTAATTCCATTTCCCACTTCGTTCTGAATTCCTGGGTGCAGCTAGCTAGCTATTCAGGGACTGTAACTAGGACGGGTCCAACGGGGCTTTGTCCCAAGTGTTTGCATGCGTGGGAAAGGGGGCACTTTCTTCCCAAGGTGTTGCCCGCCTCGGCTCTAGTCCACCGTCCTCCCCCTGCTCCTCAAGCTCTCAGGGCGCCACTATGACCCTCAAACCTAGATCTCCCTCATTCCCCACACGAGAAACAACCTGTGTTCTGGAGCCTCCCCTTCTCCAGAGCGTTTTTGCTGTAGGTGCTACGGCAGTGGTTTCCGGCTCCTTGGGGGGGGGGGGGGTGCACGTGCACGTGCGGACCTGACCGGGGGGTGGGGGCGGGGGCTGGCGTCCTACCGAGTCCCTACATCCAAGGAAGGTCTCTCACCTCGTGGCCAGCTTCAGCCCGCCCCCCAAGCCCCTTGCGGACTAGTGAGCCACCCGGGACGAGGCCCTGAAGGCACTCATGCCCGTGACCGGCAGCTTTCTGCGACCTCTTTTCTCCCTTGGTCACCCCCGTGTCCAGGAGCCGCACCTGTCGGCCGCGGGGACGGTGGCAGGAATTCTCATCACTCCGCCGTCCTCCAGGCCAGGATCCCGGATGACCGGGTCACAAAGGCGGGTCACAGCCGGTTACCGAGTCAAGGCCGCCAAGCCTCGGCGAGAACGTTGGCCTTTCCTCCCTGTTCCCCTTCCTTCGCTCTCCCCAAGATCAGGATTGTGCGACCACCCAATCACAACAAAGCGCGCCATTAATTTTGGCCATAAAACGTCCCCCGCAAGAAGAGTCGGAGGAGAGCTCATCTGATTTTGGAATCGGTTTCCTTGGGCTCCTTTCGAGCCGCTCCCAGAATGAGACGCCCATGGAAACGAGTCCCTTTCCTGAAGGATGATTAAAAGCAGACCTTTCCCTTGCAGACCAGGGAAAATGAAGGGATCTGCAGCATCGGCTGAGTTTTTCAAACGTTTGGAGGCGTATAAATAACTTCTCCTGATGAAATGTGCACACACACACACACACACACACGCACGCACTTGCAGCAGAAAATCTGGTTCTAATTACTTGTACTCTGGGTGAACTTTTGTGTTTCCTTTGACTGTCTAATGTATGTGAGCTGTGTGTGTCTTGCACTCGGGCAGTGGATTCACAGGGACACACACACACACACAATCCAGACCGGCTCATTTTGCTGCCAACAAAAATGGAGGCCAACAGAATGTTTTGACCAAACGCGACACTTTGCTGTTCGCCCTAATTAGCTGAAATTGCTCCTTCCCTCCAGGGACCCAGAGTTCCAAGCTCCAGATTCCCCCTGGGGCTGGGCAGGAAATGCTTTTGACTTTACAATTGGGTTTGTTGTTTTTATTTTTTTTTTCTCTTTCCTTTTTTTTTCCTTTTTTCCTCTTTTTTCTTTCTTTTTTCTTCCTTCCGTTCTTTCTTTCCTTTTCTTTCATTCCGCTGGCCTTTTTCTCTGTTTTTTCTCTTTTTCCCTCTTTCTTTCTTTAAGACTCAGCTGTCCAGAGAGTACATTAAAATAGTCTTACTAATCTTCGGATCCTAGTGAAATGAAAGGGATTTCATAAGGCCTCCTGGCAGGCCTACTTCTTAGTCAGGGACGATATAAAATGCCCAAGTCTGTCAACACGGGTGAGCCCCCCCATAAGTTACGGCTCACAGAGGATAGCCATGCTCCCTTCAAAGTCTTATCTGCGGCTTTATCTAACCTTTAGAAAAATGCCAAACATGCTAGGAATTGTGAAGTGCGATGGTGGCTGCGGCTGGAAGGCTCGGCTCGGTGGCCCTCAGGTGTGCTGGGAAGGGACTGAGCCAGGCAGTTTTCTTAGGTGACTTGGGTTTCTTACATGTTACCTTCCCCAAACAACCTGTATTTGTGAAAATTGAGAATGAGCATGTTTTCTCCCAGGAATCCCTCTCTGAGATATTTTTTTCTTTGCTCAGATGCCTAAGGAAGCCAGAGTTCTGCCCCTCTGTGCTCTGCTTGACACCGGCCTCCGAGGTGACAGAGGCCTTGTAGGGACAGGAATCCCAGATCCATTTTTCAGACCCCCAAAAGTCACACTCGGGGAGCAGATTTTCCCAGAGCTGGGCCAGGGTGACTTTGAGCTCTCTCTCTCTCCCTTGACATCCCATTTGGAGGGTCTGGCCAAGCAGGGGGCCCTCTCCATGGTTCCCGCCATCACCAGGGGTGGGTACCAAAGGTCTGATCGGATCCGAACGGTATCCCCCACCCCAGCGGGTCTCAGACAGATGGTTAGCGGTTCCGCAGACCTCCCTTTGGTTGCTTGCTCCAACTCGTTCTTTGGAAAGAACCATCACGTAAATAAAGGCAGGAAAAATGCATCCATAGGAGCGAATGCCGATCAGAAATTATTCCTCCAAGACTGCTTTCCAAAAACCGAAATGGCATCAGCAGGGCCGGAGCGAGGTTGTTTTATTGAATGACACGGCCCTCTTTCCCCCACGGGAAGTCTAAAAGCACTTTCTGGCTTGACGGAGATCGCTGAATGAGCTCATACAGAACACGTTGTCTGCTGAGGCTGCAGACTTTTCTAGCTCAAATTTTATCATTCCAGGGACGGATCGGGCCAGCGTGAAATAAGGAGCAAGATGTTTGAGGCTCTCAAGGGCACTTGATGAAGCTCCCTTTAATTTAAAGGGACTAATAGATTATTGATGTAAGTGGATCGATACCACAGCCCTCAGAGTCTCTCCTAAATACCCAAAATGACTGATGAAAGAGGCTGGGGATTGGCTGATACTTTGGGTTTTTACTTCTCGCCTGGTTTCTTGGGAGGGTCGGGTATTAATAAACTTTATACCTCCACCATCCCCCCACCCAGAACGGGACAAGTATATTTTTGCTAGGTTACTATAATGTAAGTGGAAAGGATATTTAAGATGGATGTTGCCACATCCACAATTTTATAACAGCTTTTGGCCTGTGCCCTGCACACAGTAGGCACTTAATCAATGTTTCTTGAAGGAGTGACTGATTACCAAAGTGGACTTGGGAAATCCCTCTGGTTTTACTCCTGAATTTTTCCCGTGGTGTTCTCAAAGGTGATACTGAGACCCCGGGAGACCTTAAATATTGCAAAACACCTCATACTCCAATCGGAACCAACAAGCGCATAGAGTAATTTCCAAATATTTAATCCTTGCTGACCCCAGGCAGATTTTTCTTAGGGCTGTGGGACATAGAAGGAAAACAATTTATTCTCTTCATCAATTGGTGTGGACGCAATCCATGGATTAAAGTTGCAGTGGGAAGCCATAATGGAAGCCAGGAGATGGGAAGAACCTATGTAGGGCTGAATCTGTAGCCAAAAGAGACAGACCTGCCTCTAACACTTAATAATGGCCAGCCCCCCAATATCTCTGAGTTAACTCTGTCCAAAACCAATGAGTAGTATCTGCTTCATAGTGTTATTGTAAAGACCAAATGAGACAAGTGTATTGGATTTTATTGTTACTAAAGTCACTTAGAAAACTTTAATAGAACTTTTCATTCTTCCTACCTTCTTTTCTTTCTCTCTGTAGCGATTCCTTTCTTCCTTTTCTTCCATCAAAATTAATTTCATCACCAGAAAAAAAATTGTAGTTTGATTTTAAGTAAGAGGAGGAAGGAGCTTTCCTGACAAACCAGGCCAGCAAAATTTCTGCATCAGATTTATCATATTCTTAAGCTAATACAAGAAAAAAAAAAAAGGCCCTTTACAGTGGTAATAAGGGTAACAATGGCTTGCCTTTATATTAAGATTTGCAAAGCATTTTACACGTGACATCTCATTTGCTCTTCACAACAATCCTGGGAGGTAGACGCCGTTTTTATCCGCTCCTGTCCAGTTTGTTTTGTGCACATCTTGTTGGTACACAGCAGTTCAGCTCCTGCCTTAGATTTGGAGCATCATGAGGGCAAGGAGCATTTTTGCTTTTCTTTGCGTCCCCAGCCCTTGGCATTGTAGCTGATGTTTAGTTTAATAAATGGTTGTTGACTTGATTTATAGAAAGGTCATTTATTGAGTTTACTTCTATTTATAGCAGGGCATATATTTGGTGCTCATGTGTTTGATGAATGAATAAACTATTGACTATTCAGGACTGAATAAATGATTGAAGTTTATCCAGCAGAGCTTTTATAATTACTTTACACTAGACATTTACTAAATATTGACACTCAGTTGTTCAGTAGATGAGAGATCTGATGGGGAAAGAATATTCAAAAGTAAAATCCAACCTCTTAATTTTACAGGTTAGGAACTGGAAGCCCAGAAAGATTGATTTACTTGCTCAGGATCACACAGGAAGGGTCAGGATTTCACCCCAGATTTAATCATCTCCCCCCGCCCCGATTTCCCATTGGAACAGATTGAACTGTGAAAATGAGCAACAGCAGCGTCCATCATAAAAATGGCATTTTTTCTTTTTCTTTCTTTTTTTTTTTTTTTTTTTTTTGCTGAGGCAATTGGGGTTAAGTGACTTGCCCAGGGTCACACAGCAAGGACATGTTAAGTGTCTGAGATCAAATTTGAACTCAGGTCCTCCTGACTTCAGGGCTGGTGCTGTATCCACTGCGCCACCTAGCTGGCCCAAAATGGCATTTTTTCAAAGCAGAGAAATATTTCTCCTTCTGAGTCTGTTGTTTTCAAGTGAGCAAATGGTCAGATTGGAAGAGCTACCCAGCACTTATCACCATCAAGCAGAGGCAGCGGGTGCAAAGAAGGGGAAATGGAGGACCAAGTTGGCCCTTTGGGAGAGGGAAGGGAGGAGAGAGAATTTCTGTGTAGAAAGCCCCTCCACCAACGCTGATTATTTGTCATTTATAATCCCAGAGAGCTTCCTAGGCCCCAGGGTGGCTGCCATCTCAAAGGCAGGATTTGAACTCGGGCCTCTGTCCCCATTCCATACTGCCTCGGCCTGTATCTCTGTCAGAGAAACAAGTAAAAATCTCTCGGGTAGACCCTCCTAAGTGACAAAACTAGAGACTTTATAGAGCAGGGACAAGAGCCACGTGTGGAGTTGGGGGTAGAGCTTCCCAGGAGGGGAAGTGTACCCCAAGACAATGTTTCTGGTCGCCTGGCTACTATTGGGGTGACTCTGGCCTGAGGTCAGTGCCTTTGCTTTGAAGGGGACTGGCAGGGGGGTTCGGATGGGGGAGTAGAGTAGAGAGAAGTGGGAATGAGGGCCTACTCTCTTGGGGTGCTCTAGGAGCCCCCCCAATTTCCCTTTCTGGGCTAAAGCTTCTGTGAAATAGACCCACCCTTGTTACCCACACCAAAGAAATAATAGGTCAGTTACAGAAGGATAAAAGTCCCAAAACAACAGGCTTTCCTAAGTATGTTCATGAAACACATTTGTAGACTGAAAGTCTTCAGAAACAGAAACACAGACTCCTAACTGCAAAACATGGGGGTAAGATAGAGTCAGAGGGCCTGGATTCAAATCCCACCTTGGACACTGAGTAGCCGGCAACTTTCCCTTCCCCCACTTCAGTTTCCCCCTTTGAAAGACAAAAATAATAATATTTCTGCCCAAAGGGGCTCTTGTAAATGTCCACTGAGATAAGTGTTGTCAACCACTTTGGAACCTAAACTGAGAAAGTGTCAGCTCTAAGTATTGAGGCGTTATAAATGATAATCCTTGACTTTTGTTTTGTTGGGACGGCCAAGTTTTACAGCTTTCGCTTTCTCGTTGGGCTTATATTTTCATTTATAACTCACTCACTTCAGTAGAAGGCCAACTGGAAGTCAAGAGACCTGGGCCTGATTCCCAGTCTTTCTGTGACCTGCCGAGAGGCGCTCAACTTCTCAGGGCCGCACTTTCAGCATCTGTAAAATGGGCATAAATAGTATTCTTTGTCTAATAGAGAATGGAGCTAGGGTTACAGCTCTAATCCTAATCCTCCGTTTTTCCATCCCTCTCAGGATGGATATGAGTGAAATGTTTTGCAGATTTTAAAATGCTGCACATGTGAATAAAGGAAGGATTTGGGATTGTACCATCGGGAGGATTCCCAGTGGGGGAACTCCTTCCCCCAGCATAGACCATAACCCATCTGTGATTTATGTCAGTAAAGTCTTATGGAGTCACTTGTGGCACTTGGAGAATAAGTGAAGGCTCAAACTCAGATTATTGCTCTTTTAAACAATATTTTAGTTAAAAATGAATATTAAACTATAATTATTGTTATAAACTCAATCCCCATTTTAGAGATGGAGAAATTGAGACTAACAAGTTAGACTTTGGTTAACTGACAAAACAACATGGTACCCGAGGATAGATCATGAAGCCTCTGTCCGCTGTTAGGCCGAGAGTCCGGAGGCTGTGGTATTGGCCGACGTGGCCGCAGCTTTTTTTTTTTCTTTTTGCTTGATTGTTCTTTTTGTCACCAGAAAAGATGGCTTCTTTCTCTCTCTCTTTTTCAGGTGAGAGAAAGTAAATGTTAATTAAAAATAATTCACAAATTTTTAAGGGAAGGAGGAGGATGTGTCTGGCAATGACATAAAAATGAAAGACATTGATCAAACTTCAAAGAGAAGCAGGTGGTCGGAGGAGTTGGTGACTAAGGTCACCCGATGGGCGTGAGATGGAACGCAGGTGCCCCAAAAGGGGCCCAATCGAGACCTTGAACCCCCCCGTCCCTCACGGCCTCCTTCTGGCCCCAGCTTGTCACAATTTGGGGTGAGATCAGAGGCAGTGAAGAGCGAATTATTGATGGAATGAACTAAAAATGTCTTTGGTTTTTTTTTTTTGTTTGTTTGTTTTTTTGCAGCCATCGAAACACAAAGCACCAGTTCTGAGGAGCTTGTCCCCAGCCCTCCTTCTCCACTCCCTCCTCCTCGTGTTTACAAGCCCTGCTTCGTATGCCAGGATAAGTCATCTGGCTACCACTATGGTGTCAGCGCTTGCGAGGGATGTAAGGTGAGTGCCCCTCGGCCCCTTCCCTGGCACCGCTCCCATCCCCCCCCCAACTCTGGGGAAGCTCTACCTCCTGAAAGGGGGGTCTGGAGTCTTCATCCAGCCTGGCCTGATGAGTCTTGCTTCATAGTGGAAGGATTCTGATGTTCCCTTGTAACTCATTGATTAGAAAAATATTCCATTGTTGTCTCCAGTCGTCCTTTAGTTTTGTTCTATCTCTGGACCCAGAGCGCTCGTTAAATCCAGATTACTTGCAAATCATGGCATCCCTCCCTGATGTCGGGGTGCTCTTCAAAAACAAAGGACTGATGTTTTATTTTGTTGCAAAAAAAAAAAAAGGATAAAAATGCTAAGGCTTGGAGGCAATCTGGGAGGACTTCATGGATGAAGCGGGCCCGGAGTTGAATCCTGAAAGCAGAAAATGCTATTTTCAGAGGGAGGAATACAGTGCAAAAATGCCCAGGAGGTAGAAGAATGGCTGCTGTTTGGTTTGCCTGATTAGAAAGCGGATGAAGCGGATTCAGGAGAAATGAAGCTGGAAAAGAGAGAGGGGCCAGATCAGTCAGGCTCGAGCTGTCGGGCAGTAGTTTAAATTGTGATTGTGTTTGCAAACAAGTGAGGGGATTGTGGGTAACTGTGGGGGATCTGGTGGCTTTTCGGAATGATGCATTTGGGGTGACTGAGTCAGCTGGCTTGGGGGGTTTGCCGCTGGATGTGGAGCATGAGTTCGTAGAGTCTGGATTGGATGCTGAACAAGAAGGAGAAATAAGAGAGGGAATCGGAAATATGACGATGCTTGCAAGAAGCTCGCCAAGGTGCTCGTTTCAGCCAAGCTGTCGCAATCTGGTGGGGGGATCAGTAAATCTGGGAGCCGAGGCCCCGGCTCAGAACTTGGGCTCTTTTGTCCCCTGGTGACTTCGGGCAGGACCCTTCATTTCTCCGGACTCCTGACTTCCATTTCCCCCTCTTCAGAACACGTCTGTCTTCCGAAGCACAGGTCTGACCTTATTAGCGCCCTCGAGCTCCCTCTGCTTTCTAGCTCGGGGTTCAGTCTTATTTCTTCTCCTTCACACGTGCTCCCTTCCTCCAAGAAGGCCTCCATGGCCTCCAAGGAGAGCAACCAGCCTCCTTGTCAATTATCCCCAGTCTGGGGTTTCTGCCTTCTGCCTCAGTGACTTCCCAATGGATCCCATCGCTTAGAAGCCCTGCCTTGCATCAAGGCTCAGCCTGGGGGGCTAGCTCCTGCAGGAAGCCTTGGCAAGTGCCCCCTGCTCAGATGATCGCCCCTTCTCAGCTTGCCTCTCTGCAGCAGAGATTAACCTCTTGAATATTTGCCCGTTATCTAGCGCTGAATAAGCTGTTTATAAATACAAATTGATCTCAAAGTACAAGTCTATATTTCTCTGGTCTATAACTCCCACCAGATCATTTCAAACCAATTGCTTAAAATCAGTTACCAATCCTGCTGGATTATTTATTTATTTATTTATTTTGCTTTTTGTTGAGGCAATTGAGATTAAGTGACTCACCCAAGGTCACACAGCTAGGATGTGTTAAGTGTCTGAGGTCACATTTGAACTCAGGTCCTCCTGATTTCAGGGCTGGTGCTCTATCCACTGCACCACCTAGCTGCCCCAATCCTGCTGGATTTTGATTTTGTTTTACTTATTTATTTTGTGGGGGTGGGAGGGATGTTGTTGGGCCGAGTTGCTTGGTTGCCCCCTTTGGTGATCCCCAGGCCCAAAGCTGCCCAGAAGCTTCCCCCCCCCCCACGCAGTGTGGTCTGTCTACGTTTGCTTGTGGGGAAAATGCCTCCCCTTTGCCTGCTGCTTGGATTGTTTGGGGACAATCACAGGACAACTGAGCTTGGTTGGCTTCCGAGTTCATTTCTGGTAGACAGGAAAAAGAAATGAATTGATTGCACATAAGACTATTGTTTTATTATCAGTAACCCCCGGGTGACCCGGTTTATTTTGGTCTGAATGGAGATATTCTAGGAAGGTTTAGACTGACTTCCAGTTTGCTGTGCCCGATGGCTGCTAGAGCAGGGCAGGACGAGCAGTTTGGAGGGCTGATGGAAGCTCAAGTTCAGACGTAGAAATTCCTTACAGAAGCTTTATAACATTTCCTCTGTATGTGTCGGGGAGGGGGGAGAAGGGAGAGAAGGAAAAGGAGAGGAGGGGATGGAGGGAGAGTAAAAAAGAAGAGAAAGAAGTGAGAGAGGAAAAGAGGAGCAAGAGAAAAGGAAAGAAAAGAAAGAAGAGAGAAGGAAAAGGGGAAAGAAAGGAGGAGAAAAGAAAGAAGAGAGGAGAAAGGGGAAAGAAAGGAGAAGGA
>JAJPUD010001386.1:391491-406082 GCA_023553655.1 Myrmecobius fasciatus
GAGAGTAAGAGAGGAGGAGCAAGAGAATAGGAATGAAAAGAAAGGAGAAAGGGGAAAGAGAAGAGGAGGAAAAAGAGGAGAAGAGGAAGAGGAACAAAAGGGAGAGGGGGGAGAAAGAGACAAAAGAAGAAGAGAAAGAGAAATGAAAGGAAAGGAAAGGGGGGGAGATGTGGTGAATGGGGGAATGAACTAGAGAAGGAAGGGGAGGAGACTCAGTTCAATCTGCTCCTTCTCCGGACTGGGCTATAGTGGGAAGGAAAGTTATGGACTTGTCCAAGGCCCTGGGCTGAAGTTCTGGCTCTGTCACTTTGCTTCCCTGGGCCCAGAGACATCCTTTAAGGTCTCCCGTTGGAACCCTATTCCATACTTTCCTCTCCCACTCATCATTTACCTCATAGTCCCCTGTTTCCTCACCCCGGGGTGCTGATTTCTTACTCTTTTGGATGCGGGCAGATATGGCAGTAACATAAAAACTTCATTAAGCTCTGTAGTGATTTTTGTCATGGTTTTCCTGATGTCTTTTGTTTTTTAAGGTGGTTGTTTACTCCCTCTGCCTCCCTGTTGGATCCTCTCTTATTACAGGAAAAAAAAATGTTCCCAGGGTTCAGGTCTAATAGCAGTGCCCCCCAGCTTTATGCTGTGAGAGAGGAGAGATGTTTCGTAATTTCTTTTCCGAAACCTTTCTTAGTTTGCCAGAATTCAGCAAGCTTTTATTGAACTGTCCTAACAACTATCATGGATATTTTTCTCTTGGTTTTTGTCCGGTGTATTTTTGCTTAACAGAATTCTCTCTAAACTCAAGTAGACCCACAGAGTGTGTCAGCTGGCTGTCTAATTTTCATAGCGTCTATGGGCCACTGAACCAGCATCTCCACTACGTCCCCCCAAATCGTTCGAAACTTTTGACCTACGGGAAACATGTAGACGTTACCTGAGGGAAGGAAGGGAAGCTGATTGATGGGGAAGCAAACTCATATTAGAAGAATCTCCAAGAGAGAAAGACCCTTACTTCGTTGCAATAGTTAAATTTCAGTGAGAAATCCCTAGAGTGTTAGCTCCTTGAGGGCAGCTCCTGGTTTGGTTTTGTGGATTAAAGGCCCCAGAGTCCCTCAGGACTCAAACTTAAGTGGAAACTTTAGGTAGAGAACGGATACAGCATTAATAAGAGATCACCCCATCAGCGTGGTTTTGAGGTAAAACCTAAAAAAGCTTCTATTCTTTTGGGGGTGGGGTGTAGATGAGAGTAGTAGGGGGCCAACATTGATGGCAAAGGAGGGAGCCACGGTGGTCTTAGAAAACTGGAAGCTTGCATTTCAACCAGGGAAGGCTTGATGAAGTGTTTACCGCTGGAACTGGGAAAAAAGATTCTGGAGGGTGGAAATGAAGGAGGAAGAAATGAAGGTGGAAGATGTTTCTATCGGGCCTGGAGTGTAGCCTATAATAACGTATGGAAGCTGGAGAAAGCCTCTTGGGTTTTGAGAACATTGGCTCACGTCCCGATGGACAGACCCACTAGTCCCTTCCCCAGATAGCGTTCCCAGAATGTTAATTAATCTCTGGTTGGCCTCCCCATCGGTAATGATTAAGGGAGACCCCCACATCACACGGGGAGGTCCCTTTGCCGCCCTCACTTCCCCATGTTCCATCTTCCTCTGTTCATCTCTGGCGAGGTGTGAGTCCCGGATGCTCATGGTTTGGCTCTGGCCAGAGAAGAGTCTACCCCTAACTCGCCGCAACTGGCACCAGTCACTTGCTCCCCCGGGCCTTGGTTTCCCCATCTGTAAAAGAGGGAATAGGAGTGTCTCTAAGGTACCTCGAGCACCCGTTATTTTCCTTTTTTTTTTTAAATCCCTGCAATGCTGGGTGCAGAACGGTGCTCTTGGTTTGTAACTCCAGTAGAAGGGTCCTTAGAAACCCAACGCCTCATCTTACAGCTGAGGAAGCCAAGATCTGGGAGGTTTTGTGGAAGAACCCCACGCTCCCTTTACTGTCCAAGGCAGTGTGCCACAAGTCCAGCCTCCAAGAAGGGCCTTCTGTACGAGGCTTTTCCGCCCACGTCCTCCGCTGCCCCGCCATGGCGCGGGGTCCACGAAGATGAGCCCCGAAGCTCACAGGTGTCTAGAAGAGCATCGGCTAAATCCCCCTCTGGCTCTCCACCTCCATGAAAGCCCCACGCCATGAAGAACAAATTGAGGAAACGCCCAGTCCTAAAAGCCTCAGGACGGTGGATTTAGGGCTGGGAAGGCTCTCGGCCCCAACGAGTCCAACCCCCCCTTATTACAGATGGGGCACAGGAGAGGTCAGGTGGGAGCGCCCCCCGCTGGATGCTCCTGATGGTCAGTAAGCTTTTCCTACATCCGGGTTAATGGCTTTCTGCCTTCACCCCCTCAAATCCGCCATGTTCCTTCAGCCGCCCCTTTGCCCCATCCCCAGAGCGCTCCAAAACCGCCGTGCCTCTTGGGCCCAGTCAGTCATCAAGCTGGAACTGGACCAGAGACCGGTTGGAGACCGAGGGCGCTCACGTGTCGTGTGCCGGGATCAGAAACCATAATCCCTGGTTCTAAACTCGGCGTTCTTTCCCTTATAACACGTGACGTAATTAATATATGCTCATTTAGTAAGGAGGTCACGGAAATTCATTTTTAGGCCTTTTTTTGGACTTCTTAAGCATTTCCAGCTTTCTTCTCCCCAGAACGGGGGATCATTTACTCATTCTCGCCTCGGCCACGGGCGCAGGAGGCCCACGGCCCCTCCTGGAGTTTCTCTGGAAAGCAGCCGAGCGTTTAGGCCGAGAAATGTGTGCAGCCGTGAAGATAAATGTTTGCACTTTATGTTAGAATGTCTATTAAATATTACAGATGTGCTTAGTGATTTTATTTGACCGAGGCCATTAAAAACTGCATTTTTAAGTTGGCAGGAAGCTGTGTTTGGTGGGGAGCGTTTCGGCTTAGAAGGCTCCGTCCGGCCCTTCCTTTGGGGGGCTCTTTCCCAGCTTCCTTGGCCAGGAGAGCTTCGCCCCGGCCACGCCGAGGAAAGTTAATAAGAGAAGAAGCGAATCCTGCCGCCTTCTCCGGGGCCGGTGGCTCTTTAACCTCGGGATGATGGAAATTCCGGGGGCTTCCGGCAAGCCCCACCCCCGGCTCCAGAACTGAGACACGGAAGCTTCGGGCGCCGTGTCCCCAGACCCAGGGACGTGGGGGGGGGGGTCCGCTGGGGGCGGGGGAGGGGGCCGAGAAGCCCTGTCAGAAGGAAGCTCTGCCCCCGTTCAGGGTGGGCCGAGAGTGCGAGCAACCAGAGCGGGCCCAGAAACGCAGGAGATTGTCCTCGGGCTCCCCCTCTATGGTTCCATTCCGAGGTTTCCCGGCGTTGGCAGACACTGAGCTGCTACATTAATCTTCCCAACCTGTTCCTAATGTGGGTATTATAAACAGAGATACAGGATCCTGGGAATCGGGTTTCCACCATGCTTGATACATTCGTTCTCTCTCTGTCTCTGTCTCTCTGTCTCTTTCTCTGTCTCTTTCTCTGTCTCTCTGTGTCTCTTTTTCTCTGTGTCTCTCTTTGCCTCTGTCTCTCTCTGTCACTCTGTCTTTCTCTCTGTCTCTGTCTCTGTCTCTGTCTCTCTCTCTCTCTCCCCCCCCCTCCCTCTTTCTGGGTCCCCAGGCTGACCACTGTCCCTTTAGCTTCCTCATCCTATTCCGGCCTGCTCTTATGTGGAAAGAGCCCAGCGGGGCGCCTGAAAACTTTCTAATGCTATTTATGAGACATAGGTTACCAGTCTGCATTGATGGAAGGAATTTCTAGACATGGAGTTCTCTGAGCAGATAAAATCATGAATCTAGAGCAAGAGCTCTTACTCTGGGGTCCACTTTTTAAAAATATATTTTATATACATATTTACATATAGAGTACATATAAAATAGATTTTATAGGTATATATATATATATAACATTATAGTTTATGTATGGCAGGCATGTGGAACAGTGGCTAGAGTGCCAGAACTGGAGTCAAGTAGACCCGAGTTCAAATCCTACCTCAGATACTTCTTAGCTGTTTGACCCTGCACAAGTTACTTCACCTGGTTCCCCAGTTTTCCTCCTCTGTAAAATGAACTGGAGAAGGAAATGGCAAACCCCTCCAGTATCTGTCCCGAGAAAACCCCAAATGGGGTCACAGAGACTTAAAACATGACTGAAATGACTCACCAGGACATAAAAAAGTCAAGAAATCATCTTCAACAATTCTTCTGTCCCCTCCCACCAAAAAAAAAAAAAAAAGATTCCTTGTTTTCAGACTTTTTTAATGTCTGAAAGACATTAAAGAGGCAGTGTGGTACAGTAGAGAGAGCTCTGGTCCTGGAGTCAGAGAGCTGGCTTCAGATCTTGCCTTGTGCGACCTTGGACATTTCACGGAAGGTCTCCAAACATGACGATGGTTTTGTAGGGAAAATGGGTGGAACTGGGTCTTTTATGATTTCGATCCCATTTCTTAGAATTGCATTTGTTCTTCTGCAGACAGTCATTAAGTACATTTTAGAGAAGAATGTCTCTGTTTCATTAGTCATAAAGACCCAATTCCAACTGGTGACCTTTTCTTCCTCACCAGCACCAACCTCACCTGCCCTCCATGCCCTGGGACATCAGTGGAGGGAGATGGCCCTTGGACGGTTGGCAGTGACCAACGGGCTGAATAACAAGTTCTTGGACTGAGGGTGACCCTAAACCTGTGGCTCTATTTGTTATAAGGAACTCCAATGAGCAAACTCCCTCTGCCAATGCAGCAAGTTGACAGCTGGTCATGGGGAGGAGGAACAAAGGATTTATATAGCACTTACTATGTGCCGGGTGCTGTCCTAAGCACTTGATGTCTCTTGATTCTCTGTGAGGTGGCCGCTATTACTACCCCCTTTTACAGGTGAGGAAATGCAGAGATTGAGTGACTTGCCCGGAGTCATCTCCGGGTCATATTTGAACTCCTGACTCCAGGCCCAAATTCACAAGCTGTCTCAATTTATGAGGTCAGACACCAAGGGATTGGGGGATTTGTGCAAGCTCATACGATCGCATTGTAGCGGAGGGGAAATTTGAATCCAGATCTATGGACTGAGAGCCACCATGATAAGCTGTCTCTCTGGATTACTGGTATTATTAATAATAGTAATTATGATTATTATTGCAGTAATGATAACAAGAACAAAAATCAGCATTTACCTTTACTACCTGAGTGATTTTCATTAGCTGACCTGATCTGTAAAACTATACGATTACGGCCTCTGAATTCCTTCTAGCTGTGGAACTCCACAGCTTTGACCTCTCCTGGACTCAGTTTCCCCAGCTGTAAAACTATAGAGTAGTACCGTGGGAGAACCTTCCGGCCCAAGCCTCTGATCCTGTTGCCTTGACCCCGATTCCCCAAGAGGAGGGGCCGGGCCCATAGGGAGGCCCGATCCTGCCTCCCAACTGTTCTTCTTCCCAGGACAAACGAAAGGGAGTGGGCCGGGCCCAGGTTGTCCCAGTGTGGAGTCCTCGGCCTGCTCCGGCCTCGTTCCTCGCTGGGCTCTGCGAGCCGCGTCTGATGTCCGCAGAGTCAGTCGCCTCTGTGGATCTGCTGAACCGGACAAAAGGCCGGCCTGTTTGCGCTCCAGTCGGGGGGCCTGCTGGGCCCTGGCCTCCCGCTCCTCGAAGCCAAAGCCCAAAGACAGCAAATTTAACTTAAAGGCTCGTTCTTAAGTGTTCCCCCAGCAGTCCTTGAGCTTCCACGTCGTCCCCCTCCCCACTCTCAGCGTTTTCCTGCAATGAATGCTTCATTTATTACGGAGACTGGGGCCCTGGAAAAGAAAATACTCCAAGAACACGAACTCTCCTGCAGTGCTGAGTCCCCACCGGCATCCCCCCAACACACACACACTCACACTCATACACACTCACATACACTCAGACACTCACACACATTCACTCAGACACACTCACACATACTCATACACTCACACTGACACATACTCAGAAATACGCTCACATATATACATACTGATACACACACACACTCACACACACTCAGACACACACTCACATACACACTCACATTCACTCAGACACACTCACACGTACTCATACACTCACACTGACACACACACACAGACATATACACACTGACACACTCACACTCAGACACACACACATACACTCAGACACACACTCACATACTCATACACACACACTCACACAGACACACTGACACACTCAGACACGCTCAGACACACACTCACACACACATTCACTCAGACACACACTCACATTACACACACATACTCATACACACACACTGACACACATTCAGACATACTCACACATATACACACTGACACACTCACTCAGACACACACACACTCACTCGGACACACACACACTGACACTCTGCTCAGCCTCTCTCTCTAAGGAGGCTTTTTTTTTTCAATGCACACACACACACAATTCCCCTGAATTGGCAGAAGCCCTACAGTAGCAAATGTGAGATGGACTTCCTGGGTTCTGGGAGCTTTAACCATAATGAGCTGGAGAAAACTTCTTGAATGATGTCAGGGCAGGGAATCTTTGGGGTCTCGAGAGGCTTTTTTCCTCCTTTTAACAACTCGGATAAGCCAGAAGGCTCACGCTGCGTCCCTTTACATCTGAGCTTAGGACAGAAGCCGAGCCCTTCCCCAGTTCGATGGCCGGCCTGGACTAAGCCATGGGACCATCGTCTTCTTCCTCCTCCTCCGAGAAGTGAGCGCCTCATTCTGGGCTTCCTCGTTTACTCGGATTGATGCGATGATCTGAAGGTGGTTTGGGCCTAGTGGTGATTGAGAAGGCTGCCCTGCCCTCCTAGTGAGAGAAGGGATCCGTCGTGAGGAGCACAGGTGGCGAATTTTGGCACAATGGGAGCTCCCACTCCTGGGCCGACAGAAAGACAGGTCCTTTCTGTATCCCAGTATCCCTATTGGCCTCATTTGGGGTAGAAAAATCCCTGCACCAGTCAGCCAGGACTGCTGGAAGTCCAAGAGCAAGCCCGGGGCATCCCCTGCCCTCCCCGAGCTGACACTCTCCTGGAGGAGACACAAAACACGTGCACAAGTAAGAGAAGGAGAGGGTCGGAGCGCAGCCGTGGGGGGGGGGGGCGGCTGGTGCAGAGGAAGGGCTTTTTCGCATGGGGCCCGGACCCCTTTGGCATTCAGGGGGAGCTGTGCGCCCCTTCTGAGAATTCCCCTTTCAGATCCTACTTAGTGAGGGAAACGGGACGAGATTTGGAGCGAGTTCAGATCCTGCCTCAGACATTTGCTGGGAAACTTGAAGCAAATTTCTCATCCACTCTAAGCCTCGCTCACCGTAAAAAGGATAATGTCGTGTTGAGAATCGAATATTTGTGTTCAGAGCTTTTCCATCTTAACAGCTCCATGTAAATGCTGGCTACTACTATTGTTATTATCACTCATAAATAAAAGCCGTAGAATTAAAAGGAAGCCAAGTATTTTGAAAGTTACAAAAATATATGTTTATATTTTATTTATTTATTTGCTGAGGCAATTGGGATTAAGTGACTTGCCCAGGGTCACACAGCCAGGAAGTGTTAAGTGTCTAATTTGAACTCAGGTCCTCCTGACTTCAAAGCTGGTGCTTGAAAAAATATATTTTTAAAGGTAATCAATGGACCCCAGTTTAAAAACCCTTAATGTTTTAAAGAAAACATGGGAATCTAAAAAAATGGAGCTGCTTAAGAGAGAAAGGAATTTTAAGCGTGGGGCATGAACGGTATGAAGAGCAGATAAGTCCGAGCGACCTCCACATCTGGAATGAGAGGCTGAGGAAGCCGGAGCCCCATAGGATCATAATGGCGCGCTGAATGGCTACATGTGATTGGCTGAGTTTGTTACAGGGAACTATGAGAGATGGGATAAATGGGCCAACAGTGATGATAATTTTTTTTTAAAAGATATCCAGAAAACTAAAAAAAAGAGTTTTCATGTAGCATTTGGCGTTTCTTGCTTTTTCTTGGAAATAAACCACAGCAGCAATTTTCAGTTGTTTCGTTCGGGCAGATCTCAGAGCTGATCCCTGAGCTGTGAGCACCGTCAGCTCCAGGATGGAAATAACAGAGGCCTGTGGCAGGATGAGCATAAATCTTGCTAACTCGAGAATGCGGGTCCTTTCCTCTAATTGGAATTTCAGCATAAACCCCCTTATTAAATCACATTTTGTTCTGTAATGGAGATAAGGAGAAAGGCTCTCTCTGCACCAAGATACTTGCAGGGCCGCAGTGGGCCACAGAGCTCCCGAGGGGTCTTTTTCTTGATCCCTTTTCCCCTTCCTCTGGCCCTGCCCAGGGCGGGCCTCCAGCCTTGGTCCCCAGCCCTTTTTAGATTTTTAATGTCTCCCAAATCCACCCAAATGCCGACAAAATACAAGATACCGAGAAAGGCCCTTAGTGTTTATTAAGAAATCACATGACAACAAAAGCTACTGTAATTCAGGGAGGATTTTAAGCTGATTTGTATTTATTATCCAAAATCACGCTGGAAAAAGTCCCAGTAAGAACAGCTGACGTTTCTATAGTGCTTTCATGTTGGCAAAATTCTCTGCACACATTATTTCGTTTCATCCTCTTAAAGCTTTGGGCCTATTGTGAAATTCTCTATTTACAAATGAGGAGACGGAGCAAAAAAAGTTGTGACTTGCCCAAGATCCCTCTACTAATAAGTCTCGGAGGCAGAACACAAGGCAGTCTTCCCAGCACCAAAACCAGTGTTCTGTCTGTCTTCTTGGAGGGGTCACCTCCAAGAGAGGGGAGTCCTGGCTGGCTGCTCCCTGGAGAATAATCACTGGATTGTAGTGAGAAACTTTGTGACCTCAGCCAAATCCCTTCTTCTCTCTCTGAGCCTCAGTTTTCCTACCTGCAAAATGGAAAAGGTGACTAATGTCTAAACAAACCATCTAATTCCAATGTTTATGTAGCTTTTTTTTTTCAATTTATCTTCTTTTGGGGGATTTTGAGTCTTTTTTTTTTTCAAATCTATAAACAAAACTATCCTATGCACTTATATCTACTTATTCTGGATTATAAAGAGCCTTCCACAGAATGATGGAAAAAATATAGCATATAGTCTTTTAAGACGGTTATAGACATCTGTTAGTGATTGCTGTTTGAGGCTATAACCTCAAGTGTAGCCACATTTCTTATTCTCCTAATCCTACAACAACTCTGGCCCCTTTCTGACCTCCTTCTTTCCCTATTTCTTGTTTTCCTTGGGTTTTTTTTTTCCTCACTGGATCTTTCTATCTCTTTCCTTTTTTTAAAAAAAATATATTTTATGGGCGCCTCTTGTTTTTACACAAGTCAATCCCAGATGCAAACCCCATTCCCGTCTTTTGAAATTGAACTCTCTTAAAAAAAAATGTCAATAAAGACAACTTATACAGACTGCATTTAATAGTGTAAAATACAACTCTTTTCAGAAAAGAAAAAAATAAGTTTTATTGTCTGTTCTCCAGAATCAAGAATGGGTGTTAAAATCACACATTAGGTTGGTCTTTTGGGGTTTTTTTTTTTTAATTGCAATCTAGGTCTCGGCTTGCTGTTATATATCACTTAAAACAACTCTTTCTGCATTTCTCTGAATTCTGGACACTCAGCATTTATTACTTAGCAATAATAATCTGTTACCTTTAAATGCCAGCTGCTTATTTGGTTGTTCGCCCATCGAAGAGCCTCCGTTTTACTTTCAGAACTTTCCACCATTAAAATGCTGTTATGAGTATTTTTGTTACGTGTTTGACCTTCTCTTCCCCCCGCCTTTGAATCCCCTTGGGATATACGGAATCACTGGATAAAGGCGAATAAACCTTAGTCATTTTTCTCACTAATTCCAAATTGTTTCCCCAGAATTTTGGACTCATCCACAGTTCTTCTAACCCCATTTGCCTCAGCAAAAAAAAAAAAAAAAAAAAAAAAAAAGATAATTTTCTTTGCTTGTATTTTATTCAGATTAAGATTTTATTTTAGCATTCAACATATAAATAAAAATAAGATTAAAATAATATGAATAACATACAAATATAAATATAAATAACATAAATAAAAACATGCCTACGAAACTAAAATAATAGATTTTTCAGTCCTTTTTTGGGTTATGTCTGATTCTCTGTGACCCCATTTGAGGTTTTCTTATCCAAGATGCTAGAGTGGTTTGCCATTTCTTTCTCCAGCTCATTTTACAGATGAGGAAACAGAGGCAGCCAGTTAAGGGACTTGCCCAGGGTCTCACAGCTAGGAGGTGTCGGAGGCTGGATTTGAACTCAGGAAGCTGAATCTTTCGGACTGTGACACCTAATTTCCCTCAAATAATACAAATAAGTATAAAAATATAAATAAATATTAGCATAAATAAAAATGATACAAAATGAATATAAACAAAAGCATAATATTCACGGAAATTTATTCATAAAGTCCTTTATAAGAACATTTTTGATAGAATTAAAGTTGAGTTTAATTGTTGAAAATGTCCAACAATTGTTTTTGTCCAGTTGTGATTCTCTTATTTCTCTCAGGCAGCAGTTTTGGAGGAAACCAGCCTAATCTTGTGGTCCTTAACCAAATGAATGATGTTGGGACTCATTGATATTATGGAACTTTTCACTATCCCATAGATTGGCTAGCTTCGAGTTGACCCATTTCACCACATCTGTGGGATGGGACAGAGGCCTCCAGAGAGCCGCCTCAATGTTAAATCAAGGGCCTGCATTCGCTGTCAGATCACACTCACCATTGATTTTGTTTTGAACTTTGGTCTTTACTGAAAAGAGTGGCTGCGCTGGAAAGGCGCCAGTCATTTTCGCCATCGTTTTCCCTAGGTCCTTCCCAAAGCGATCCAGGGCTTGTAAAGTTAGGCCTGGGAAGCCTGCAGCTGAGGGGCCCTGTGTACTCCATTTATAAGAGAAGGGGCCGGCCATGGCCACCATGGCTTCCCCTCTCCCAGCTCTCCCTGCTTCCTTTTGCCAGCAACCTCTCTCTCTCTTTCCTCCCTAATTTAATAGAGCAGATAGCTACTTAATGGAGGAACTGTCACATAAATTTTGGGTGGGACACAGAGAAGACCAGGATTTTTTGCATTAGAAACAGGTCTCTGTGTTTCCTCAGGCTTCAGGGTTTACTTGGTTTGGTTTCTTATTAATTATCTTGGTTTGTTCTCCTGAAGGCCCCAAGAAAACTTGTTGAGGAGCCCCTCCAGACTCTGGGGAGTCACAGAATTATTAAAAATTAATTAATTAGTTAATTAATTAATTCAATCATCGCCTTCAGCTTTTCCACTTGATGATCGAGCCTGGGCAAAGGCTCTGGCAGGGTCAGATTTTCCAGGGATCGGGGAAGGAAAGGTTCTACACAGCTTTGGGGCGAAATAGAATCTTGGAACAAGGAAATGGAAAACTCTGCAAGAGGCAGATCTCTAATGAATGGAAACTAGCTGGAAGAGAAGGTTTAAACTTTCCTGATTTCTGCCACTAGTTGGGATTCTGATGGGAGCTTAGAAGAGCGCTAAGCCAGGTGAGTCTTAGGCTTATTAGAGCTGGAAAAGGTCTCTCTCATTTTACAAAATGGGAAACTGAGGCATGAGGAAGGGTCTGAGTGACTGGCCCCTGTCTGACTCCACCCAATTCCCTTCATATAGAATTTCAGAGCTTTATAATCCAACCCTCTTATTTTCCAGAGAAGGAAACTGAGGCACATTTAAACAAAGATTACATAGCTAGCATATGCAAGATTTGAATCCAGGTCTTTAAATCCAGATTCTCCAGTTTTCTACAATTATTCTAGCTGAGTGGCTTAAGAGCCTTTCACTGCTGCCCTCGAAGACCTTACATTTTCCAAACCAAGTGGAAAAAAATAATATGAAGTAAGCTTGTTTGATTTTTCCACAGTATAATTATTTTAGAACATCCCAGATTTTAAGAGTGATAATAAACCTTTCTTTTTCCGGGACAGCTCTTCTCTAGTCAGAAGAAAAGGAAAAGTCAATAAGAGACTGAATAAGACTTGATTGGATTCATGATGTCCACAACGTAACCTGTTTTCTTTTGTTGTATTAGTTAAGGGCTAATCTCGAGGGTACAGCGGTTTGCAGATAGGGTCTCATTTAACATATTTTATCATTAACACGACAGGGAGTTGGATAAAGAAAATGAACCGTGATTATAAAAAGCTAATTATCTTCCTCAAGTGCACATTGGGCACCCATGAATATTTCCAGCACAATTTGCTTTATTTATTATTTTAGGCAGGTTATAAATGTTAATGCAATTGCAGATGGGATGTTAGCAATTTCCAAGGCTATCACATTATTTGGAATTTCTAATATTTTCTCCTAAAATGCACCGTAGTGATGGATGGAGGAAATAAGAAAGGTACTTTTCTTAGAAGTTAAAGGCATTAAATGACAGGAGATTGAGAGAAACTTCCAGGCTCAGACTGGAAGAGTTAACTCTTTAAAAGGGGGAGGAAGACATCCCTGATTTATAGTACTGATAGTCTTTTTTTTAAGGAAGAGTGAGTTTTTAAAAATGGACAAAAGTTGCTGTCTTGTTTTGGGTTCCCTTCCATCAATACTGATATTTTTTCCCCTTATTGATTTTGCGGGAAGAAGAAGGCCAAAGTTCTTGCATTGATTTTGAAAGTCAATTATCAGTCCTCAGAAGGTCATTTATTTTAAAAATAATTTTTAAAAATCATATACATTTTTAAAAATAGTTTTAAAAATAAAAGTATATTGTTTATTTCTCCATAATACATGCTATCTAGAAAAGGCTATAGAGAGACCTAAATTCAAATCCCATCTTTGATACTTTGCCGTGTGTCCATTGCGTGGTCATTCACTCTCTCCGATACCCTCCCAAACGGGTCTTTTCGATTAAGTTACAATGAGCTGCAGTCTCTGGGAGATGGCCACCTACAAAAACATGGTTCCTTGACCTGTAAAAGGATAAAAGTTTGTGTTCTCATGGTATGATTTTACAAATCGGGAAGTAGAGTCACACGGCCAGATAATGTAATGGGAAGTAGAGTCACATGGCCAGATAATGTAAATAAGCGTGATCTGGCCAGGTTAAAACCCAAACACAAGAATAAGAGCTATTTTCTCAGGCTGGAAGATGAGTGGATTGGGTTCCCCAAATTTCAGCTGCTTTTTCTGCTTTGTGGGAAGATGGCAACATTGGAATTATTGTCTGATCAACCTAACAGAACTCACTGCTTCCCACACAGCTCCTGTGTTTACAATCTATTCTTTGCTTTGTGTTTTTCCTTTCTCTTCTTTTCTTTAACATGAAAAGACCCCCAGTAAAAATGAGTTGGAGATGGTAGGGGGAAGAAGTGTGGGAGACTTCCCAAATTAAAAACGTAAACTAAAAATGCCCACGGCTGATTGTGATCCCATGAGGAATCTTGCATGGAGACACGGCCCCTTCAGGAATTATGGCTCTTGCACAGACTTGGTTTAGGAAAATGTCATTCTTCACTAAGAAATACTGGGCTTAATTAATTCTTGCTCCTGGGAGGTCAACTTGGGGCACTCATTATTGTCTTAATTGGGGGTATAAATCCTGAGGCCCTGGAGGAAAAAAAACCACACACACACACAGAGTAGTTAGTGGAGTGTGGCCTTTGGGGTGAGTGTCAACCAGGGACAGACCCAGCCTGGCTTGTGACAGTGCCGGCTTTTGATGGGTTAGAGGTCCAGGCACAAGGATATTGGGTTTAAAGGGCAACGGGTACAGTTTAAAAAAAAAAGTAATAACTTGTCCCCATGTTTTTACATTAAACAGTATGAAACAATCTAATACTTTCTAACTTGAAAAAAAAAAGTGTTCTTATGAACTCCTGCTTTTCATATTGAAATTATATCCATTATACATCCCATCTGCAATCTCCTACCAGGCCCCAAATCATTTTACAGACATTAGCCAAAGGAAGCTTGATGTAATTTAAAAAAAAAAAAGCACACAACAAAATAGTACGCTTTTCATTTCCATTTTATTTTGAAATTGAAGAAACCAGATGGGAACGGAGGCGGACTCCTCTGTGTTTGGTTACCTCCAGGAACAGAGGCAGAATGTTCCTGGGGGCTCCTTCCTCTCCTCATTGACTGGAGGTGATGATGGTCCTGTCTGATCCCAGGGATGGTTGATGAAAAGGTCAGGAGTTCATCCAGAGCTCCCACTGGAGAGGGAAGTGGGGACTAAGAATAGTGTCCTGGCTAACACCGCGCTGAGGGGTAGCAGGAAGATGGAAGTCACAGACCTCACAGGGGAGGCTCGGTCATAGAACAGGTCTCTTCCCCTGGAGATTGTCCTTGTGCCGATGGCTCCTTAAGGAGAGTTTCTTTTAGCCTAATGAGAAAACAATTCCCTTTAGAAGGCTTTGACATAATAGGATTTAATGGCTTAAAAGGCCCCAATCATGAATTGATGACCTCACCCAATCCCCTATTATATGACAGAGGTAAAATTTGAACCCGGATCCTCAGACTGCATATTGTACTCCTCAGACCATTTGACCTTCTTACCCATCT
>JAJPUD010001386.1:406092-433833 GCA_023553655.1 Myrmecobius fasciatus
ATAGGACAGAGATAAAATTTGACCCCTTCTTACCCTTCTTGTAGTTGTAGATTCCTGAGGATTCCAAGGACCTTAAAGACGACCTCACCCAGATCCCTATTTCACAACTAGGAAAGGGCTAATAGTGGCTGATCCACGGGCACCCAATAAGTGAATCGGAGGGCTTTGAGTTTAAGTCCTAATAGGACACATCTGGATAATCGTGGTCTCTTAGTAACTTTAGCTTGCCCTTTGTGCTTTGAGATCGCCATTGGTGATGTAAGTACTCGAGGAGGGAAAAAAAGATAGCACTAACTTAAGAATTAATAGGGCCTCATGAGCTATGGTAATTTAAATCTACATCTAATTATGTCTTAATAGTTTTATTGGTCTAAATATCCTCTTTGGATTTGGAGAAGAAAATAAATACTCCATTACATCTTAAGCTATAGCAGTCCTGCTCCCCAAACATATCAATATTTTATCAAGAGAGAAATCCCATCGGATATTGTTGCTTTACTATGCACCTGAGATTTTCCAGGAGTTGGGGGTGGGGGGAGGAAGGAAAGGACAGAAGGAGAAAAAAGACAAAGGCGTAAATGGAGGGGGGGGGAAGAGAGAAAAACACTAAGAAAGATGGATGGAAAGAGAATGGAAGATGAGGAACATGTGGAAAAGAGAACAGAAGATGAGGAACGTGTGGGAAAGAGACATGGAGAGGGTGAGGGGACAGAAGAGACAGAGATTTGGATGGGAGAGAGATGGATGGGAATATCTAGCAGGTGAGAAAAGGAGAGGGAGAGTATGTATGTATGTAAGGGAATAGATTTATGGGAAATGGGGGGAGGGGGTAGACACAGGAGCTTCCTTTGTGGAATATTGAAGTTTTCTTGTCTCTGACTAATCAGCTCAAATTTCTTCCAAGGATCCAGTTCCACTCCAACTTTGTGTACAAGAGAGTAATAGCCACGTATCACAAAAGTCTTTAGTAACTCGGAATTGCTGGAATTTGGGTTTGGGTTGTGTTTTCAAGTTCTGACCACTAATTGGACTGCTTTGGCTTTAAGTAATGAGCTTTCTCTGCTTTCCCCTCATGTGGTTTCACGTACCCCTCTCCACTTTCAACAGAACAGATAAGATATCAGCACAATTAAAAGTGAAAAATAATCTGACCACTTTGCCGTTGGTGGTGAATGCTTACAGAACACACACTGATACAATAGATCCTAAATAATTGATATCCGGCACTTTCGTGGATTTTTCCCCCCCAATCTGTAAATGAGTACACCTAATGCGGACTGACCCAGTGGATACTCTATCCTGCAGCCATTAAGATAACAAGATGAGGGGGTGATGATTCAGACCAATGCATTTTTGGAGCACGGAGAGGATAAAAATTAAAAATTAAAAGAGTTGTTTCACCGGAATACTTTGCATAAGCAAGCACATCAAAAGCCATTTGGAGAACTGAAATTGCCCATTAATTCCAAAATCTCCCTCTGTGGGCTGCTGGAAATTTCTTCTTTTTCCTCGACCACGTTGAAGCCCCACTTTGGGGTGCTTGCTCGGGTTTTACGTGGAGTAGGTGCTAATTCAGCAAAGAGAGAACCTTTAGATCTAATGTGCTTCATCCCTGTCCTTTTAGGTGACGTAGCAAACAAATAGGAATTAATCAATAATTCATGACGTCTTTCCCGTAGACAAATTCAATCTCGAATGGCCAGCGTGTCGTGATGCAGGATAGCAGGGCTGGATCCCCAGTCATCCGGTTGAGCATCACCAATCCTCATTACCTGTGACTCTCATCACGCTCTGGGAGGTACCCCTCCAACTCCTTGGAGCCTCAGTCCAGGGTGGAGAGGGCACAGTGCATGAAACAAAAATACAAAAAAGGCAAAGTTTTGCATCTAGCTTGGGCTCAGTTTGTTCTATTTCTGTAATTCCATCCCACCCCTCACTCCACACCTGCACGTGCATTCAGTCTGATGACTCATTTGGGAAACTGTGGCTAAGGATATCCATAGTCTCGTCTGTCTTGGAAATGTGTGTGTTCTAGGGAAAACGGGCAAGCCATGTTCGTGGAAATCCTCCGGCTTGTTTGATCTGGGAAAATGGTTACCAGAATATAGAAAATAGGCAGCTGCTTAACAAAACTTAAAGCACTTTGAGATGCATTCAAAATAAAAAAAAAATCAAATGAGTGATTTCCTTTGTTTTCCTGAAAAATAAAAATAAAATGGAACAAACCAAGGAATCTTGAGATTTTTAGGCTAAACAGCATCCCTTCCAGGAAAGCGTGGAAGACTGACCCATTGGTGGATTGAGTATCTGATGTTTCAGCCCTTTGAGTGTGTGATGTGGGGAATTTCTCTATTTCTTCCTCCTGGGATTTGTTAGTTAAATACTGAAAGGTTGATGGTTTCTGGGAGTTCATTTTTTATTCTACTAATTTACAGAAGTAATTAGCTATCTGTTATGGGTTTTTTCCATTATTCTTGAAGGCAATCATCATACTTTATGTAATTAGAGATAATTTTCTCTTCTATTTATTCTTATTCCCACAATTTCTTTTCAGTTTTCTGGCATTTCTAGCAATATATCAAATAATAATATAAATAGACTACTTTAACCCCGACCTTAGCGAAAAAACATCTAATACTTTTCCATTACAGATAATGTTAGCTCCTAGTTTTAAATACATATGTTGGGTATTATTAAAGAAGGATCACTTTGTTCCTGTGCTTTTTTTTGTCTTTTTAACGTGGTAAATTGTGTTGAAAAGTCTTTGTCATTAATTGCTGTAGCCCTGTGATTTTTCTTGATTTTTAATATCATTTGAGAAATAACATGGCTTTTAGTGACTGTGGAGTCAGAAAGACCTGACTTCAAGTTCACTCCTTACATACATCTTGACTATGATCTTGGATGAGTCATATATATGCTTAATACCTTTACACAACTCCCCCAGGATATGTTATGTTGATTACCCATATGCAATGGTAGGAGTTTCTTTACTGAAAGTCCTGTACACCAATGAAATCACAATTCCAGTTTACGTTTTATTATACCTATTACTGCCAATTAGTGAGCATATTTTAGGAAATAAAAGATATTTCTCCATCAGGGACAATTGAAATTAGCTAGTAGGGGAAAGAAAATGCATTTCCTAGAAAACCAACCCAACAAGCATAGTTCCATAAATTTATTTTTTCAAAGGCCCATCATTTTAGAAAGGTAAAGGAAGAATATTTTTAAAAAAGCATTTCAGCAAGGAAAATAAAACTCCGCCTTTATGTTTATTAGGCCAAAGAATAAGCCACCATACCAAGCAGGTCTCACCTTTTTCAATAGGATATTTTCTTTCTCTGAAGGAAGTCGCATGTTTATCTTGTGAGACACATTTGGGAAAATCACAAAAGTGACACAATAAATTATGCCCCAAATTGGCACTTAATCGTGTTCAGAAGGTATCCCAGTATTATAGCCCGCTCCCCCCAAACCAATAGTTTAGTTTAGAGCAAGAAAGGGCCTTAGAGGGTCTCCAGCCTCACCTCCTAATTTTACACTTAAGGAAACTGAGCCCCAAATCAGCAGGCTCCTGAGGCACAATTTGCACCCAGAGCTTCCTGCTCTGCTTTGCCTTTGACATCTGGGTCTCAGGGAGGGGTGACCCAGAGGGCTGCTGGGGTCCTTCCCATGAGCCTTCGAGGTTCCAGTCTTGCTGCTACAGGAACATCCATCTGTTCAGATCTTCCATAAAAAACGAGAACTGAATGATCTCAGATCATATTGGGGCCTAATTTGGAAGAGGGAGGAGCCCTTCAAAAGCTCAGCCGGCTGGGGATGGGGATTGCAGATTCGTAACTCGAGAAGGATGATGCTATTCGGGGGCCGGGGTTTGAGTCCTGCTCTCTGAGAGAAGGATGTCTCTGAGGTCTCTTCATGATCCCTCCAAACAGGATAAAAGGCTTTCAAAAGTCCCTCCCAACTTCACACCCTATATTCTCTAAGCTAAGAAGCTTACAGTTGAATAATTGAATTACATTCAATTCACTGAATATTTATCAAGCCCCTACTATGCACCAGGCACTGGGTTAAGCACTGGATAGGCAAAGGAAATAGGGTCACAGATTGCTAGCATAAATTCTGGAAAATGGGCAAAGGGCAAAACCCCCTTGCAAAATCCTCCCAGAAAACCCATTTCTGCAGGTTTTAGCGTGACTTCTCCAGACTGCTTGAAGGCAGGAACTACGTCCTTTCCATTATTTGTTCCTGACACCTAGGAAGCCCAGGTGCCAGGACAGAATAGGCACACTTACTAAGACTTGGTTGAATTGACCTCCCTGAGTTCTGAGCAAGTCTCAGATAGAATGGACACTCTTTGCCGGCAAAGACCGCTTTGAGTTTTGTCCTGGTACGCACGGTGTGTCCAAAACAGTAGGTGCTTAATAAATGATGTGATTAATTTGTTGGATTGAATCAGGGTATGTCGTTGATTTCTCTTCCAGCCCGGGGCCCCATCCTTGGGATATTTGGGGGGAACAACGTCCCTGGCTTCCAGTCAGTTCCTTCAGGATGCAGGGAATATGATGGATAGAACATTGGCTTGGATTCAGGAAGGTGTACCTGCAAATCTCACCTCAGACCCCAGTTCCATGACCCTGGACAAGACATTTCCTTCTATAAAATAGTGATAATGATGCTATCCACCTCTGCGATTTGTCTGGGGGATCAAATGAGACAATTTCCAGGTTGCTAGGTGGTACCAGGGTCAGAGTACTGGACTTGGAGTTCAGAGGACTTGGATTCAATTGCAGACTGTAAAACTATCCGTGTGGTCCTGAAAAAATAAGTGAGCCTCTCTGCTTGTCTCAGTTTCCTCATCTGTAAAGTGGGGATAATGGCACCTTCCTCCCAGTTATTGTGAGAATAAACCTTAAAGTATTATTTTATTGCTGTTATTGATATATCTGTATAATAACATAATAACTGTTATTATGCTATCTGTAAAGCACTTAAGGCAGTCTTCATTATTCCATTGCTTTCCAGGGTAGCCTGAATTCCCAACATGTTCATCTGAGGCTGGTTAGCCTGTGAGTCAGGGCCTGCAGTAGGAGGAACACCCTCCTCTCTGTCCGGAGGCCAAGATGCTTCCATACAAGGGAAAACATGTCAGGGCCTGGTCCAAAGTCATATGTTCTCAGCAAAATGCCAGCAAGCTCTTTGGCCTGTCAGAGCTTTCCCTGACTGAGGACAAGCAGAAGGCTCTGTCCAATTCATCCTGACTCCTCTGGGTGGTGATCTCCAGTCTTTGATGTCAGCTTTTGCTCAGCCTCCTGTCTCCCTCACCTCCACCTCCACCAGCATCTCATCCTCCAACTTCCAACTTCCATCCTCTGTCCTCCGTCCTCTGTCCTTCAGCCTCCATCCCCTGCCCCCCCATCCTCCATCTCATCCTCCATCCTCCATCCTCTGTCTTCTACCCTCTATCCTCTATCCTCCATCCTCCACCCTCTACCCTCCATCCTCTATCCTCTGTCATCCATCCTCCAACCTCCATCCTCCATCTTCCAACCTCCATCCTCCATCCTCTGTCTTCTGTCCTTCAGGCTCCATCCTCCATTCCCCATCCTCCATTTCATCCTCCATACTCCACCTCCATCCTCTGTCCTCCATCATCCATCCTTAATCCTCCATACTCTATCCTCTGCCCTTCATCCTCCATCCTTCCTGTATCCCTGGTTCCTGTTGCTCTTTGGGCCCTTGTTCTAAGCCAGTGAGTCCCTTGGGAGTGGATCTTGTAAAAAGTGCCAAGGTCTGGGTCAAGGCCTGCCTTTATTATTCACTAGCCACGATTAAAATCTCCTCAGCTCAGTTTCCTCTTCTGTAAATCAGAGAGTCAGATTGGATTTTTAAGCTCCCTTCTAGCCTCCAGCTTATGGCGATGTGAGATCTAGGTAGAGAAATGCCTTAGTTTTAGCTTCCTAGGGCAAAGAGATGTTTTCCCAGGGTCACCCAAACAGGATGTTTCAGAAGAAAAACTTCAATTCTTGCTTCAAAGGTTGGCCCTTTATCCATTACCCAAGTAAAAAAATCCCATCTAGAAGAGAGGAAAATCCTTAAAAATTAGATGAACATTTCTGAAAAAAAAAATCCCTCTATTATAGGAGATCTGTTTATTTAACATGCCCTCTGCCCACCCTCTTCCTGATTTCAGTCTTTTCTGCATTGGAAAAACAACCCAAGTACATCCTATTTATTTGAATCTGCTCTGAAAGGCCCACAAAGGATGGGGTAGGAGGGTTGCCATAGCACTCTCATCCTCTGTGAATATGTTATGAAAAAAAACTCAGTCCTAGGTTTTACCGATTCCAAATGTTGCCTATCAGCCCATGAGAATCAAATCTTTTTAAGTTGTCGTAGGCGTTTTCTCCAGCTCAGGCTTCCTGCATTTTTAGAACATTCACTTCTATATGGGCCATCTCTCTCCCTGCTTACATTTGGGGAGGCTGGTACAAATAAACTTAAGCAATTGGGGTGCAGATGTGTTCAGTAGGCCTGTAGAGCAGCTGGGGTGCTATTTTCAGTTCATTTTTTTCAGTATAATAAGAACGAAAATAAATCAGAACTCGCTGGCTCCCTGCCCTGTTATATTTAGAGAATCTCTGATAATAAACGGGTAGCTATAGGTTTCACTGTAGAAGGGCACAAAGTAAGTGACCCAAATAATCTGAAAAACAGATGTATTCAATGTTGGTTTAGAGGGACTTCTCAAGGCCTTCACCAGTTTTATGTCCAGTAAGAGAATGCAATTGGGTAGACCATAATAGTACATAACAAGAAAGTGGAAGCCACTTGAAAGGAGTGTTTTCTTTTGGTTACTTGTTTCTCAGCATTTATCATTGTGCCTGTCCCATTGTAGATATTTAATCAAAGCTTGATGGATGGATGGATGAATGAAATTAGTAAATGAAGTATTACAGATTCAATTTTATAATACAAGTCAATGAGAAAATAAAATTTGATATATATGAATTTTTAAGGTTTTCTAAAAAAGGAAGGAGAAAAGAGAGGAAAAGAAAGAAAAAGAAAGAAAAAGAAAGAATAAAGAGGAAAAGAAAAAAGGAGAAAAGAAAGGAAGAGAAAAAGAAGGGAAAAGAAAGAAAAAGAAGGAAGTAAAAAGAAATAAAAGAAGAAAAAGAGGAAAAGAAAGGAAAGGAAAGAAGGAAAAAAGAAAGAAAAGAAGAAAAAGAAGAAAAGAAAGAAAAGAGGAATGAATGAGAAAAAAGAAAGGGAAAGGAAGAAATGAAGGAAAAGAAAAAGAAAAGAAAGGAAGAAAGAAAAGGAAAGAAAAGGAAGAAATGAAAGAAAATAAAAAAGAAAGAAAAAGAAAAGAAATGGAATGGACAGGAAAGGAAAAGAGAAAAGAGGGAAAAGAAAGAAAAAGAAGGAAGTAAAAAGAAATAAAAGAAGAAAAAGAGGAAAAACAAAGTTAAAAGAAAGGAAAGGAAAGAAGGAAAAAAGAAAAAGAGGAATGAATGAGAAAAAAGAAAGGAAAAGGAAGAAATGAAGGAAAAGAAAAAGAAAAGAAAGGAAGAAAGAAAAGGAAAGAAAAGGAAGAAATGAAAGAAAATAAGAAAGAAAAAGAAAAGAAATGGAATGGAAAGGAAAGGAAAGGAGAAAGAAAGAAAAAGAAAAGAAATGGAATGGAAAGGAAAGGAAAAAGTGAAAGAAAAGAAAAAATAAAGGAAAGAAGAAAAAAGGAAAGGAAAGAAGAGAGAATAATAGGAAAGAAAAGAAAAGGAAAAGAAAGGAAAGGGAATGAAGAAAGGAAAGAAAAGAAAAATGAATGAAAAGAAAAGAAAGGAAAAAGAGGAAAAGAAAGAAAAAAGGAAAGAAATGAAGAGAAAAAGAAAGGAAAGAAAGGGAGATGAAAAAAGGAAAGAAGAAAGAGGAAAATAAAAAAGGAAGAAAGAAATATAGGAAAGGAAAGAAAGTAAGAAAGGAAAGGAAAGAATTAAAAGGAAATAAAGGAAAGGAGAAGAGAGAAAAAAGAAAAGACAAGAAGAGAAAAGGAAAGGAAAGGAAGGGAAAAGAAAAATAAGAGGAAAAGAAAGAGGAAAGAGAAAGGAAAGAAATAAAAAGAGGAAAGAATAGAAGGTAAAAAAGAAAAAGAGAAGGGGGAAAAAAAGGAAAAAGAGTAAAGAGAAAAGGAAAGAGACAGGAAGAAAAAAGGAAAAAAGAAAGGGAAGAAAAAGATAGAAAAAAGACGTCCTCTAAAGGGAGAGAAGTGTCCACATATTTTAATTTTGCTGTAGTTAGAGTTGTCTGTTTCTGTTTCTTTTTGATTCTCATGGTCCTTTATATTTTCCTGAAACTTATGAATGAAAACCTGTGACCCTGAGAGCAGTTTCTAATTTATTGGCATCCTTAGCAGATGGAGAGCAACCCAAAGTGGATTGGTCTGTGTTGGTCACTTCAGGACAGCTGCTCTTCTGCTTTCTTTCTCTTGAACAATAACCCATTTGAAAAGAAAAAAAAAAAAAAAGGCATTCCCCACTCCCCATCCCCAAGATTTTCCTTTGAAGACAAAGCTGGTTTCTCTAACATCATTTCTGATTTGTGTAAGTAACCTAGTAACATTTCTCCTTTGTTTTTTTGTTTGTAGTGGGGTTTTGTGTGTGTGTGTTTTCCTTTGTTTTGTTTTTTTAATATAAAAAAGTCTGTTGGCCCACTGTTGGCCCAATGCCCTTAGAGAGCTGGGGCCTTTGACCTCTCTGTGAGATACTGGGAGTTCAAGTTCACAGTTAAAGCGTGCCACCTTTTCATTCAGTGTCCCTGAGGGCTTTTAATTAAATGTGGATTTAAAAGATTGAAAGCCTGGGTCTCTAGGTCTCAAGGCCTGGAGTTCAGCTGAGGAAATCCAGGGGAAATGCTGTAATTGTACTCTTCCTGAAAGATGGTTAACCCTTAGGCCTTAGCTTTTACAGATTTGTTAATCCCTGCCTTCCTTGGTCTGCTAGAAAACCCATTTCTGGGCAGCTGCCCCCAAAGCAGAGCAATCGTTGTAAGCCATCCATTGTCAGGTTCCCATAGCTTGCTCAGGATTGAGAATAGAATTTGAATCCAGATTTCGCTTAACTCTTAGTCCAACGTTCTTAATCCCTGGCTATGGAGGCCATCCTGTTAGAAAATAACACTGTGGGGATCCACCAATTGAACAATAACCAATTGATCTTAAAAATCAGAAAGATCTCTGATCTTATAATTGTTATCCAGTGGATTTTTGTTGTTGTTAATTTAATTTAATTCAGAAAGAATTTTTAAAGTTCCTGTTATCTCAGAAACTGTGGTAGGCCATGAAGTTCCAAAGACAAGATGGAATATAGCCTTCGCCCTCACTGATTGGACGTCCACTGGGGGAACAGTGTGTGTCATGGAGCACTTCCCTGACAGCTCCTTCAGAATCCAGAGAGCATCTTATTACTCTCCTAGGGGTAACCCCAACTAATGAGGAAATGTTCTAAGACTGCCCATAAGTCCCCACAGGGGTTTTCTCTCATTGAGCTTCACCTAGCCAGAAAGTCTTAATTAGCTGTTGGAAAGGTATGTTTTACCTGGGACAGCTAGGGAGCACCATAATGCTTAAAGGTGCCAGGTTTGGAGTCGGGAAGACTCATCTCCCCGAGTTCAAATCCTGCCTCAGACAATCATTAGCTGTTTGACCCTGCCCAGTCACTTTACCTTGTTTGCCTCAGTTTTCTCATCTGTAAAATGAGCTGGAGAAGGAAATGGCAAACCTCTCCAGTATTTCTGCCAAGAAAACGCTCTGAAGGGGTCATGGAGAGCCAGAGGTGATGACAGTGATCCTCTGATCTGAATTTCTAGAGCGCAGAAAAGCACTAATTCTTGGGGGTGAGGGCAGAAATGGCAGAGGGAGAGTAGAGAGGGTACTTGAATAATGAGCCTTGGAGAGAGCTGGCAAATCCAAGAAGCAGGAGTAAGGAAGGGAGGACAGAACTACTGAAGATTCGGCAAGACTTCAGACTAGCCGGTTGAGGGATATAGGCTTAGAGCACAAGGAATCATCCGGTGCAGCCCTAGCCACTCTGCCCATTTTGCACATGACAAAACTGAGACTTAGAAAATGGAAATCTCTTCTCCAGGGCCACACATCATATGTGTTCTGGCCAAAAAGCCTGTGCTTGCAACTTAGGGCCACCTGGTAGGCTGTGTGTGTATGTGCAGGCTCCCATGCACATGAGTATGTGTGTCAGTGTGTGCCTGTGAGTGTTGTATGTGTGTGCGTGTGAGTGTATGAGTGCGTGTGTGTTTTGGGGCGTGTGTCATAGCCCCTTTCCCCATCCCTCTCACTGTTTGTTTTCCTCTCCACGTGTCCCTGCTCTGCTCTGAACTGTGTGTTCTCTTCTCGAGACCAGCGCCCACCCTCCCGAGTCTGAGGAAACTCCCTTCTTGTCATCAGAATTGTGGCTGTTTTTCCACTTTCTCCCTCCGCTCCCATTGTATTAAAGCAGGGTGAAAAGGTCTTGTCTCTGCTTTTTTTTGGGCCCCCCCCCAAATCTCCCTATTTATAACTTTCTGGTGTTGTCACGCAGAGCCCTGCACTCACGGGGAGGGTGGGTTTTGTTTGTTTAAGGCAACGTGTTTCCTGGTCCACAGCCTACTTCCCAAAGGGCTGTGATGGGATTATTCCATACTCGCCTCCCCTAGGCCTGGGTCTTCTGGCTCAGAATCTGGAAGCTGGTGAGTCTGACTTGGCCGCAGGTTGCGGTTCGCCGTGTCCCAAAACTGCATCCTGCTGGGGCATGAAGTCCCACCTGGGAGGTTCTGCACGTTTGTAGTCCTTCTGAGTCTGCAGGGGTCTGCTGGTGTATATTTAACAACTGGCTCTCTGAGGGAGAAAGCACGTACCTGCCACACACTTCTAAGTTTATTATTAATGTTTTCTCCACAACTTTCTTAAGTTTAGACGAGAGATATCAAATTCAAATGGAAATGGTGACATCACAGCATATATAAGAATCTTGGGCATCTCATTGGCTTAAAAAGCTACATGTGAGCATTATCTGTGCTGCATCATATGTTTATTTATTTTATTAAATATCTCAGTTGCATTTTAATCTGCTTTGGTTCACAGCTCGAATGTTGTGGGCCACGTGCATTTTGCATGTTTAGACTTCTGGTTTACAGAAACCAATAAAGCAAGAAATGAAGCTCTGATTTGTAGTGATTATGGTGGCATTCGGTCATTTTTCAGTCACGTCCAGTTCTTCGTGACCCCATTTGGGATTTTCCTGGCAGAGATCCTGGAGTGGTTGGCCATTTCCTTCTCTAGCTCATTTGACAGATGAGGAAACTGAGGCAAAAATAGGGTGAAGTGACTTTCCCTGAGTCACATGGCTAAGAAGTGACTGAGCCTGGATTTGAACTCAGGGAGATGAGTCCTCCTGACTCTAGGCCTAGCATCCTATGCACTGCAGTGCCACCTAGCTGCCCTTTTAATAGTGATTTCCTAGAGCAGGCACAGAGGGCTAGATCTGGCCTCCAGGGACCACCAGGCCTCATATCCTGGCTCTGCTAATTACTATTTCTAACTGATTTTGTCCAAGTCCCTTCCACATCTAGATCCAGGAGTCTGTGACTTCTCTAGACCTCAGTTTCTCCATCTATAAAATGGGTGGAAGGTACAGTCTCTTGAGAACCATTCTACCTCTAAGTTGAAAATGAGCTAAGAACTTTTCATTAAAATGGTTTTTTTTTAATTTAAATTATATGAGATTATGTGATGATCAATTCTGATGGAAGAGGCTCTTTTCAACAGTGAGATGATTTAAGCCAATTTCAATGGACTTGTGATGGAGAGGGCCATCTACATCCAGAAAGAGGACTCTGGGAACTGAGTGTGGATCACAATGTAGTTTTTTTCATCTTTTTTGTTGTTGTTTGCCTGCTTTTTTTTTCTTTTTTTCCCTTTTTGATCTGATTTTTCTTATGCAGCATGATAAATGTAGAAATATGGATAGAAGAATTGCACATGTTTCCCATATATTGGATTACTTCCCGTCTAGGGGAGGGGAAGAAAGGAATAAAAAAAAATGTGGAATACAAGGTTTAGCAAGGGTGAATGTTGAAAATAATGCATGTTTTGAAAATAAAAAGCTTTAATTAAAAAGCAAAACAAAAAACATACATGCAGAGATAGTTTTCAACATTCACCCTTGCAAAACCTTGTGTTGGGATTTTTTTTCTCCTTCTTTTCCCTCCTCTTCCCCTAGATGGCAAGTAATCCAATATATGGGAAACATGCAATTCTTCTATCCATATTTCCACAATTAACATGCTGCCAAAAAAGTCAGATCAAAAAGGCGAAAAATGAGAAAGAAAACAAAATCTTTGCATGTATTTTGAAAATAAAAAAGCTATTATTTAAAAAAAAAGTTAAGTTGTATTTGGGAAGATCTGCCCTCCATATGTTGTATAGGGAGAATAAGGTAGAGGGTGGACTCTCATGGATGGTAGGGAGCTCTCATGGCATTAAGGGATATTTTAGTGTTTAGAGAGGAATTGGATTGGTGAACTTCATCTCTAAGAAGATCTTTTATTTACTTCCTTCAAATTTCCAAGGGAACTTGGGGACTTTTAGGACTAGGTGGAGGGAGCGATCTTCCTGGAATGGCCTTGGGATGGGCAGGAAGGGGAAGATTGGATTGTTCCAAGGTCCTTTTGTCCAGATCCCCAAGATTCTGGGATTTAGAGATAACTGATCTTTCTGGTGATTTCCTTGGAACCAAGAGCAATCCTAATATTTGCTCGGGGTCTTTCACAAACGCCTTTTTCCCACAAGGATGCGGGAGAATCCTAATCTTCCTCCAGTGCGAAGCTAAGGTACCGCGTCTTCCAGGCAGATTCCCAAGCCCTTCAGCCGTCAGAGCTTCCTTCTTCCTCACTCACCATTTGTGAAGCAGTTGTCTTCTGGATCCTTTGCTCTCTCATTTGTATGATATAGTTCTCGCTTCCACGTTGTGGAGGTTTAGGGGCACGGCCCCTCCACGGTCTGGAAAATTTGGGCCCTCCTCCCAAACCAGAGGATTCTGAGTGATGGCGGTATTAAAAGACCTGTTGGTATTATACAATACTGTAATACAGTGTGTGCATTTCTGAGTTTCCACTTGTTTTCTGTGCCATCTGTTGGCCTTTGCAGCTTCTACAAAACTCCCCCCAAATTCCCACTTAGTTTCCTTGCTAACCCACGTTACGTCTGAACCGCAGCGGACAATATGGAAGGGGGGAGCCTCGCCCCATGCGGCCAGATCGAGGCTGCTGCTTTTTGCCTCCACCAGCATACGGTCCTGAGCACAAGGTGTTTGTTCGATGGCTGGGATCGTATTATCTTTGATTTGGGATCGAAGGGCCCTGACTGGCCACCCCCCCCCGTGGCAGAGGACCCCCAAAGGTGGCTTTCGCAGGGTCACCCAGCTTTGAGGAGTCTGAGGCGGGACGCCCAGCTGCCTCAGTCTCTCCTCCTCTGACTGGGTCCAGACGTGAGATTTTCCCCGAGAGCTGATACAGTTCAGGGGCTCCTTTGTAACCTGAAGGTCGGAGGTCCAGGCTAAGTTTCATTGACTTCCCCGAAGTCTCGGGACTTAAATTGGGGCCTTCTCGCGGGGCCGTGAGCCGCCTCGCGCTGCCCTCGGCTTCTTGCCTTCGGAGCTTGCGGAATATGATGATTAAGTAGGATCTCAGTCTTTGGGGTCCCACGGAGCAGTGCAAGGAACCCCCCACTCTCTGATAAAGATGTCAAGTGAAAGCCTGCGCATCACCTGCCCTACCTCCTGGGGGGGGAGGGGCACAGAGGGGGCTTTGGGGGTAGATGCTCTTGGTCACTGGGCTTTCTCCCCAGGGGAGCCACCTCGTGGTGCGTAAGGAACCATCCCATTCGTGGCTTAAAGGGCCACGCACCCGCAGGTGGGGTCCGCCGCCGTCACCGACTGTGCTTTGGTGGCTCGGCCTCGCACGTGGGCCGTGCAGCCGAAAGAACACGAGGCGCAGACCTCCAGGGCCTCTGTTCGGCTCGCGCTTTGCGGCTGCTCCCCGTGGGACTTTGAGGAAGCGATTTTCCTTCTCTGACCTAGGTCGTTCATCCGAAAATGGGGGTCGCTAACGCTGGCCCTGTTTTGGGGGTCACTCATTTTAGGGGTCCTGACAGACGAGTACTTCTCCATTTTTCCCACAAATTTCCATCTCTTTTCTCTAGCCAGGCTAGAAAAGCTTCCTTGTCTCTGCGGCCTCCACACGCCACCACGAGCATGGCGTTTTCCTCCGGCCGTAACTCAATCCGACGGCCATTTATTAAGCTTCGGCTCTGTACCTGGCTCTGGGCCTGGTGCTGGAGGTGTGACAAAACAAAGCCCTCCGCGTCTTTAGGGGCTTCCAGTTCCAATCCTGCCTCCTTCCCTAGGCCTCTGAATTGATTAATCCCACCCTCAGCCCTTTCTAAGCTCACCTTCTCCGTCCCCCGCTCCCCTCTGGCTGCGACCCGATGCCCCCCCATCTCTCTTCCTCTGCCCTGATCCCTCCTTCTTCCCAAATCCTCCCCCAGTCACCCTTTCACCCCTAGCATGGGCCTGCAAGACTCCCCAAGCCCCCCTGTAACCAGGGCCATCATTTTTGTCTACCAGATTTCCACTACAATAGCTTAGAAGGACATGAGGTATTTCTTCCTGTTTGAGCCGAGGAAACCTAGCCCTGCTGGTTTGGAGTCATTGATGTTTACACTACTCGGTATAAAACACCCCCAGTAGAGACTAAGTCAGCAAGAATTGTGACAAGCCAGAAATCATTTGCTAAAACTGAAATCGCGCCAGAAAGCTATTTTGGAAAGCTCAGAAAATCTATGCAGTCTCTTTACGTCCTCGATCCCAAACTCCTTTGCCTGGCTGATTACTATCCGCTGAAGTCCTCTTATACCAGTGAGAGCACCCAGAGCCAGAACTAGGACAGGGCAAATGTGGGTTTGTCCCAAGGGGCAGACATTTAGAAGGTGCTGAACACACTGTAGTCCTTCAGCAAGTGCTTGCCTTCCAGTTGGTGTTAAAAAAAATTAGTTGAGATAACTTTATATTATAGTTATTTCTATTATATTAATATAATATATAAGTATATAACATATAATAATTATATTATTATAATTTACATTAATAATTAGTTAACTCCCAGAAGGTGTGCTTCCTTATAAGATCATAAATTGTAGATTTGTGCCTGCCCTCAAGGAGCTCCCCTTCTGATGGGACATCTATAAGTTAATTGGAGATAATGCAGAGAGGGAAGGCCCTGGCATAATATATCTTATATATTTGCCTAGAGGATGAGCATGGGGATTTTTAGATTTGTTTTGTTTGCCCTTTATTTATTTATTTTTTAATATCTCCAGCCTGGCACCTGGTCAGCACTTAGTACTTGTTGACTGACTGCCGGAAGGGGGGCTTAGATACTCTCTGCCCGAAGATGCTGAGAGGGAGCCATTGTTAGTTCATGACACATCTTGACCTCTAGAATAGATCCTTCCTATCTGAATTTCTGCCTTCTCCTCCCTCCTCCTCAGAGCACACATGTTCATGAGCTCTTTGCAAATGTGGTTAATCGTGGTCCCGGCTCTCCAAGGCAAATCCGTCTTCTCCTTATGAGCAGGTAGGAGGTAGTTGGGTACCACGACCCATACCTGGAGCCCTGGGAGTCACCAATCCCAGCAGAGAGTTCTGTCCCAGGGAACTCTGATCAGGGCATTGTAGTCTAGGGTTTCAATGGCCCTCAGAGGCCATCTTGTTAACCAGCTTCATTTGGCAGATAAGGAAATGGAGGTTTAATAGTCTGCCCATGACGACACCAGCCAAAAGCCTTTAAGTCAATCCTCTTGACTTCCAAATTGGAACTCCAATCTTCCAAAAATTCTGAAGCTTTCTCCGCCCATGCTGATTGGCAGCTCATCTATAATTCACAGCCTTAGAAAATGAATATTGATAATCTTGAGAAGGTAACCCACAGGCAGCGTGTGTTCAGAGGCAAGATTTGAATCCAGGCCTTCCTGATTCCAGATCATCCCTCTATCCATTACTGGTGCATGCTGCCTCCTCTCCATGAATTATTTCCATCTTTCCTTCTTTTTTTGCTGAGGCAATTGGGATTAAGTGACTTGCCCAGGGTCACACAGCTAGGAAGTGTTAAGCGTCTGAGGCCAAATTTGAACTCAGGTCTTCCTGACTTCAGGGCTGGTGCTGTATCCACTGCACCACCTAGCTGCCCCCCAATGAATTCTTTCAGAAAATAATACACAGTCACTCACCCATCCCTGCTCCTTCCCCAGTTTTTCCATTTGGGTAATTCAGATTTTCTTCCAGTCACCTTGTTTTAGGTAGAACGAGCTTGTGAAAATGTCCTGGCAGACAAAGTGAGGGAACCAGACCCAGAATAAATACCCTTGCCAAGTGACTCTCTGGTGTTCCGTTGGGCCCAATCAGACTCAGTTTGCTGGCTCTGGTCCCTTACCTCAGGAGGTCGGGGGCTGTTGGGTTCACTGCCGGGCCACTGGCTTAATTCCCTTCTCTCTGTCTGCTTGTGCTTGCAGGGCTTTTTCCGCAGAAGTATTCAGAAGAACATGATTTATACTTGCCACCGAGATAAGAACTGTGTGATTAACAAAGTCACCAGGAACCGCTGCCAGTACTGCCGCCTCCAGAAGTGCTTTGAAGTGGGGATGTCCAAAGAATGTAAGTCGAGTCTCTGGGAGCGTCATGCGCTTGTCTCTGGCTGCACTCTGTCCCGATGGGCGCTCCCAGAGCCACGGGCATGAAATATTGCAGTGGGACGGTAACGAGGGCCCTCTAGGGCAAGTGCAGCCGTTGTTGGAATTGTGCTGATGAGAAGAATTACTTTTAGTCTGAGAGGGAACTGGGAAGGAAAAAAGGCAGGTTCCAATCCCACTGGGCCAAGTTACACAATCCCTTACCCCGTTCTGGACCAGGGAAGTAATGGTCAGACGTTAAGGCCTCCAGCGTATGGATGTCACTCAAGTACCAGCAGCCCCCGTACTATTGCATTTGCCTCTCCTGGATGGTGCAGCTATTGGCTCAGCCCCCATCCTGCTGCCGCCAGGGCTTCTTTGGCTTGCCCTCCCGGTCCTTCATTTATCACCTTCACTTAAAGCTGCAGTTTTTAATTACAATTTAATTAGCTTTAATAAAGGCATAGCAAAAGCAGACGTATTGATGTATATAGCATAGCCTGCATTTTAATTTAATTCCAGGTTGACGGTCCTTAGTCCCTATCTGAACGAGTGTCTTGGTTCTGAGCTGCAACCTCATCACAAAGTTGTGGGTCTGTAAGATGCATTGATATTCCTTCTGGAGCCTAGGACAGGAGAAGCATAATCCAAAGTTATAGCCAGGGCAGTGGCTTGATGGATCTGGGCCCTTTTGCTCTCTCTGGGGTCTAGCTAAGGTCACTTCTTTCCCCACCGGCAACTGTTCTAACTCTTGGAGGGATTAGCGGGCCATTGATCTAGGCTGTACATCTCTGTCCTGCCTCCCCGATATGGTTGGGACTTAGATTTCTAAAGGATGGAAGGGAGCGTCGGCTGATGATCTACAGAAAAAGAAGGGGATCTGCAGTGGATTGTTGCTCCTAAAGGAGGAAGGCCATAGGTTGGGCTTTTAGGAAAAAGGCCGCAGGTTGGGCTTTTGCTGAGAATTGCCCCCTAAATCACTACTTCTGGCTAGGGGAGAGGGGGTTTTCCTGGGGAAGCTCTCCTGGGAGAGATCTTTGCTGAAGGATAAAGATCTCTCAGCCACAATTCAATGGAGAGCTTACTCTTATAAGTCCATCCCTGTTGAAATTATGGAAAACTTTTCAGATACTTAACATTTCCTGGCTGTGTGACTCTGGGCAAGTCACTTAACCCCAATTGCAAATAAAAAAAAATTATCAAAAGCTTGGTTCCATCTACTCCTGCCTTAAAGCCTCCCTACTCAGGTGATCCACCAGAGATGTAGATCCCGGCAGTTCCAGAAGAGAATTCTTTTCCCTTGTAGCTGGACTCTCCCAGTTCAGACACCCTAGTTTGTCCCTTTCTGTGTGGCAGGTAACTCAAGGGTCACTGCATGGGCAGAAAAACTCAGAAAAGATGGCTTGCTAGGGCACAGCGGGCACCCAAGCCAGGTGGGATATTGGGGGAGAACGAAGGAGAAGGAAGATCCCCATATCCTGCCAAAGTGGGTCTAAATAGAATTCAAATGGCAATTTAACCCGATGCCTTTAGCTTATCAGAGCCATTTAATAAGTAGTTGTCAAATATTTATTATTTTACCTCAAAACAGGCTTCAGGGAGAAAGGTTTTACTGTGGATTAATTGGATTGGTCCTCAACACCTAACCAGACTTACCGGGTAATTACTCCAAGCCATCATTCACTCTGCCTGTGTAGACACAGCCTTCTTGTTACTTCCTGAGTATTTGCATACATATTTCAGTCACAGGCTACAGGTTTTTAATGAGCAATCCAGATGGGAACCAAAGTGGAATCTTATATTTATTTTGTGTGGGCTGGGGGCCCACATCCTGCTTCTTTTCCTCCAAACCATATCCTCCTCCTCCTCCGAAAATGGCCGGTTTGTTGGCAGCATTTAGAAATGTTTCCCCACACCCAGTACGGTTGTTCCCTGTCTTCATCGAGCTTATCGCCTTCATTCGACTGAAAAAATACAAACAATAGTGAGAAAATGGCACTGGCCTAAATAAACCTGTTTTCCTGAACGGATATGAAGGGGAAGGAGAGAGAGCCACAGGAGTGTTATAATTTAGAAAATGGTCAAATGAGAGAAAAGCAGAGAAAAAGGGATACCTAGGAAAATATAAAAATCAACAGGAGAAATAAGATTTAAAGCAGAGGTTTATGGGATCATAGAACTATAGATCTAGAATTGGGAGGAAATTTAGCACTAATGCCTCCGTGTTACAGAAACAGAGGCAGAAAGAGACTTCCCCAGAATAAGGTAAATAGGGTAAATGTCAGAGGAAGAATTGGATCTCTCTTTCCAGATTTAGTGCCCTTTCTTGAGGCCTTTTTAACTGATAAGGAAACTGAGGTTCAGAGAATATAAAGCCGTGTTTCCAAGGTTACCCAGTTGAGGAGGGGATACATTCTGGGCACAGGTGGTAGCCAGTACGGAGGGATGGAGCAGGAGATTGAGACTATTAGGCACAAGAATGGCAAATATTTTGGTTGTGTCTGAGCCATAAATTGATACCAGGCCTCCATCTTCCAGTTCAGCTCCATTCCACGGCACCATGTTGAATGAGGTAGGATCTGAGGCTCATCTCATTGCAGAATGTTTGAACTGAAATGGGGCTTAGAGATCTTTCAGTCAACCTCCAACTTTTTATAGATAAAGAAACCCGGGCCCAGAATCAGGAGGAAGCCCGCCCCCAGATACACAATGTATTGGTGGAAGGTGGAGGGTGAGAACACAGAGCTCCCATATTGTAGTCTAATATTCCTCCCAGTGCCCAGAAATGAGCTGGCATTCTTGGCAACCATTTGGGGATTAGAGCTTTCCATCTAGTTCCTCCTGGGCGAGCAGTTGTTCTTGGTGGGACAGGAACGTGGCAATTGGGGAGAGATGGAGAATTCTCAGAAGGATCCAAGCGTTTCATGGCAACATTTACATTTTGTGTTGTAAGAATTCAGTACTAAATTATGTGTGAATTATGTGTCAGTGAAATGACAAATGAAATGAAAAGTGTGACAATGAGTGAAGGTAAAGAGAATGGGTTAATTTGTCACACTCGAGGGCCCCATGGGCACACACAAGCCAGAACTGAGTGACCCAGCTCTGCCCAGATGCCCTTCATGTGGAGGGCTCCCTGTCCACCTTGATTAGCCTCCATGGACTCCACAGGGAGATGGGTAAATGGGAAGGGAAAGGAGGGCACCGTATTTAATTCCAAGGTTAGGAACACTGTGACTGGGAGAATGGTGGTGCTGGTAACAGAAATAGGGAAGTATAGAAGAAAATCAGATGGAAAATATAGGGGAGATGATGAATTCTGGTAGAAAACGCAAATGGAAATGACCTGGGAAACATGAGTGGGGTCCTCAGGAGAAAGATCAAGGCTAGAGAAATGGATTAAAAAGTCATCTACATGGAGCTGTCCATGAGACTAAATGAGATTGCATTGAGAGAGGTCAGGGAGAGAAGGGAAGGGGCTTCAGGCAGTAAATCCTGGTGGGGTTCACAGTTAGAAAGGGACAGAGAAGGAATAAAGAGAGACATGGAAGGAGAATAAAGAGAGACATGGAAGGAGAATAAAGAGAGATGGAAGGAGAATAAAGAGAGAGTTGGAAGGAAAATAAAGATTGTTTATGACAGAGCAAATAGCTGATACATGAGAAATCAGATTACAAGAGGCTGAGATGTGATTTGGGGGGGGGGAGAAGTGCTAATTGTGGACTAATCTTTATTAGAAGTTTGATGTTGGGAGGAAGGAAAGATGGGGCAGTAGCATGAGTGGACGGGGCACAGCAAGGTTAAAGGGATGTTTTCTTAGGCTAGGAGATGACTGGAGCATATTTCCAGGCAGAAGGGAAGGAGCCAGAGGAGAGATGGCTGTAAGAAGAGAGAGATTCTGAGAAGGAGGGATGGGATCGGGGAAGGGGAGAGATGGATTTTGGGAGGGGGACCTTGCTCTTTCTCTGGAAAAGGGGGGGAGAGGAGATAGAGGGAGGTTTGTGGAGGAGAGAGGCTGACGCAATTCCCATCCCTGTTCTCAAGAACATAGGAAGGGGGAGCAGTTACTGTGCATAAACACAGTGGGGGGCCGGTGGGGCGCTCCAGGACAATGGGCAAAGTTTGGACCAGAAGCAGCGGAGAATGTGGCGGGGAGTTGATAAGAAACGAAGTCGAGGATGGCCGAGGGGGCCGAGTGGTCTCTTTGGCCCGGGGACGTGGTTTTCTTTGGCAGCGATCACCAGCTTGAGAACGGAACAGAGAAAGCAGATGGCAGCTTTTGCTGGAGATTGGGCTTGGCTAGGTGAGTGCAGCCGGAGGTCAAGAGGGCCAGAGATTCTCACAGAATCGTAGATTTTCAGACTTGGAAAAGACTCAGTGGGCCTCTTACCCAAACAAGGCTCAGAAGAAACCTCCACGATCGCATCCAGCCCGGGCCTGGAGCATCCTGCTGCCCCGAGGAAGCCCATGAAGCTCTTGGGACCCACAGAGTCGGGAAGCTTGTTCTGACATAAAATCTAAATTTCGTTTCTTTACAACTTCCAGCCATTTGTCCTCGTTCTCTCCTCTGGGGCCAAACAGGGTGGGTCTTGGTTTTCTTCCATATGAGTGCATTTCATGGAGGAAGGCCCCTGAGCATCCCCCATTCTTCCAGTCTCCCCGTGACTTAATGGAACGGAACTCCTTGGAGGCAGGGCCTGTTGCATTTTTGCCCTTCTGTCTCCAGTGCCTGGCCCATCAGAGGCCCCTTAATACTTTCTGGCACATTGAATTTATTTTTCTTTTTTTTTATTAAAGCTTTTTATTTTCAAAACATATGCATGGAAAAATTTTCAACATTAACCCTTGAAAAACCTTATGTTCCAAAATAGCATTTTCACGCCTTCTATTGATATTTGCTTGCATTATTTTTTCCTTCTCAGGTTTTTTTTTCTTGTAGATATGATTTTTCTTGTACAACAAGATAACTGTATAAATATGTATACACACATTCGATTTGTCAAGTATTTTAACATAATTAACATGTATTTGACTTCCTGGCATCTAGGGGAGAGGGTGGGGGAAGGAGGGAAAAATTTATAACAGAAAACTTTGCAAGGGTCAATGTTGAAAAATTACCCATGCATATGTTTTGCAAATAAAAAGCTTTAATTAAAAAAAAGAAAGAAAAACCTTGTGTTCCAATTTCCCTCTCCCTTCTCACCACTCCCTCTCTGAGATGGCAAGCAATCCAATATATGGTAAACATGGTTAAAAAAAAAAAGTCAAGATTTGTTTTTCTTTTAAAAATTGTTTTTTATTTCTTTTTTAATTAAAGCCCTTTAATTTTTAAAACATATACATTGACAATTTTTCAACATTAACCCTTGCAAAATCTTGTGTTCCAATTCCCCCACCCCTTCCTTTAGATGGCAATATATATTAAATATGGTAAAAAAAAATGGTAGGATTTATTTTTCTTTAAAATTTTGTTTTAAAATTTTTTTATTAAAACTTTTTAATTTTCAAAAGATATGCATAATTTTTCAACATTAACTCTTGCAAAACCTTGTGTTCCAATTTTCTTCCCTTTCCCACCCCTCCCTTAGATAACAAGCAGTCCAATATGTTAAACATGGTAAAAATATATATATATTAGGATTTATTTTTCTTTTAAAAAATAATTTTTTATTTCTTTTTTAAAATTAAAGCTTTTTAATTTTCAAAACATAGGCATGGACAGTTTTTCAACCTTAACCCTTACAAAACCTTGTGTTCCAATTTTCCTCACTCCCTACCTTACATGGTAAGCAGTCCAATAGATGTTAAACATGGTAAAATATATGTTAGGATTTATTTTTCTTTTTAAAATAGTTTTCTTTTTCTTAAAAAAAGTTATTTGTCATTAAAGAGGACAAGTTATTTATTATTAAGGATGGTTGATTTTTAAGTAGGGATGTAGAGAAATCTAGTAAATGTAAAACTTAAGATATCAATAAAGTGCATTTCCAACAAACCAACAGTCCAACAAATGGAAGGATGCATGAGTGAATGATCTTTCCACCAGCTGATGGACTGATGGACAAGACCTTTCACTATCCTAGTTGTTCTCCAAATTCAGTAGGTTATTTTTTAGCAGTATTCTGAGGAAGTCCAAAGATTTATTACAAAATTGAGAAGGCAGCAAAGTCCTAAATTAAGTATTAATCTTCTCTTAAAAAGCAAGAAATAACTAATCTTTATTAAAGAAGAAAATTGGGAGGAGGTGCTGATATTACAAAAGGAAAGTTATATATATTTTTTTTTTTTGCTGAGGCAATTGGGGTTAAGTGACTTGCCCAGGGTCACACAGCTGTTACATGTCTGAGACCAGATTTGAACTCAGGACCTCCTGACTTCAGGGCTGGTGCTCTATCCACTTCGCCACCTAGCTGCCCCATGGAAAGTTATATGTTTTAAAAGTATTAGTAACATCTAAAAATAAAGAATCAAGGAAGAAGGCAAATTTGTCAGAAAAAGAGGCACGTAGAGGAGAACCCAAGAACATAGAGAAAAGGACCAGGCTGGGCATTATATGATTTGCAACAGTGAAACAAATGACAGGAAAGGGAAGTAACTTGCACAGTTGCAGATAGTAAATAGCACCGGTGGGAAGACTTGGATTTCAGAGGTTATTCTTGGTTGGGAGTAGTTAGATGTTGGAGCTGAGCCCCTGATGTTCTGACCAATTCACGGGAGATGAGCAGGGATCACTGGGAGAGTGGGGGTATCGGGGTGACCCCAGTGGCGCACCCCATTGGTGGATGTTGGCCAGCGTGGGCCAGAGCATTTGGGGACTTTCTGAGGACTCAAAAAAGCTTCATACTAGTCATTTCACAGATTCTTCTGCCTACTCAGGCAGGTGACAGAACCGAGTCTTTGATAGGTTTGTCACTTTCTGGGAAGGTGATATTCGCCAACATTAAATCCCAATATTTTATTTTGATGGCAATGATTCTGTCACTGCCATTATCCTTCCTGCCCCTCATCCAGATGGCATTCAGGCTTCCGCTGAATCCGTGTTGGATAATGTGAATGAGAGAGAGACATATGGAGGCTGGACATTGGAGGGAGGGACTTGCCTTACCTTCCTGTCTTTCAGCCATTAGGGAATGATGATGACATGATCGCTAGTGTTTCAATAATGCTTTAGGGTTCAAAAAGTGATTTATCTGTAATATCTCATTTGATTTTTACAACAAACCTGTGAAATGGGTGGCCTTGTTGATTGATTTTATAGAAAGGGATGAAGGGATTGCCTAGGATCAGACACCTAGTAAATATAAAAGCTAGGATTTTTTTTGGCTTTTGGGTGGAAATGTACTCCCTCCTTCCCTTTTCCTCAGAGCATCTCCAACTCAAACACCATGTTCTACATGAAACCTTTCCTGAAATGTCAAGCGCTGGTGCCCTCCCTTTCATAGCATTTAACTCTTGTTCTATAACTTGTTGATTAATTGTTAGTAAACTATGTATTTAGCTATTGTACATGTGTACACGCACAGAATGTGAGTGTTTACATATATTTGTGTGTATAAACATGTACATTAACACAGACACACTTAATCTGGAGTCTGTGAATTTGCTTTTAAATATTTTATAATCATTTCATTTTATAATTGGTTTCCTTTGTAAGTCTGTAATATTCTATTTATTCTATGCATTTAGAAGGGATATGTAAGCTTCTCCAAAATCTCAGGAGGATCCGTGACCAAAATAAAAGTTAAGAACCCTTGATATAGATATTTATTAGTGTGTATATGCTAACTTGTATCCATCACTGTGCGAGTTCCTTGTGAGTAGAGATTGATTTACTTTCTGTATTTGTATCCCTAGCATCTAGCCCACAGTAGGTATTTTAACAAATTCCTGCCGATGGATTAATGAGTTCCTGACCCCAAGTGTAAGGTCTCTATCCATAGTGTCAGGTAGCTGCCACGCTCTGAGAATATATCTGGAATTTTCATTGCTCACTTTGGAAGAGTAGAAATTGAGTGGGAAAGGATGGACATCTAGGAGACAGAAGACTGAAGGGGGACACTAAAGAGAAGGTGGACCAGGGAGTCTGGACCCGTATGCAGAGCCTTTGAGAACCCCTGATACTAGACATGGGACCTCGTGGGATTACCTGGTTCCCAGGCCATCCTACGAGTTAAGGAAGCTTAATATTAATCTAATTGGGGCCATTGGGGCTTGTTGACAAAGCAGAGATGGATCTGCCTGAGCAATGGGTCTCCAGCCAGCAGAATTGGTAGTGCACAAAATGGTGGACATGGACAGAACCAGAACAGCAGGTCCATGAGAGAGGAAGCTCTTCAGAACAAGGCAGGGGAAGTAGCTGAAAGTCACCCAAAGAGTTGGCCTGTGGAAGAAGGATTGGACTTCTTCTTTTGGGTCCCACTGGGCCCACGGGTCAAAGGTTCTGAAGTAGTGTGAGGAGGTCATAATCCCATGATTCTCTAATCACGTCCCCAATATTGTTCTGCTCAGTTCAGGGCAGCCTCAGTTTATGAGGGACGTTGGGAAGCCAGAGAGCATCTGGTGGAAGACAATGAGAATGGTGAAGGATTTTACAATGACCTTGAGCCCTGATTGAAGTAAATTTGTTCTGCTTGGAGAGGACTCAGGGTTCACAGGATAGCAGTCTTCAGATATTTGGAGGAGAGATTAGATTTGTTCCTTTTAGCCCCCAAAATAAAAACATGGAGCAATGACTAAAACACATAAGGAGGCAGATTTCCTCTTGAAGACAGTTAAAACTTCCTGCAACTAAAGCAGCTGAAAAGTAGAGGTAATGAGGTTCCCTGGTACTGGAGCCCTCTGACCAGAAGCCCGATTTTTGTGTTAGAGAGGGGATTCCTTTTCAGGCATAAATTGCACTTGATTTTCTGTGTGGTCCCTTCCACTTCTAAAAGTCTGTGAAGGATAAAACTGGGATGGGTGATGGTGACAGGTAACGAGCTTCCCATCTCTGGTGGTGATCAAGTAAATGGACCTTTCCCAGTGATGCTACAGAGACCTAATGTAGCTTTCTCTGAGTATCACAACCAAGTAGACGTGGGGGGCCATCCAGCCAAAGATGAGTGTTCCTTGCTCTAGAGCCCAGCCTCCCTTTCGATCCATCTTTGTCCATGACGAATATAGGGCCATGTTTTATCAGAGAGTGGAAGCCATTGATTAAAAAAATCGAGTCCCTCTGCATTTGTTGGCATTGGAGCCCTGAGCGGTAGGAAAAACGCCTCTTTGATTTTGTTTGAGAAAGCCATTTAGGGGTTTTATTGTTTGTTTATTTTGTTTTTTTGCAGTTTTCCTTCCCTCCTATGACAGTTTTACAAGGGTATTTGTAGTATATGGTGATTGAATAATCTCTGGATTTAAGAGTCTCCAAGTACCCATTGGCACATTCTCATTGGGGCATACCAAGACTGAGCTTAAAAACAGCTTTTCATGAAGTCTCTAAATTCAAATTCACACTTTAAACTGTTAATGTCCCCAAAGGTCGATCAGATTGAATGAATGGGCCTTATCTGGACCCCGAGGTCCTGCCATAAGAGGGTTTTTATTTCCCTCTCCCCATCCCATTTCCTATTTTTCATTCCGACAAAACCTTCAGATTAAACACACTTAACCTCAGTACAGTTGTTCTTGTGGGCACATGGATTATACCAGTTCTGCCTCCTGCTTGTACTGGTGTAGTAATGAGCAGATGCGTTTTGTAGCTTGTCCGTGTCCTTGGGAAATCACACAAAAATCACCGTGAAACACGAAATGGCCTCCTAATTTTGGTTTATTTCTTTATCTGTTCCCATGTGACATCACAAAAGGTTTCTGTACCGCCAAGGGACCACTTAGACCTTCTCTAAAGAGACACGAGCATCTTTTATAAACAATAACAGCATTGCACACACACACACACACACACACACACACACACACACACACACACAACTGATCACAGCCAAAGCCAGGTCCCAAACCTTGCTGTTTTTGGACAAAGGCAACCCAACATAGTGCATCAAATGCTAAATCTGGAGAATAAGAAGACCCGAGTCTAAAAGGATTTGAACCTTTGCTTACAAGAGTGATCCCGGACAAATCATTTAGTTTCTCTTCCTTTTCAGTCAGCCTGGTATGATCCATTAAACTGTTTGTTAGACTTGGGAGTGGGAAAATGAGTTTGAAACTTGCCCCAAATACTCATGAGCTGTATTATCCTGAGCAGCTCATTTAACCTGTCTCTGACTCTATTTCTTCGTCTATGTAATGGAAATAATATCTTCTTCCCAGGGTTATTGTGAGTATCAGATAAAGTAATTTATCCAAAATGGTTTGCAAACCTTAAAAAGCTACATAAAAGCTAGCCCCTCCTATAATTATTAATATCTACCAATCAATAAGTTATTAAGCCCTTACCACGTGCCACGTACTCTACTGGACGCTGGGGATTCGTGTACAAAGAATGAAAATAATCCAAAATGTTGTTGTGAGGTTTCAATGAAATAATGGATATAAAAATATGCCATTAACCAATCAATTATCCAGGATTTATGAAGAGCCTTTTGTGTGTCACACAAACAAAATGTCAGTTACTTTTTAATCAAAGACCCAAGGGAACCTCAGTTTCTTTATAAGTAGAAAAGATTTCTTCCATCTCGAAATTCTATTTTTAGAAGAAAATGGGGATGTGTATTTATCTCCCTGACTTCTTATAATCATGTATGAGTGTGTATCTGTATGTGTGTATGCATTTACACATAACAGCTTCTACTAAATTAAAATGCACCTATGTATATAGCTATGTCTCTTTATCTCTGTCTCTATCTATCTAAATAAAGAGAGACAGAGAGAGCACAAGATTTTTTAACTATTTCCTTCACTTTTCCATTCATCAGCCAACAGTATTTTCCTGCCTTGGTCGCAGAGGCAGAAACAAATCCGGTTTGAGC
>JAJPUD010001386.1:433843-446383 GCA_023553655.1 Myrmecobius fasciatus
GAAGGAAGGAAGGAAGGAAGGAAGGAAGGAAGGAAGGAAGGAAGGAAAGAAAAAGGAAGGAAAGAAAAAGGAAGGAAAGAAAGAAGGAAGGAAGGAGGGAGGAAAAGAAAGCTTCTTGAGTTCCCTTCCCTAGTTCCATGAGAAATACTCATCCCTTTAGATGCTGGGGGTCACACCTGCCATGTTCTGCAAAGAGCCGCTCACCTGATTTCTGGCTATTTTAGCCTCCCTTCCATAGACAAGTGAAGAAAGGGGGTCCGAGGTGTTTCTAACAGGAGGCTGCACGTTTCCCTGGCCCACCCACTTAGGTCCTAAGAGTATAAATATAACTTGGATGCCTAGTTTTAAAAATAAATGCCCACCTTTCCCAGCTACCTAAGCGTAGGTCTTGAAAAAGCAGATGGCTCATTTGCATTGGAGATGCTAAGATGCAGATAGTTAGAACAGGTGCAGGCCTGGGTATCAGGGAACTGTGCTCCACGGGGAAGACTGAGCTGGGCTGGAGGAAAGGGCCTCTGGCCTGGGCCTGGGCATCCCGTCTGGGCTGGGGCTTTCTTCCCCTCCCGTTATACCTGTGTACACAGCATATCCCCAACAATAAAGTCATTTCCTGGAGGCCGAGGGCAGTTTTCAGGGATGTTTTGGACCATTAGATTGGGAGGAGTGGCTGAGTCCTCCTCCTGATGTGAGCTCCCTCAGTGCCCCTCCTGGTCTCCTCATCCCCAGAGCCCTCCCTCATCTCTTGGTACAGACTTGCCTTCCAGGCAGGGAGCTTTGCATTGGCTCATCTTCACTTACTCCCCTCCTCCCCCCGACCCTTCGGGGCCTTGCCTCTCTCGGTGTCAGACAGCTGGATCGCAGGGCCTCCATCTGGAACTGCCAGGGCCAGTCCTTTCATTCTGTCAATGATAGCCAGGACCAAATCCACACAGCAAGTCAGAATTAGAACTCGGGTCTTCCATGGGCAGAGACAAATGGGTGCTTCTGATTAATAAGGGCTTAGCCCCCAGCCTTTGAGAGAGGTTTGCCTTTTCTTGGAGCTCTCTTAGGGAAGGGAAGATTTAATCTAAAGAAGCCACAGATCTGTGCTAGAAGGGATCTCAGTGGGCAGCTAGTCCAACCTTGTAGAAGCAAGAAACCTGCCCAGTCTTGTCAGGGGGGTCTCTAGGAAGGGGAAGCTTCCTGAGGGCAGCCTTCCCTGACATCAGCCCCGGGCCAAATCCCACATATCAGGTGTTTTCTCTGCTGATGAACCGGATGATTTTCTTCTACATCCACGGTGGCTGGATCTTCCGCCCAGTGGTCCATTTTATTTAAAGTAACGGATTTTGGGTTTTCCATCCAGTTCTTCCACTAAGTATCTGGGTCCTAAATAAGGCGCTTCATCTCTTTGACCTTCACTTATGGACACATTTCTTTGTTTTCATTTACTAACACATTTCACTATTAATCTTTCTAACTACAGGTGATGATCTCAAGCAGCAAATAATACTTCATTGTTGATAACTCTGATACTTTTTTGTTCACTTTTTTGAAAGGTAGTTCAGAAGGGAAAAAGAAAAATAGACTCCAACGCTTTTGGTTAAGACCCTCTCTTTCCATCATTCTGTAAACATCTGAGCCAATGGAGTGGGCGGAAGAGTAAACTTGAAGGCTCTTTTCTGAGTTTGCCAGAAAGTCGGGGTATCCCCAGTCTTTGTCCAAATAGGACAAAGGAACATGAGGCTTTTAATCCCTATAAAAATAATAGACAAGAGACTGACTTGCTCATTTCACCCCTTTGCTATAGCAAGGTAAGCTGACTACTGTCCCATCACTTCCTTTATGACCTGTTTGCCATATGGATAGTTGCAGTGTCTTTCAAATCATCCTTTGCAAAGAATATATTTATTTTTCTTAAAACTTAGATTGTCCTAGAAAGTAATGACAATATGGAAAAGTCGCTTGACATCATTATCACAGATAACATTTATTAAGTGTTTTAAATGTTGCAAAGTACTTTACAACCATTATCTCATTTAATCCTCACAGCAACTCTGGCAAGGAAGTGCAATTATCATACCCATTTTTCAGTTGAAGAAACTGATCCAGACCGAAATTAAGGGACTGTCCCAAGGTCACACAACTAGTAAGTGTTTTGAGACCAAATTTGATCTCTGGGTTTTCCTGAATTTAACTCTCTATCCACTGCCATCTAGATGTCCCAAAGAGTTCTAGGGACCCACTTGGAGAGTCTCATCAAAGTAGACCAGTCAATTAGCCTCAGTTTTCTCATCTGAAAAATGGGGATGAGGTGGTTACAATGATCAGCTGTGTTTGTAGAACATCTGGCTTATAAGGAGCTGCGGAAGGGAATGTTTGCTGTAACTATGGCTTATACCAGAATGGGCTTGGACAAGTGGGGGACCTGGAATAAAACAGAGAGAAAAATCTAGTGCTTTGTTTTTGCTAGAAGCCTGATTTCTAAAAGTGAAGAGGAAGAAAGCCATCTAATGTTCAGACTGGAAACATTTGATTTTTTGCTCTCTCCTCTCTCTCTTATTCCACTTTCAAGTTAATTTATAATCACTAAGTTCACCCTGAATCCCCAGCATGCATCATTAGCACAGTGAGATGTGAGAACCTCCAAAATACTGGGCAGAAAAGTCTTTGTTTGGAAGTGAGTGTCTCGGTGAAAAGAGCAAGCGGACTTGTCCAGGAGTTCCCAGATGGAGCCAGGAATGGACCTGGTCTCCTCAGAGCTTTCCTGTGATGATGTGGTCCTGAGGAAGCCTCCACCAGGCTCCTTTCTGGGACTGGTTCTTCCCAAGATCCAATTGAGATAGGGATCCCCTTCTTTGCTCTCCCTGCACAATCACAAAACATTGATTGCTAAAGGAAGGAACTTTTTTATCCTTTTTCCTCTGACAATATAAAAACAATTATTCTTAGATTAGAAAAAATGGAGGATGAAAGAATAATCTGATGGACTGGGTTAATATTAACTCAAAAAAAAATCTTTAAGGGAATCCTGGCTCAGAAAACACTTTCTTTCCTTCCTTAATGGGGATTGTGTTTATTATACCAAGGATTGTCTCTGTTCTTATTTTTACCTGTATCATAGATACATTCTTAATTTCCTGTGGTTTATTTCCTACTTTTGGTTTTTAAAAGCTCTCAGTAAGATCAAAATTTCCCACATCAGAGTTAAGAAATGTAAGGCTTGCTTTCCCTGCTGAATCACCAGTGCAATAAGTTCATTACTTAATTCTAATCTCCTACTACTTGTATCCCAGGTAAGTACCTGTAAGCCCTCAGTGCCTCAGTTTCCCCCTATGTTCAATTAGGGTTTGACATCTGGCATCTAAATCCAGCTTCTCCTAATGGAATATAGCCTTTCTTTTGTGTTTTAAATGAGTGAATGAATGGGACAGCCCTTACCATGTGCTCTTATTATACCAATTGTAATAAGGACTCAGTGGAAATGGAAGCCATTTCTGTTCTTTAAAAGCTCACATTCTAGTTGGAGGGGAGTGCATAGAAAGGCCCAGAAGGCCTAAAAGTGGGCGCAGGCTGGATGGCAAGGTCCAGGGAAGGCCTTGGGGGGGGGGTCTCCCATCTCATCTCAGCTGCAGGAGCATCAATCGGCAAGAAGGGCAGGGAGGGTACCTCAACTGGTGATAGCTGAATTTACGTGGAAGTTGAAATAATTCTGATTTTTACATCTTCACCCAAATAGGGAATTTCATTGGCATTTTAGAACGTTCCCTGATGTCTTTTCTAAAGAAAAAGAGGAAAAAAAAATTCACCATTGCAGTTAATTCTATCTGTTGGCCCAGGGGATTTAAGGAAGGCAGGAAAAGGACCAAGTACAAAATGTAGCCAGTGGAGGATTCCCTATTTCTGTCCTGGAAACACTGGGACAAAAACCGAATGGAAACTTGGCCCAGGAGCCGGTGCCCTTTGAGCTTGCTGAAATCTGAAATTGTGCAGGCTCGGAGAATCGGACTCCAATGCATTTCCCTCCCCAGTGGAGTTGGTGCTATTTCAGGGAAAGGAACTTTAAAATCAGCAGGCGGGGCTTCCTCAGGGCTCCCAAGGCTGTGAAAACATGCTGGGAGGACGGTCCCCTGGGACCTTCCCAGAGCCATCAGGGAGCCCACCCTTGCGGGAGGCGACCATCCATCCATCCATTATACCGATAGGGCCGCCCTCGAATCCGAGTATTCCCACCGATTTCTCTCCAGAGGGCTCGGCCATCAGCATCTTGCTTCTGCTGGTTAAAGTCTCTGAGAAGGGGCCGGCCCATCTTGGTCTTTCTTCTCCCAGCCCCCCTTTATTATGATTTCTTTCTTCCTGTTTGTCCGTTTCTCTGATTCTTCCTTAGTTTTCTTGGAGTGTCGAAAAGAACAACTTCACTGGTGTGTTGTTATTCATAATTTACTCGGGTCCTGGGAAGATAGTTATGTAATATAAGTAATCACATCAGCCCACCTAATGAGCTTTCCCTCCAGTCCCATGGAAAGCAGATTAATAGCCCATGGATTCATTTGCAGCTCGTTGGGCTTCAGAAAAGTATTTCAGCCAGCAATTAATACGCAGCTAGAGAAAATAACATAAAAATGATGTTTTTAATGGTGTGAACTCTAGCTGAATATTTTTTCAGCACCTTGTAGTTCTCTGCCTAAACAAATAATTTTGGAAAATGAGATGTGATCAGAATATGATTCATGAACCTTGTTGGAGTCAGGAGTTGGGTAATTAGCCCAATCTCTCTTTTCAACATACATTTTTTTAAAGAGATTAAAAAATCTAAGCTATGGTCTCTTCGTTCCCTGTCAATTAAAGACACTTGTTGATTCAAATGAGCCACTGTCCAAAATGCAGAAGTTTCCTTTGTTAGAGAAGTTTCTTTTTTTCAAAAATCCTCAAATTGGAAAAGATGTTTCTTAAAAGATGGAACTTGTTAATAGTTCAGGGACTGTGCAAAAAACAGACATATTAATACATTGTTGGTGGAGCTGTGAATTTTTCCAGCTATCTAAGAAACTACTAGAATTGTGAGATAATTGCTCATGTTCTTTGAGCCAGCGATCCCATTTTTGGTCATATCCTCCAGATAGGGCAGAGAGAGAGCAAAAGTTCCCATCTCTACCAAAAATATATAGAATGGCATTTTCTCTAATAACAAAGAAGTGACAACAGAAATAGCGTTCACAGATGGGTGAATGGCTGAGCAAAGGACAATGTCACAAGCAGCAAGAGTTTATGGAGCACTTACGATGTCCTTAGCACTAGGCTAAGGACTAGAGATGTTCAAATATAAAATAAAAATTAAAAAACAAACAACAAAGAAATTCTCTCATGAATTATCAAAAAAAAAGAGAAGCAGCGCCAAAAAAGAAAAATATTCAATGTACATGTTGATAACCGTGTAAATGAACGCAAGCCTAAAAGGGAGTCAAAATTCTAATAAACTATAATGATTAATTTTGAATCAATATTATGGATGAATGAAGCTTCAAGCTTTATAGAGGTAATCTAGTATAACTTATTTGAGCAAGTCTAAAAGGCAGCCAAAATTCTAATTAATTGTAATGATTATTCTTAAATCAGCTGTATTGATGAATGATCCCCTTGGATCTCTTGAACAATCTACAGAGAAGTAATCTGGTATAATTTATGTGGACAGTTAATCACTCTGCTCACCTTCAGGGTTCTGTCTTGGGAAGATTTGGTTGTTTTAGGGGAGAAAGCAAGAAATTGACCATAGATTCAAAGGATCATGTATGTAGGTTGGAAGGGACCTAGGAGACTCACTGATCTAACCCCTTCACTTTACAGATGAAGAAACTGAGCCTGAGGGAAGTTAAGCAACATTGGCACTAAGTATCAGCAGGGTCCTCTGAGCAACCTAGTATTATTATTTGATTTTTCTCTTAAGTTTTATTATTAGCTACCGTTTTTTTGCCTAAGAGAATTGTTAATCATATTTAAGGAAAATGTTTGACATTAAAATTGGGTCTAGATTTTTTTTAAAAGTCTTCTTATAAAAGATTTTCTTTTAATTCTGATTGAACAATAGTCTTTGCTATGAGCAGAGCTTTAAAAGACAGACTGTGTTTTATTTTGAAGAATACCTAATTTGTCCTGATACTTTTTGATGCTTATGGACAAAGCAGCCCACTTTTTCCTTCAAATGAAACAATATGCAGATCATCCCACTTCCTTTTCCCCCCTTTCATCAATAACAACAGGTCTCATTTACAGAGAGACAGGGAGGAGGTTTGAGTTTCAAACTCAGAAGTAGACAGTGGAGCTGATTGCTTAATTTCCCTGATCTCAATTTCTTCCTCTATAAAATGGGAGTTTGGCCTTCATGACCCTTAAGGCCCCTTCCAGCTCTAAGTTTTTGATCCAATATAATATTTTAAAGTTTGGGATGTATTTTGTACACATCAGTACTTTGAGGCAGGTTGACTTAGAGGTAAAATTATTTGCCCATAGTCACTCGGTTTGTAACAAACCAAGACCCAAGCCTACACTTTTCCTGTCTGTAAATCCAATTCTTCCTCACCCCTTCCCTACTGTCTGATAAGTTCTGCTTATGAGCGTTAACGAGAATTTACAAGACCAAGAATGGATGAGAAGGTCTAGATGGCTTATGATCTTTGCCAGTAGACGTTGGTGTCCAACTTGATGGGATCGTAGAAGTGCTCAGATACATCCATCCTATATTAACACTGGTATATTAACCCATTTAGGAGATGATCTTTGGTCAAAAAAAACCTACATAGATTCATTCTAAAGTACCTCCAGCTCTCTGACAGTGTAAGTCATTTAAATTCTTGACCTCAGTTCCTCCTCAATAAAATAGGAATGATAATATACTACCAACCTGTGTCATAGGGACGCTTTGAGAGTTAAAAAAAAAAGATGCAATAGCGTTTGGAAAGTTGGAAGGGTATCAAAAACAAATTTAAATTATTATTGCTATTATCATCTGAATGAAGGCTGAAGGTGAATTTCATGGAGCAGTTTTCATCCAAAATTAAGAGAATCTCATCCCAACTGGCCTTTTTACAGTTCCTCATCCATGATTCTCTTTGTCCTGAATCATTCCATTTGCACTGGCTTTCCTCCACAATTAGAATGCTTCCTCCTCACTTCTTCATAGAGTCTTTGTCTCTGTTGTGGTTCAAATGTTTTTCTCAGTCTTATTCTTTGTGACCCTGTTTGGAGTTTTCTTGGTTAAGATACTATAGTGGTCAGTCATTTCCTTCTCCTGCCCATTTTACAGATGAGGAAACTGAGGCAAACAGGATTAGATGGCTTGGCAAGGGTAATATGCTATTAAGTGCCTGGGGCGGGATTTGAACTCATGAAGATGTCTTCCTGATTCAGAGCCTAGGCTCTATGCACTGTGGCACCACCTAGTGGACATAGAATGTTTAGTTTTATTCCAAGTTTTCTTCTTTTCAAGGGAAGCCTTTTTGGATCCATCCTCAGCTACCAGTGACCTCTCCATCAAATTATCTCATATCTGTTTTTTTTATAGAATTGTTCTCAGGCATATATACATATACATATATTTCTATATATTTAAATTTATATATTTGTTCTTGTTTCCCCTCAGGGGATTGTAAAGTATTTGAGGACAGGGACTGCATAGAACAGATGCTTAATCAATGCTTGTTGATTGGTTAATTGATCCGTCCCAGTTCCCCTGTAGGCCATAGAATCAGTGGGACAGTGATTTGTGGGACAATGTCTGGTTAGGGCTCAGTGTCAAAGCATGTTTCAAGTGAACAGGATATGTTAGCTGCATGTTTTAGGCTTTTCCAAGCATTTTCACCCAGAAAAAAAATAATATCTAGGAAATATTCTTCTATATCATCTCCTATATGGTCTCCACCCAACCTAGCCATTAGGTTTTCCTGTCTAAAAAGTACTAGAGTGCTGTATGGAATATATTTCTTATTCTATTATAGGAATGAGAGGATATTTAAATAGAAGTAAGGAGATAAATGCCTTTTTCTTTTTTCTTTTCTTTTTTTTTCTGAGGCAGTTGGGGTTAAGTGACTTGCCCAAGGTCACACAGCTAGGAAGTGTCTGAGATCACATTTGAACTCAGGTCCTCCTGACTTGAGGGCTGGTGCTCTAACCACTGCGCTATCTAGCTGCCCCTGATAATGCCTTTTTCTAGAAAAGCAAAATGATCTTATTTTCAAACCGGTTATAAATATTCCAGTTTCGAAGATGAATCGGTTTGTTTGCCTTCTCTGCCTGGGCAAACTGAGAATCTGACGCTCTGGAAGAAAGCCCAATTGGGCTGAATACCCAGAAACTGGCATGGAGCCCTGCTCTGCCCCTCACTAGCTGTGTGACCTTGAACAAAGATGTTTACCTCTCCGGGTCTGTGCTTTCTCAACTAAAAAATAAGGGGCCTGAGCCAGGTGATCCTTATGATCCTTCTTCATCTGTTAACTTTTCTAAAATTGTCAGTTTCTCCCTTTTTCTTTCCTGAAAAAATGAGAGACAGATTCATCATTCCTAATGCAGCCAACAGATAAAAGCAGAAAATGTGAATCTATCTCGCTGATAGTTTTTTTAATCTGAAAGAAAAATAAGTTGTTTTTAAAAATCAATGAAGCAGAAAGGGGGGGAGCAGTTAGGTGGTTTAATAGAGCACTGAGTTCAAATCCTATTATAGATACCTGATACTTATTAGCTTACTCCCAACTGCCTTGCCCTGACTCCCTCCAAAAAAAATCAATAAAGCAAAAATCAAGATATTTGGGTTTTATCTCTCAGTCACTGATCATAGGCACAGTCACTCCGGGTCTCAGTTTCCTATTTTGTAAATGGAGGCCAGCTTTATAATTCAATTATCTCAGAAATTCTCTGGCAACCACCTTCAGTGAGAGATGGTAAAGTTCATTTATTGAAAAACTGTACACACTTTCAAGATATAATTACAGCAAGAGGCGGGGCCCAGTTCAGTCTCTGCAATAAAGGAGGCAAGAGGCTGGTGGAGTAGTTTTGTGAAATGTCATTTCTTTTTTAAGGTGTTTTATATTGATCAATGTGAAGATCTCTGAGCACTTGAAGAGCCTCTGTGGGGCTGGCTGTAAAAACAAGGTGATCTTGGGAGCTGAAATGTCTATGGCACAGAGAGAGGAATTAGTCCTTTGCCCAAGATCGCCTAGGAGGCTGAGGAACCCATTTTCAAACTAAATCTGAGGCTCTCCGAAGAGAAGCCATCTTTGTCTCCTCCTGGGTGTAAACCGCAAGGAGATGGCAGGACCGATGATGGTGTTTTTCCTGTTTTCAGTCATTAAAGCCCTTATTTTTTTCTCTTTCTTTGCCATCCAGATTCTTCTGTCCTCCAAGCAGAGTCAGTGAATCTTGTGATTTTGCCTCCTCTGGATGGTGGGTCACTCGTGTTCTTCCAGTTTCTCACTATGCTGCCCGTGCTCTTGGGCCAGTTGAGGCAGGCTGGCCATGTTGGCGGGATCCCTTGGTGGCTGGACCATAATGTGGGGGATCAGGCAGGGCTCCCCTCTCAGGTTGGAGGCCTGATGTGGGGGGCTACAAGGGAGAAAAGTGGAATTTGAAATTGGCCCCCTTAATCCATATGAGGCAACGTTCCAACTTGTTGCCCGGCCTTCCGGGGCCAGGTAGAAGTAGCAGGATGAGACAATAACCGTTGTTACTGTAACTCCGAAGTTAGACGGAGGAGGAAGAAAGAGCCCCCACTGGGAGCTCCTTAGCTCCATGCAGCCCCCTACTGCCCTCCAAAGCCAAATCCAGTACTTTTAAAATTTTGATTAAAGCTTTTTATTTTCAAAACGTGCGCGTGGATAAGTAGTTGGAACATGGCCTGAGACGTTCCTGATCAAGAAGTCCATGGAGCCGTGTTGGAAGCAGTTGTAAAACTTCCAGCCTTCTACTCAGGTTAACCATTCAGAGATTCTGGGAAAATCAAAGGCGTGGAGAAGGATCAGAGATGAGAGAGCTTTCGGGAAGCTCCCTGGGCATCTGGTCCCCCCTTGAGGAGCAGCAGCCAGGGCGGTCCTGCCTGGAGAGAGCAGGTGGGAGAGCCAGGACAGGGATCCAGGGCTCCTTATTCCCAGCCCATGGCTCTTTCTGTCTGTCTGTGGTCCGGGGGATGAGGAGCCCTCTGGAATTAGAGATAGGGCAGCCTGGGAAAAATCACTTCCCTCCTGGGAACCTCAGTTCCCTCCTCCTTAGATGAGCACGCTGGACTAAATGGTTCCGAAGGAGCTTGGGCTTTATGGGCATCCTAGCCCACCTTGCTTCCATGGTGGAGGGACCCGAAAAGAGCTGGAATAATGATGTCCTCATCCTTTCTTCATCCAGAGAACCAGGGAGCCCTACATATTTATGAGCACAGACCATTTTTAACTTGTAAAACTGGTGCAAAGCTCATTATTTGCTCACATAAAGTATATTTTGAAATGGACTTCTAAAAAGAATTGCAGCAGAAAATCCTGTGGGCAGTGCCTAAGGCCTAATTTTCGGTGGGATTTCACTGCCGTGTCCCGGTGACTCTGTTGCTGTTTTAAAAAGTTGAGGAAATTTGGGGAGTTTCCAAAGGATTTGCCTGCATCTTGAAGCATCAACTAAATGGATCCTAGCTTCTTCTTTCTAAAATGTGCAAGTGAATGTCAACGTGCTCTTCTCATGGATTATAGGCTTGGGTAGGCACCTGATAGACAGTTTTAATGGACTTAGAGACAATCCAACAAACCTGCTGACCTAATTTCCCTTTCTTCTCTTTCTACGGGAACCAGCAAATGCATGTTAATCTGCAGCTCCTTGGAAAGTCAGGTTTTGCCCAAAAGGCAGCTCGCTCGTGTTTTTGATAGAGATGCAGGCTGGAGATTTTGGAACATTGTCCCACAGGAAGTAGGGATAAGTTTTTCCATCACTACCTTGTTCTCTGTTCTCGAGCCCCAGATTCCTAACTGATTTAGTGCAAATCTCATTTATTCTCTGAAGCAAAAAACTCGAGGAACTATTAAAATCCACAGACTTAACAAATTCCTCTGGAGAAAATGGTTTTTCTCTCCCTGCATCGCGGAATGGGTCAGTCCTTTATGACTCGATAAATAAAAAATGGAGTTGTAGTCTTTGGGGAAGTTTTCCAATTTTGTTCTTGTTTCACAACTTAGCAAAATGTTCTCTTTTCACAAAATGTGAGCCCTTGACGATCAAAGATAAGCATGATATAGAACACTAAGGCTACTGCAGAGACCTGCTCTTCTCACCACCAATATGATAAAAAACTCTAGACACTGAGCATCCCAGTTCGTCTCAGAATAAAATCCCTAATATTCTCTAGATTTCGGAATACTAGTCCATAGAATGAACGTTAGAATGGAAAGGGTTTTTGGCCGGGGAGGATGGATTAAGGAAATGGAAGAAAGTATGGAAAAGATCTGAGAAACTTGGTTAACCCTAACCCTAAATCCAGGATATTTTCTAGATTTGGTTGTTTGCTTTCTAGCATCCAGTCATTGTGGAAAGAGAGTTTACTCATTTAATAAGGAAATGATACAATCTAAAGCAAGAAACAACCTCTTTCTCCGAGTCCTAAATTCTCCCCCCATTCATTGGTCTTGCCTTTGGTGATGGACGCCCTAAAGTGGCAGGTTAATAATAGATTCTTTGCCCATGATCCAATCTCACAAGAACAACAATTACTAGAAATATGATATTTTTTAAGTTGACAGTTTGCTCCGAGCCAATTTTAAGAAGGGAAAGATGTAAAATGAAATCCCTTTACCTGTGGTCACCTTTGCAGCAGGTAAGGAATTGGTAACGGAGGTTGAGTTTATTTTGCCTCTCAGACTTTGAGTCTGTTGGAAGCTTGTAAATGGCACAGAACTTTGAACGGCTCATTTGCCTTATGGAAAAGGCAAGAGACCATTCAGTAGAATGAGCAAGGGTGAGGAAAAAGAGGGCGGATTTTAAAAATGAGAGGAGTCAAGCCTGCCGAGAAATTCTAGCAATCAAGTCTGCCAGTGTCTGCCCAGGACCCTGCTGGTGTCTGGGTAAAGGGCTCCAATTGAAGTGGGAGAGGGAGAGAGGAAAAAGCAAAGGAGCAATAATAGGTTACATTTTGTAATTGCATTTTAAGGTTTGCAATATTCTCTAAATGCATTATCTAATGTGATCCTTATAATGGCCCACAATGGGCCTGTGAGGTAGGTGATATTATTTACACTACCCATTTTATAGGTGAAAACTGTTCCAGGCTCACACACTAAGACTGGATTGGAAGTCAATTTTTTCTTCTTCCAAATATAGCAATCTCTCTACCATATCATGCTACGGAAAAAAGAGAGGGAGGGAGGGAGGTTAAAGGAAGAAAAAAAAGATGGGGACAGGACAGAAGGAAGAAAAGAAAGGAAAGAAAAAAGGAAGGGAGGATGGAAGAGAAGAAAGAAGGGAGGAGGATGGTGGAGAGAAAGGAAAGGAAGGGAAAGAAGGAGGGAATAAAAGAATGATGGGAGGAAAAGTGAAAAAGTAGAG